>CM042155.1:79924512-79929512 GCA_023376005.1 Doryteuthis pealeii | reverse complement strand
GGAGTTTGATTTAGAAGGCTATCACAATGCAGTTTGGAATAAATAAAAAATAATAATACGGTAACAATGGTGTTGTGTGTTGACCTGTATTTTTTTATTATTTCTTGAATTTTCGAGGTAATACCTCTTTATCAAAAGAATTGAACTGAAGCAGTACAGCTATGGCATTTCTTCCTAAATGATTTTTTTTTTTTGAAAATGACGTTATTTTTTAAATAACTGTATTCCCGTGTGAGCGTGAATGCGTTTATTTTTTTTTTTTTTTTGTACGTGTGCGTATGTTGTAATGCGCGTGACATTGAAAATGCGTGTTGGTTGTGACGTTAAGACTGTATCCTAGCTTCAGTTCAATTCTTTTGATAAAGAGGTATTACCTCGAAAATTCAAGAAATAATAAAAATACAGGTCAACACACAACACCATTGTTAACGTTTATTATTTTTTATTTATTCCAAACTGCATTGTGATAGCCTTCTAAATCAACCTCCTAACCAATACATACACAATGCTTCAAGCAAATTATGAAACTCTCTTATATATATATATATATATTATATATATATATATAATATATATATATATATATATATAGGATGTGGCATAAGTAAAGCCCTTTGTTTAATTAAATTAATTAATTAAATTAATTTAAATTGAATAATTAAATTAAATAAAGGGCGTTACTTATGCTGCAGCCTGTATGTATGTATATATATATATATATATATATATATATATATATATTAGGTATACCCAAAATGAGGCTAATCTGCGTTTTTGACAAAATGATTTTAGCTCCCCCTACAGAAAATAATTTACCACAAATCAGGGAATTTTTAATGAAATTTCAGTGTTTATTTATCAAAGAATGATCTTTATAATGTATTATTTATTTTATTTCAAAACTTTCTCATTTCTTTCAGGTCGCTTAATTTTGACCCCCCCCCCCCCAATTATGTTGGGGGCGTAACATATTTTTCAAGTTGTCTTATAGTTTTCTAATTACAGTATAAATAAAGAGACAAAAGACCGAAGTTATGAATAGAAACAAAAAAAATTACTGTGGCTTTTCTATGTGAAAATAATTACGGTAAATCGAAAAATAAAAT
Organism: Doryteuthis pealeii; assembly: GCA_023376005.1. Lineage (NCBI taxonomy): Eukaryota > Metazoa > Mollusca > Cephalopoda > Myopsida > Loliginidae > Doryteuthis > Doryteuthis pealeii. The sequence goes on along the minus strand of CM042155.1, from coordinate 79,928,406 downwards.
GTTAAAAAAAAATAGATAATTAATTTTTTCGGATTTCTTTTTTACTCATTTCGATAATTATTTAATCGGCTATTATCTTATAAAAGAAAAAATATACATCGATACTTTTCTGCTTAAAAAAGAGGGGTACATTTTCAATCGAGTTTTTCTTCAAAAAGTATACTTTGATGTAATAAAATAAGGTTTGCATTAAATAGATATTTATTTTTTGAATCTAAAAATATAACATTTTAAACTCATCATCAGGCTTTTCATATTTTAAATGAATTTTAAATATTATTTTTTCATAGCAAAAATACTAAATTAAAGTTTTGAAATAAAATAATTGATGCATTATAAAATTCATTAGTTGATAAATCAATACTGAATATTTCATTAAAATTGGATAATTACCTGTTTTTTTTTTTGTAATTTTTTTTTGCAATCGCGAATGTTACATTAAAATTGTAAACAAGCGCGAAAAACCATTGAAAAATAGACAAAATGGCGGATCGCGTCGAAATTGACCAAAACAAATCGTCTTAAATCTATCAGAAATAAACAGGATATGTAATGATATTTTTCTTTTTTTTAATGACGGTCATTATGTTACTATTTATCGATTTAAACAAAATGTTAACCTTAAATAATAGATTTAATTAATTTTAATTCGTTTTTAAAAAATGTAGCAAACGATTTTTTGTGTATACTTATATTATATATTTTTTTTTTGGGGGGGGGGAGATTATGTGCTAATTAAAGTCATACCTAATTTGTTAATTATATAATTATAATTAAATGAATTAGGCGTGCATATCGGTTTAAATGTAAAGCGTAAACAAATCGAGAAAAAGTCGATCTCTGTATGTACATTTCAGCCTATTAGGCCTCATCAGCAGAGCTATAGACAGGGCAGTGCTTTGGTGTGTGATTCGAACCCTACCTGTCAGGCTGACAGGCGGACATTCTAACCACTACACTAGCTGGCTTCCCGACAAGTTCTCTTTTATTTTAAACTGATGTGTATATCGCACTTTTTGGGTGACTTATGGCACGACAGTATGAAGTGGTCAAACACTGTGTTTGAAATGGCGAAGGCCGACAATTTTTTCTTCTTTTTTGTCGGCCTTCGCCATTTCAAACACATTGTTTGACCACTTCATTTATATATATATATATATATATATATATATATATATATATATATATTATTATATATATATATATATATATATTAGGAGGAGATTATGAAATGGACTCTGGGAAACGAGTTTAAATCTACAGTTCCTGCTAGTTTACTTTATTACACCAGCAACTTGTTCATCTTTTATGCATTGTTCATCTTTTCAGTTACTTCATCCCGACACGACGTGATACCCGACTGTTGGTTATTCATCTATCATTAAATAATACATCTATCTTTATCAGAAAAACTTATGGTTTATAAATGGTCGCTTAACAATCATGGAAATGGCAAAGGGAATCAATGAACCTATGTGTGTATTATTTCACTGACTGACTGACTGTCTATTATTTACTGATGCTATTAGGATTGGTTTGTTTTGTTTTACGGCATATCAACCTCGGTGGGTCATTTAATGCCGACAAAGTTGTGAAATAAATTCATTCTTAAAGCATAATACAATTTTGTTTATAAACTCATGTTTTTCTATTTAACCCATAGATTGGACCCTAACAGGTACTACCACTCCGGGTTAGAGTTGACCAGGGAGCAATGGTGATGAAGGGGTGCTCCTCATTTCTCAATCTCCAAAACAGGAACCTGACCATCAGATAGAGTTTAACGTCATTCCCATGACATGTAGACCCTCAGTCACCGCATTCTAGCACCCATGTGAAAAAGGGGGGTTAGGGCTTGCCATAAGGGCAGTAGGGTTGGGAAAATCATATAGATGCTAGGGATTGTCATGACCAGCCGATTGATCGCCCGTCTAGCCCAAGATACCAAGGGGTGCAGTCGATACATTCTAACGCCCTAGCGATGCTATTAGGATAAGCTGTTCAGATTGCGCCGGCATGGACATCATGTTCTCTATTCTCTGTGAGAGGCACCTTCGCTGGCTGAGAATGGAAAATGGACACATCCCAAAAGATCTGTTGTACGGCTTATTAGTAGAAGGCTCCTTATCGGTTGGTAGACCACGCCTACGATTTAAGGATGTCTGCAGGGGAGTTATGAAGATATGCCATATTGACTCAAACACGAGGGAGGTAGATGTAAAAAATAGAGCGGCCTGGCGCCTTAACGTCAAGCAAGGCACGGAGAGGGGTGAGGCGGAGAGGAGAGTAGCCTCGACAGCAAAGAGAGCCAGAAAGAGGGAGAAAAGCCAGCAGCCCCAGAAAGCATCACAGTTTATATGCATTCAGTGCACCAAAGAATGTCACTCAAGAATTGGTCTGAAGAAGTCACTTGCGCAAATACAGATAAATATCTTATTTTTTAGGAGGTTGATTTAAAAGGCTATCACAATGCAGGTGTAAAGAAAAAAATAATAATACAGTAACAATGATGTTGTGTGTTAACCTGTATTTAATTGTTGAATTTTCGAGCTAATATATCTTTTTCAAAAGATCACTGGAACTGAAGCAGTCTAGTTATGGCATTTCTTTTTAAATGATTTTTTTTGAAAATGATGGTATTTTTATATAACTGTATTCTCGTAATAATAATTTTATTTTATTTTGGACTCTACGCCATCGTCCTTAGTGGAAGGAAAGGTGCCAACAATTAGGATAGCCATTTGCTTCTTGCGATTCGTCTTAATAATACTCATACCCCAAAAGAAAATTACACGATCCGAAATCGTCCTACCCTGTCTGTGAAACTTTGAGTAAACTGATTTGTTATGGTGCCAAATAAGAATGCCCAGAAAAGAAGAGAAGATCAACACCCAGCAGAAGCCCTTAATTGAAGTCAACCAGATAACATGGCGGGTGACAAGATAGCACCAATAGACAACCGAGGTAGAGTCAACAAGAAGAGAAGCAGTAAGAAGTGTAAACAAGTAAGATCTAGATCTCTGAATTTTTTAGATGAGGCTTCGTAAATAGTATCAATTGTATTATTCGGACTATTGTTCTCATCTTCATTGTTACCTATACAATGTTTCGGCCGATGTACCCTCCGGCCTTCTTCAGGTATTTATTGTCAGATTCGGGAACCTTAACAGCTATGGTTAACGGAATGAGAACAGGAAACCGCCGTGGATTGAATAAAGGGTTAGGATCAAGGTTCCGTGATGGCTCCCGATTACGGCAAGAAAGTTCCCGATTAGGACAAGAAGGTCCCCGCGTCCGAGAAGGTTTCCGAGTCAGAGAAGAAATACCTGAAGAAGGCCGGAATATTGTACAGTTAACAATGAAGATGAGGACAATAGTCCGAATAATACAAATACTACTAAGTAAGATCTACCATCTCTAATCTAATATATATATATATATATATATATATATATCTGTCTCTCTCTATATATATATTGTATACCCGATGTTTATAAGAGCTAGGGTTGGAAATTAAACTGCATATGATGGTGGGGCAACAGATCTGGAGATGTGGGGAGTGTTGAATACTTATTCAATGTCGTTAATTTTTGGTCCACTCACAGTCTACGGCTAAGTGTAGAAGATCTGATATTTGTAAGCAAAGTCTTGTAACAAAGGCGAATACTTTTTAGGTTTTATGTTAGAATACGTCATATAAGACAGATTATAATGCGACCTATCTGCAGATCAACCCGAAATACCTACTTTGACAACCACACATTAGGGGTGCAACTTATCTACTGGTGTGACCTATCCATGAGTATATACAGTATAAATAATTTTTGAAACATTTAAGTATTATCAGAAATAAATTATATTGATATTTCAATGTTTTTTCACATCCTCATCATA
>CM042155.1:79907012-79917012 GCA_023376005.1 Doryteuthis pealeii | reverse complement strand
TATGATTTTCGAAAATAAAAAGAAAAAAAACAAAATGTTAAAATATCATTAATGTCAAAATACCAGGGATATATAAATTGAAACCAGTCGTCGTATCAGACGAGACCACACTAAACCCAATTATATCCCCGTATATAACAGTTAATTGGAAAAGGGAGTATCGATTCATAAAGAAATTACTTGGTCAAGATTGCATAGGCAAGAAACTGACAGTCACTAATAACTGTTGACTCTACCGTCTTAAGTTATGTAAGGGTATATCTACGGAGGTAATATAGAGAATTTTCAGATTAATAAATACTTTAACATATTCTTATTAATCTCTTTTAAAAAGGGTAAAAATAAAACCGAACATTTTAATTCTTATCTGGCTGTTCGTGTCTGGCTCTTCTGTCTGTTATCGTTGTCTTTATCTCTTCTCTTCTCGCTCTCTCTCTTATATATAATATATATATATATTATATTATATATAAAAGTAAAGTCCGGCGGCCCAAAGTCGGGATCAGCCATGCAGCGATGGGAGTTTATCCCTTTTCACTAGCGCTAGACCAATGAGAATTATTTTTAGCGTCTGGGGGGGAGCGCCACACCTACCATCAGCTCCTTACTTTACTGCACAGATCCCTGTGCTACTCATACGCTGAGTTGGCGAGGGCGGGTATCGAACTAGGAACCTGGGTTTCTAGCCAAACGCTCTACCGAGCAAACCCGTGCCATACAATAAACAAGGGTTTGGGGGAGAAAAGAATAATACATTTGAAGAGAGAGAGGGAGGAGGAGAGAGAAGAGAGAGAGAGAGAGAGGGGAGAGAGAGAGAGAGAGAAGAGAGAGAGAAGAGAAAAAGAAAAAGAGGGGATAGCTATAAAAGCAAGGTACAGAAAAGGAATAGATGGCTACAAGGGGAGCAATAAACAAGAAACTCTTTTTACTAAAGATAACTACATTACGGAGAGAGAGAGAGACAGTGTGAAGAGAAGAAGAAGAGAGGTGGGCGAGGAGTAGAGAGGAGAGGGAGAGAGAGGACGAGGGAGAGAAGAGAGAGAGAGAGAGGAAGAGAGATGAGAGAAAGGAGAAAGAGAGAGAGAAAAAGAAAAAGAGGGGGAGCTATAGAACAAGAGACAAAGCGTAATTGCTACTATGGGAGCAAAAACAAGGACTCTTTTTTACTAAAGTATAATACATTAGGGGAGAGNGCAAGTGTCAAGAAAAGAGAAAGTATCTGTGGTGTTGTTTGTTAACCTGTGATTTATTCTCAATTCTTAATATTTCGGGATAAAAAATCCCTTCTACAGAAGATTACTAGAACTGAAGTCGTTGCTAGTGGCTGATCATTTGTTTTAACAAATGAACAGACACTAGCAAATATTAAGAATTAATAATAAATCACAGGTTAACAAACAATACCACAGTTACCTTCTTTTTTTTCTTTACAATTGCATTGTGATAGCCTTCAAAACCAACGAACAAACCAATATAAACACAATGCTTCAATGAAATTACAAAACCCTTTTAATTATTAAATGTTTTCTAATCTTAATGCTAGTCTATTTGAACACATACTTTCACAATCCATTCATGCTTAAAAAAAACCCACAGTATTTTAATTTTTATCTTTTATAACACAAATATGTGAAGCATATGCAAAACCCTTACAACAACAACAAAATCTTATATATATATATATATATATATATATATATATATATATATTGTTATAGTGTGTACAGAAATAACCTACTCGAGTTACACCATAATGATCTTCAAGGGTAAATCCACTGAATTAATCAAGATATTGATTAATTACAGCCAACTATGGGAACTGTAATTAATCAATATCTTGATTAATTCAGTGGATTTAACCCTGAAGATCTTGATTATTTCAATGTAATGTCTGCACACAAATATTTGCATAGTTTCAAATATCTAATGATAATTATTGGTAAATAAATATAACTTGAAATAACTATTCTAAATACAAATAATTTATAGATATTCTAAAACAGCTACCCGGTGTTGCACACGTACATGCGGGTGTTTGTGGGTGTTAGAGCTTGTTGACGGTATAATGTTTTTTTCCGGTAACGTTACCATATACATCTCCCCTCAGATCATTCATAAGATACCACACTGGATTCACAGCTCAGAATAATGGCGCCAGTGTTCCCCCATAACTTGAGATGTCAGCTGAGTCCATAAAGGTTTCAAGTCGGCAGCGACACACAATACCCACAGAATACACACACAATGCACACATGAAATCACCAACGAGAGAGAGAGAGAGAGAGAGAGAGAGAGAGAGAGAGAGAGGGAGAGAGGGAGAGAGGGGGGATGGGAGAGTAAGAGAGAGGTGGGATGAAGACAATTCACAAACTTTTTTCTCGACATTGTTGTGGAACTTGCCTGATTCTTTCAGCTGCTATTACGTTGAAGATGTGGGCGATATTGGTTCCACCTGCAAATTCTACAAGAGAAACTGTATTAGAAATGAGAATGAAATACCTGCTCTGGGAAAAGGATAATAAATTATTCAAGAGACATACTAATATATATATAATATATATATATATATATATATATATATATATATATATATATATTTACATACATGCATATATATATATATATACATATATATATATATATATATATATATATACCTGTATATAAAAAAAACACCTAATCCGTTCACTTCATTTAATTATTTTTTTGCACTTATATACAACATTTCATTTTTTGTTCTCCAGACCGTCTGATATACCTTGAGAAAGGGTGAATGTTCACCCGAAATATCGGAATAGATTAAACCAGAAACAGAGCAACGGTTGAATATATAAAAATTCTGATTTTTGTTCTGTTTTTCTTGTTTTGTTTTTTCCAATGCTTCAAAAGACCAAACAAACAATGTTCATAATTGTATATATATATGTATGCAAATATATATATATATATATAATATATATATATATATATATATATATATATATATATATATACATATATATATATGTAAATATATATATATATGTAATATATATATATATATATTATATATATTAGGGTATTTCCTATTGAAGATAGGAAAATAGTGCTCTATCAGAGGTGTAAGAGAGAGAAAGAGAGTGTGAGAGAGAGAGAGAGAGAGAGAGAGAGAGAGAGAGAGAGAGAGAGAGAGAGACGAGTCCCAGAGAATATGGACTCGGCGGCACGAGTTCAAATATGGAACGAAGCTGTTTGCATTTTACATATCCCTAATACACATGGGAAAGATATGCATCCACCAACTCTCCCTCCAGCTATGGGTAAATAGTAGGACAGACTTGGCTCTTTGACACTGGTTAGGCATCCATTATAGCAGAAGGAATACACTGAATTTAAACCTGTTAAACTCCGCTTAAGATATTAACCTTGTGTCACATCCTGCTCGTGCAGAGGGGTTACTCAATATATATATATATATATATATATATATATATATATATATATTCCTTTAATATGACTACTTAAATCTCCCTTCAGATCATGTATATATGTGGGTTTAGGTTTTGGGATATATATATATATATATATATATATATATATATATTGTGTGTGTGTGTGTGTGTGTGTGTGTGTGTGTGTATATATATATATATGGTGGACTCTCCTACCGTGAACGATCGATGAGAGTCAGCAGTAAGTGATTTGTTTCCTCCCATGTAGTGCATGCTATCAAGAAGACATGTTGTGTTTCCTCGAGTGTGATAGCAGCCCAGACTTGCTGCGAGCTATGAACCCACATTGACAGACGAATTTATTTAAACCGGGAGTTAGATGGAGTTTTTTTTTTTAAGTCAGACGGCGCTGATCTTGATGTTTCCGTTCATTTTCTTCAAAGCTCCTTGATCTAGCGAAACATGTCTTACGCCATTCTTTCCGATTTGATGCTAGGTTTTCCCAAGCACTCAGATCAATATTGAGGTGTTTGAAATTGTCCTTCTATTTGTCTTAATAGCGTAATATAGAACGCTTAGCATTTGGTAATTGTCTGTATAATATCTTCTTTGGTAGCCCGTTCTCGTTCATTCTGACAACATGACCAGCCCACCTAAGCTGAATTTTTACTAGTAAGGTTTCTATGCCTGCAATGTTGTTAGATTTGTTAATATTCTACTATTTTTCTCTCTATCGTCCCATTTTATATTGCTAATGACACAAAAGATGTTGTTATTCCATAATAGGTGCTTCAAATTGCCGAATGCAGTGCTTGGTTTGGCTATTTTGGAATTCATCTCTTTGTCCATTTTTCCATCAGAAGTGACTGTTGAACCAAAATATTTTTAATGCTTTTCCATCAATGAAGTCAGATGGATTTACGAGACGTGTATTGCATGCTACGGGCTGGTACACTAGTTCAGTTTTCATTATACGGAGAGTAAATCCAGGTGCTTTTGATCTCTCAGAGAATTTATCAAGAATGGTCTGCATGTCTTCTAGGCTGTGTGCTAATAGAGAGGTATCGTCTGCAAAGAGAAGATCCAGCACTAACTGCAAGGAAATGTTTGACCTAGCTTTGAAGTGTTCTTGATTGTATAGGTCACCAGTTGTTCTGAATTCAACATTTATTCCTTCGCTGAGATCTGAGAATGCTTTCTCGGGCATAGCAGAAAAAACAATGCAAATAGAAGCGGAGCAAGAACCAGCCTATATATATATATATATATATATATATATATATATATATATATATATAGTAAATGAAGAAAAAACTCTAAACTTGCTTCATTACAATAATTTATTTCAACCGTATTAATACAGCATCTTCAGGTAATCACAAGAACATGACTCTTACTGAGAATTTCCCAAAGTAACATCGCTTTTAAATCTATCAATTTAGGGGAGGGAGGGTTTTGAATGGGCAGGGTTAGTTTCTTTGAATGAGGCGGGGAGGTCTATGTTTTGAATGAGGTGTGGCTTAGATGTGGGACGGATTCCTTGGGGAAATAGTTGTAAGAGTGTATATACAAAATGAGCAGAATTTAAAGGCTAAAAATAAGAAAAAGAAAAAGAAAAATAACAAATGATATAGAAATAAAATAAAAGTAAAGAAATAAAATAAAATTATTTCTTTACTTTTTATTTTTATTTTTATTTTTTATATTTATATATATATATATATATATATTATATATATATATATATATATATATATGCAAAACCTCTTTGTGAATTGTTCACTTTCTGTGTTTTGTTTGAATTACGTTGCCAATTCATCGTGGATATTATATTACGTTAACTTTCAAAACTATGGAAATCACAGGAGTAATAATATTTATTGAGCTTTGAGTCTTCTGTTTAAGTATTATCCCCCCCCCCTAAACTGTACATTTTTTGTATTAAACTAAGAATGAAAAATAATTCTTAACAGTGATTTTGATATTTCGGAATGTTGTCTTTAACCTTATTGTGGTATGTTTCAACACAACGTTTAAGCCGCTCTATCCTCGGGCCTTTAGGTGTTTCTCATTTACATAAGAATAAAGTCATCATCAGACGATAGCGTAGTTTCGTAGCATTAATATAGCTATCATTTGTTCAAGGCCTTCAGAGCAGCATAAAATGCCACCAGATTTCTTGACAGAATTATTGACAGATCTGCTAGATATAAATCTATAGTAAATTCTAGTAAATGATAGATATACAAAAAAATAAAATGGAAGAAAATAACATATTCTAAAATAGAAATTTCAAAATATATCTTAAAGAAACGATTTTACTTACCTAACCCTCAGCCATAGCCTTATAGCACATATATGATAAAAAGAGTTGGGCCTATCATAAAGGCAATAAGATTTGGACAATCATATAGGTGCTAGGGTCTGTCGTGACTAGCTGATTGATCGGAAAGGGTCTCAATGACAGCCCGTCTAGCCTAAGTAATGGCCTAAGAGCTGTTTCATGTCATGGACGGCTCATGCACGAGGATTCCCTCCTTAATCATTAGGGTCGTCAACCACGGCTAACAGGCGGTCCCATTGGGCGGGGGGTTGCCTACCCCTCTGCAGATGTACAGTCGTTGTATTATAAAAAGCCAGGCGACAGGGTCTGTGAATAAATAAATAGAATAAAATAATTAGACAAAAAATTAACAACCTGCACAAAGAAATATATACAGTTAATTAGTATTATTTAGATTGTTCGGACTATTGTCCTCATTTTCATTGTTATCTGTACAACGTTTCGGCCGATGTACCCTCCGGCGTTTTTCAGGTATTGCATAAGTGAATAGGTAGATATTCTAGGTAAAACAAGACATTAGGGTTATAAGTTCCCAAAATTCACACTGAATTATCCAATTAACTAATCAAGCGATCTGAGTTAATTAAAAAAACAGCGCCTTCAGGAGGAATTCAGTGATAACAGATTGTGAGGGTAATCTTTTGTTCTGGTGCTATTTTTGCAAAATATATAGTCAACGTAATCTTAGCCCTATCCACACGGTGATAAATACGTGCGCTTGTGTGTGTGTTTTTCGGGCTTCTGAGCTCAAAATTAAAATATCATACTGTAGTATATCCACAGGTCCTCCAAGTACACAAATATATATATATATATATATGGTTTGGTGGTTGGTTTACAATGCAAGTGTAAAGAAAAATAAGGTAACTATGGTGTTGTCTGTTAACCTTTAATTTTTTTTAATTCTTGATATTTCGAGATAAAAAATCTCATCTAAAGAAGATCTCGGAAACTGAAGTCGTTGCTAGTAGCTATCCATTTGGTTTTGTTCCAAACTCTCTGCGTGTGTGTGTGTGGGGGGGGGGGGTTGTTTATGTGAGTGTGTGTGTGTGTGTGTGCGCGCGCGCTTATGTGTTTATGCCTGTTCAATAGTGTCTGATTATCATTCCAGGTATGGCTCACCCTCTAAACATACACTTGTTTTGTTTATTAACAGGACCATCTGATTCTCTTTCTGTTTTTCTTTTTGTAATATTTTTATGTGTGTGTGGATCTGTCTGATTATCATATTATCATTCCAGATTTGGCCTACCCATCTTTTTTTTGTTATTGGTGGTCTATTTGTTTATTTATGGGTGTTTTATTTTCATGCCTATCAAAATCACCTTTTGTTCTGTGTGGGTTTTGCCTTTCTGTGTGTATGTGTGTGTGTGTGTGTTCTTAAGTCCCAACACCATGTGTGTGTATGTGTGTGTGTATGTGCGTGTGTGCGTGTTCTTAAGTCCCAACACCATGTGTGTGTATGTGTGTGTGTATGTGCGTGTGTGCGTGTTCTTAAGTCCCAACACCATGTGTGTGTATGTGTGTGTGTATGTGCGTGTGTGTGTGTGTTCTTAAGTCCCAACACCATGTGTGTGTATGTGTGTGTGTATGTGCGTGTGTGTGTGTGTTCTTAAGTCCCAACACCATGTGTGTGTATGTGTGTGTATGTGCGTGTGTGTGTGTGTTCTTAAGTCCCAACACCATGTGTGTGTATGTGTGTGTGTATGTGCGTGTGTGCGTGTTCTTAAGTCCCAACACCATGTGTGTGTATGTGTGTGTGTATGTGCGTGTGTGTGCGTGTTCTTAAGTCCCAACACCATGTGTGTGTATGTGTGTGTGTATGTGCGTGTGTGTGTGTGTTCTTAAGTCCCAACACCATGTGTGTGTATGTTTGTGTGTATGTGTGTGTGCGTGTTCTTAAGTCCCAACAACATGTGTGTGTATGTGTGTGTGTATGTGTGTGTGTGTGTGTGTGCGTGTTATTTATTATGTTAATGAGTTAAAAATGAGTTTAAATAAAAAAGAAAATGAACACCCATAAAAATGAATAAATTAAAACATGTTCGGTATAAACAGGGGTTGATGTGCCGGAAATCCAACCAACCAACCAATCAACGAACCAATTGGCGTGAGAATCTTACGCCCACACACCATTCTCTTTCTCTCTCTCTCTATCTGTCTATATTTCTATCACTCACAATCTATCTAGCTATCTATCTATCTATCTATCTATCTCACCTCCTCTGAACTCGCCTAAAAGACCCTCCTAAAAATTATCCAAATTTACATACGCTATACGCCGTCGTGTTCGCTGGCGATTAAACTTTTAATTTTAACCCTCTGTGACCTCAGTCCAAATAATTGCAACTTCATCATATAGTTCACCTCTCTTTTTCTTTTTTTTTTGTTCGGCATCCGAATTCTATGGAGAGAAATGTCAAGATTGCCAAGCAATAGTCGACGGACGCCATTTTAGGTTCACCCTCCCCACCGCTAGGCGTCACCACATGACAGGTCAATGATTGTAAATTTCCTCACTTATTACCCAGGGGACAGTGATTACGGACACGAGGCTCGGTTTTCATTGGTTGTTAGCTATGGTCATTTCCGCCTGTCACTAGAAGCCCGCCACCCGGACGCCGAGTCTTCTTGGCTTCGAAATTCTTTCTGTCTTATTGATGTCGGCCAGAGATTCCACTGGGTCGTAGCACACTTAGAAAACAACTTTCTTAATCTTGTTGATTATGGATAGTGCAAACGAGCTGAAAGATTGCGTGGTAGCTTTGCATTTTCGCCGGAATTGGTTGCTGTGACAATAAAACGAACGATGGGCCGTGGATTCTAACATTTAAAAAAAAAAGAAATGCAGAAATAGATAAACGTATGCCGGAAAATAGGAGACAAAAATGAACTTCAAATACAAAACTTATACCTTTTTTTTTGTATTATGTATACACGGATATTAAATTATTCTTGGTTGATAATTAATAGAAATTAGTTGCTGTGACAATAAAACGAACGATGGTCGTGGATTCTAACATTTAAAAAAATGAGTTTCAAAAATAAAGGAAACATCTCCACACTCAACGGCAAGCCTCTTAAGCCAGTAGAACAATTCACGTACCTGGGTGGTAATATCTCCTCCACAAAGAGCGATGTTAATACACTGATAGCATAGGCATGGTCGGCCACAAATAGATTATCAGTCATATGGAGGTCCGATCTCCCTGACAAGCTAAAGCGACAGTTCTTCCAGGCTGTGGTTGTGTCGGTGCTGCTATATGGCTGCACCACCTGGACCCTAACAAAACGTCTTGAGAATAAGATAGATGGGAGCTGCACAAGAATGCTGTGCGAAATCTTGAACAAGACATGGAAGCAGCACCCCACAAGGAAACAGCTGAACGGTCACCTGCCCCCCCTCTCATAAACTATCCGAGTGAGACGGACAAGACATGCAGGACACTGCTGGAGAAGCAAGGACGAACTCAAAAGCGACGTTCTCCTGTGGAAACCAACACATGGACATGCAAGTGTGGGGCGCCCAGCAAGGACCTACATTGACCAGTTATGCGAAGATGCTGGCTGCTCTGCAGAGGAGCTCCCAGGTGCAATGAAGGATAGGGAAGGTTGGCGAGATATTGTCATGGATACCCGTGCTGCAAGCGCGACATAATGATGATGATGATGCCGGAGAATAGGAGACAAAAATGAACTTCAAATACAAAACTTATACTTTTTTTTAATTATGTATACACGGATATTAAATTGTTCTCGGTTAATAATTTATAGGAATTGGTTGCTCTGACAATAAAACGAACGATGGTCATGGATTCTGATATTGAAAAAAATGTAGAGATAGATCAACGTATTATTGGCATTTTAGTCTCGGGAGAATATAGATTTTGTGCCCCTGAAGATACACCACCTTCTGTGACTGTGAAGTCCAATGTTCGAAAAACATTCTCAACCACAGATGTCGCATGTGAAGACTGTCCTTGAAGATGTTAACATGCCGATGCTTTGTTGCCGGTGCTTTTTTCTGGACCACTTGGCTTCATGGTGTTGCGCCAGGGTGGCTTCATACATGAACAGTCCTCTACGAATAGATCAACGAATGCCGTAAAATATAAGACAAAAATTAACTTCAAATAGAAATCTTATTTTTGGTATGATGTATACATGGATATTAAATTGTTCTCTGTTAATACTTTTGGGAGATGAGAAAGCTGTCACGGGAATT
>CM042155.1:79832012-79902012 GCA_023376005.1 Doryteuthis pealeii | reverse complement strand
TATATATGCAGGGTGATTAAAAAAAAACACACTTTTGGGGGAAAGTCAGGCCTTTTTTTGGGGTGGGGGTACTATATATATATATATATATATATATATATATATATATATATATATATATATAATAGGGTGACCCAAAAAAACAGGCCTGAATTTGAAAAGAAAAAACTGTTTTTTGGGGTCACTTTACACACACACAAACACAAACACACGCACACACACACACACACACACACAAAATATATATATATATATATATATATATAATATATACGTATATATACTCATCAGATATAGAGACAAAGAAGATCGTAACAGTTATATACTCGTTCCACATCTCGTATATAAACGTGGAGAGATACAGACAGTTAGATAGAGTAGATAGAATAGATGATAGCTGATTATGGTGATCTTTCTTACTTGTTAAACTTCTGTTTCTCGTTCTTCGGCTAGGTCGTCTAACTTGGCTGGTTGGGCTTACTTCTCTGCTGGGTGTTGATTCTTCTTTGGGCTGGGCTGGACATTGCTTTTACTAATACAACAAGACTTGGTTGTTTTATGATAAGAAAGCTTTATTAAGCAACCCTGCCCATGATTCCGCCGTGGGTGAGTTGCGAAACCTAAGAAACATCCTATCTGATAGGGTGCCGCCTCGCATCTGACTAACTAAACTAAAACTTATTCTCATGCCCCCAATCACGTGCTTTCAAGGGGGCAAATGAAAAGGTATTACCCATCCTTAACTGTCGGGTAATTTTCCATGGATCCCGTCATTCTAAGTCTAATGGACCCTAATTAAAAATTCTAACTACAGGTACGTTCATAATTTATAAGCAGCTCATGAATTATATAAGAATGAGTACTAGCACTGGTTAAATAATAGCTATAAAGAAGCGACTACACACTCGCCAGAGCTCCAGAATTGAACCCTCGCTACCAGATTCAGTTTAGTTTCATCAGGAGAGCATTATTTTCAGGGGATGGAGTCAGCGTACGGAACAAACAGTTCGTTTTGTCTATTCGAAAAAAGAGATTTATTTTTTTAAATATATGATAGAAATCAGTTTTCGTCTACTGTTTAAATATCTGATTCAATTTCGTTCTGCCCCTGATGTGAACTTGTGTTCTGCTCTTGGTGAAAACCTTCAAACTTTAACATCTATTCTCTTGTAGCCCAGAAAATAAAAATAAATAGATTGGGTTGATAGAAGCGATTTAAAAGTAAATAGCGATAAATATTTTTACCATGGAAAATTTACGCTTTTCTGCTTATTGCAAAGATACGCCCTTGAGGTATATCTTAAGAAACATCGGGTCTTCACTTGATCTTATGCCCCAGTAAAAGTTTCAAGCCTGAGAATATTTTTCACCGGTGCTGTCGAAAATTTAATATTTTTGAACCAACGCCTGAAGCAAACAATAATTTACATCGTGGAAGCAAATTTTCTCTTTTAAGAAACTTTAATACATTTTTTGCGAGGTGTTTGTTTTTATTTATTTTTTGTTTTTAGTTTTTGTGTATGTGTGTAACTGTGATTTTAGGAGTGTGCAAATGTATCTACAAATATGAAGGTGTGGAAAACGAAGCGTGGGAACGCGTGTCATGTTCGAAGGAAGCAGACATATATACCCCAGTGTTTGTTTTCTCCGTTTATATTTAATAATAAAACACTGGGGAAGGCATGTCCGAATGCCAGGAGAGAAATCACCTATTTACAATCAGCCCTGTTGGCTGGAGATTTATAATACACCGACTGCATCTCTGCAGAGAGGTAATACCCTCTAATGGGTCCAGCTGTTAGCAATGGGTGACGATCCGTTTATGCTTAACGAAGGAATCCTTGTGGTGCCCTTACACTTAAGCTAGACAGGCGATCGGGCAGGCCCCCTCCTATTAATTAGCTGTTTACATCAAACCCTATCATCTATTACTCTCCCAATTCTAATGACCTTATGCCAAACTACCAATCCTTTTAATCATATATGTGCTAGATTTTGGTGTCTGAGTCTCTTAGTGTCTTGGCTATGGAGTTAAATATCTGATTATGAAGTTCCAATTCTGGAGCTCTGGGAACGTTGGAGTTCCGCATCATCATCAGCACTTCCAGGTCTACTCTGATGTGGATTAGTAGTACATGTTAGGGTCCCATCTATAGGTTAAATAGAAAAATGTGTTTAATAATTTGCTTAAAAAATTGAGTTAAAAAGAATTGAGTACCCAAAAATAAATTCCTAATTCCCAATGAGGGTTGACATGCTGTAAAAACCAACCAACCAACCAACCAGCCAACCAACTGCTCTACAACGATTACAGACAGGCGCGATGCTGGCAGATATTTTTACTCCATCATTTTGATTTTAGCTTACACACACACAACTGACTGAGTGGATATTTCTTTAAAACTGGTTCGTATTTCCACAATACCTTTCATTATGATAACTAGCAAAATAAAAAGATGTAAAATATTTTTTTGAAAGATATTGCCTGAGGGGATAGGAACTGAAAATTCAATGTCATAGAGTGTATACCATAAGTATGTAAAATCGTCAAATTTATTAATTTTTTAAAGGAGTAAAAAAAAAAAAAAGAAATAAAGAAAGACAATTTGAAATGGAAATAGTTCCGATAACTTTAAATATTATATTAGAATAAAACAATATATATATATAAATATATAACACCGGGCATCTATTTATTGAAACAATGAGGATTGTCTAACGTTGCATGCTCACATTTTGAGTATATTTATTCTATGTTATGACGTTGTATTATGTGTTGGGTAATGTGACGTAAGCAGTGACGCAGTTTTTGTTACAGACAAAAACCAGAAGCAAATATCCATTATTAATAGATGCTAAGTATACTTTACGATTATAAACTCATTAAAGACATCCACTTTGTTTTATGTATTTTTTATATCTACAGAATATATTCTCAATACATATTGATTCTTTTTCTAGTGTTTTCCTTTTCTCTTTGTTTAAAAATGTATTCTCACTTTAATCGTTACTTACTCGCATTGTTATTCCAACGACAGCGAAGAAAAACTTTTCAAAATGAATACTAATGATGATCGGCAATGCCCAATTTGCATAATGAACGAAGGTATGAGTCAAAATTAAAAATAATTATGATTGACAATGCTGTACCAAAAAGATGAGTGAAAATATAATTTAATATTAATAATGATGAGGTTTGACAAATCTTCATCAGAAAAATGAAAGAAAATATCAGAATTAATAATGATCATGAATGATAATGCTTCATCTACATAAATGAGGGGTAGTTATATATATATATATATATATATATATATATATATATATGAATTTAACATTTTGAAAAAACAATTAGTAATTACTATCTGCTGACAGAATCTGTTTCGACGCCTTAGTAGAGGGGTCATCATCAACGAGCAAAAAGGCGTCGAAACAGATTCTGTCAGCAGATAATAATTACTAATTGTTTTTTCAAAATGTTAAATTCCTTCTGTCGGATTAATTTCCATTTATTTACATATATATTATATATATATATATATATATATATATATATATATATATATATATATAAGCAATTGGTAATTTGCTTGAAGCATTAAGTATGTTATAATATATTAATAATTTGAAGGCCAATACAATGCGTATGAAAAATAAAAACAAAAAGATGTTATTAACATTATTATAACATCTTTTTGTTTTTATTTTCATACGCATTGTATTGGCCTTCAAAACATTAATATATTATATATTTTATATATATATATATATATATATATATATATATGTAAAAATGGAAATTGGAAATGAATCCGACAATATGAGAAAGAATGAAGTGTATTGGCCTTCAAAACATTAATATATTATATATTTATATATAATAATATATATATATATATATATATATATATATGTAAAAATGGAAATTGGAAATGAATCCGACAATATGAGAAGAATGAAAAAAGAAAAGAAAGAACAGAATGGTAATATTGATAAAAATTCATATTTTATTATCCATTGTCTTTCTTTTCTTTATTCATTCTTCCTCATTATATATATATATATATATATAATATATATATATATATATATGGTGGACTCTCCTATCGTGAACGATAGATGAGGGTCAGCAGTGAGTGATTTGTTTCCTCCCATGTTGTGCATGCTGTCAAGAAGACATCTTGTGTTTCCTTGAGGGTGATAGCAGCCCAGCCTCGGTGTGAGCCATGAAGCCACACTGACAAACGAAATGCTCCAAGGCAGGAGTTAAATGTTTTTCTTTTAAAGTTATGCGGAGCCGATCTGTATGCTTCAGTCTATTTTCTTCAAAGTTCTTTTAGTCTAGCGAAACATGTCTTACGCCATTCCTTCCGATCGGATGCTAGATCTTCCCAAGCACTAAGCTCAATATCGAGGCGTTTCAAATTGTCCTTCAATTTGTCTCTATAGCGTAAAAGAGAATGTCCAATAGAACGCTTAGCTTTGGTAATTGTCCGTATAAAATCTTCTTTGAAAGCCTGTTCTCTTATTCTGACAACGGAACCAGCCCACCTAAGCTGAACCTTGGTTAGTAGGGTTTCGATGTCAGCAATGTTACATATTTTTAATATTGTGATATTTCTTATTCTATCTATCTATCTATATCTATCTATCTATATATATATATATATATATATATATATATATATATATATATATATATAAATTCGTCGGGGCAGCCTAATGTCGGTATGGAGATTATTTTTAGCATCTGAAGTGGGGCGCCACACCTACCATCATCTCCTTACTTTACCGCACATATCCCTGTGCTACTCATATGCTGCGTTAGCGAGGGCCGGTATTGAATTAGGAACCTTGTTGTTTCTAGCCAAACGCTCTACCGACTGAGTTAACCCGGCCCTTATCAGCGGTTCTTGCTTTTTCTGCAAAGTTTATGAAGATTTTATTTATATGTGAAGATATTTAAGAATTAAAATATACATTGAAATACCATTGAAATTTTACTCAAAACATCCGGCATTTGTAACCGTCAAAAATGAACAAATCAATAGACCAGGTTTTTGTTTGCTTCCTCCTCAACCCAGGTGATGCTCGATAGCCGCTTCTAGTTTTAAATATGTGAGAAAAGATAATTTTAAATTTATAATGATTGATAATTCTTCGTATAAAATATGAAAGAAAATCTAATATAAAATTAATTCTAATTGGGAATGATAACGCATCATTTCAAATATGATAAAAAAGATATGTTTAAGTTAATAATAATTAATAATTATTAATTTAGAATATGGAAGAAAATATAATATAACATTAATATTAATTATGAGTAATGCTTCATTTAAAATATGATAGAAAAGATATGATGATAATAATTATGCACTTAAAATATGAAAGAAAATATAATATCTTATTATAATGGAGATTGCGTGTTTTTCTGTCTGTAACCGAAACTATATTCCTACTCAAGTCACAATTTCCTTAGTTATTTACATCACATTCTCCATGATTTTATTTTTATCTAAACCTCAATTATTAATAAAATTGTCTTACATTATTAATACTGTTAACTATGTCTACGTACTGATAACATGCAATTATATTTATAAATACAACAAAATAGCGGTTTACAGTCTGAACGGGAAGGCTAATTTGCATATTAATATTAAAAAATCGAATTTAATAAATATGTGCTTAGTATTATTGATTTCTAACTGTTTGGTTTTATTTTAATGAATATAAGCAAAAATCTCTTCAATGAATCTTAAATGAAATCCATTAACAAGATAAAATAACTGTCATTTTATTCGTTACTTCCTCTTATAACTAAATACTTAAATTAGAAAAATAACAATGAAAGACGAGAGTGATGGAAGAGTAAGTTTCAGTTGTTCCATTTTTTATTATACTCCCTCTGTTTCAAATCTTTTATTATACTCCCTCTGTTTCAAATCTTTTTATCTGTATTCTTATTTAGTTTCATTAGCCTTTCTAATTTAATACAATATTTTATTACATTAAAACTTAAATACTTGCACCCGGAGGGTGCATATATTTGCTAGTAAAATTAATAATAATAATTGAATATGGTTCATATAAAATATTAAATAAAGATATGAATTAAAACTTAATAATGGGGATGATTTACAATACTTTACAATAAAGATGAAAGAAAATGTTATTGTCAGACGGAGTAATGAACAAACGGGAACCTTCAACCAGACAGACCGGCGAGCTCGGCAGTTCACTGCTACACGAACTGAGACCTTTAAGTGTCCGCCTAATAATTGGGGAGCAAT
This sequence comes from Doryteuthis pealeii, assembly GCA_023376005.1. Lineage (NCBI taxonomy): Eukaryota > Metazoa > Mollusca > Cephalopoda > Myopsida > Loliginidae > Doryteuthis > Doryteuthis pealeii. Next base: position 79,895,716 of record CM042155.1, on the reverse strand, counting down.
CCATTGGTAGAGATCTCAGATGCACGGGGCAGTCTCTCTTTTATGAGCCTGTGTAGATGTTGCGTATGTACGGTCTTCCCTCCTCGCCAGGATTGTGTATGATGGCAGTTCACATTGGAGACGCTTGATATAATGGCTAGGGTCGTAGGAAAGGGACTCGTCGACCCGAGTTCAAATCCCAGACGAGGATGTCTTCATTTCACATAACGCTAATATACTTGGGAAAGGTATGCATCCACCTGCTCTCCCTCCAGCTATGGGTAAATTACAGGACAGACTAGGTTCTTTAACCTTAGTTTGGCAACCAGTCTAGGAGAATGAAAATTCTGAATTCAAACCTGTTGAACCCTGCCTAAAAAATTGGCCTTGTGTCCCATCCTGCTCGTGCGGAAGGGGTTAGTATATATATATATATATATATGATAAGTAAATACACAAACGATATGTTTGATATGGCCTTTTTAGCCGACATTTTTTGGGAGAATATGTGCTTAATTGACGTCGTACCTAATTTTGAAAGTTAATTAATTAATAATTAATTAATTAGGCGGGAATACCTATTCAAATGTAAGGCTAAACAAATCGAGAAAAATCAATCTGTATGTAAATTTCGGCCTATTAGGCCTCATCAGCAGAGCTATAGATACATGGCGGTCTTCCTATCTATAGCTGTGCTGATGAGGCCTAATAGGCCGAAATGTACATACAGAGATTGATTTTTTCGATTTGTTTAGTCTTACATTTGAATAGGTATTCCCGCCTAATTAATTAATTATTAATTAATTAATTAAATTTCAAAATTAGGTACGACTTCAATTAAGCACATATTCTCCCAGATATATATATATATATATATATATATATATATATAGAGAGAGAGAGAGAGAGAGATGCATGCGTAAATATATATGTTGTTACCTTTTTAAGGGCCATTCTTTGGCCTTAAAGCAGAAGCGCTTATCCAGTGGAATTGGATCCTTGGTAAAGAGTCCCTCGATAAGGAATCCTTTGGTTACTCTGGTAAAGAGTTCTCAGTTCTTGGTAAAGAGTCCTTCGATAATGAATCCTTTGGTTACTCTGGTAAAGAATTCTTAGTTCTTGGTAAAGAGTCCTTCGATAATGAATCCTTTGGTTACTCTGGTAAAGAGTTTTCAGTTCTTAATAAAGAGTCCTTCGATAATGAATCCTTTGGTTACTCAAGTAAAGAGTTCTCAGTTCTTGGTAAAGAGTCCTTCGATAATGAATCCTTTGGTTACTCTGGTAAAGAGTTTTCAGTTCTTAATAAGAGTCCTTCGATAATGAATCCTTTGTTACTCTAGTAAAGAGTTTTTCAGTTCTTGGTAAAGAGTCCTTCGATAATGAATCCTTTGGTTACTCTGGTAAAGAGTTCTTAGTTCTTGGTAAAGAGTCCTTCGATAATGATCCTTGGTTACTCTGGTAAAGAGTTTTCAGTTCTTAATAAGAGTCCTTCGATAATGAATCCTTTGGTTACTCTAGTAAAGAGTTCTCAGTTCTTGGTAAGAGTCCTTCGATAATGAATCCTTTGGTCACTCTGGTAAAGAGTTCTTAGTTCTTGGTAAAGAGTCCTTCGATAATGAATCCTTTGGTTACTCTGGTAAAGAGTTTTCAGTTCTTAATAAAGAGTCCTTCGATAATGAATCCTTTGGTTACTCAAGTAAAGAGTTCTCAGTTCTTGGTAAAGAGTCCTTCGATAATGAATCCTTTGGTTACTCTGGTAATCGTATAAGTCTTTCCTGAGTATTGGTAAAGGTCCGGTAATCCTATGTCCGTCTTCAGTGAGCACATTTGTAATTATGACCAGTGGGGGTGTAAATAATGTGTCTTACACGCAGTATGTTTAGTGATCGGCTACATGAGTCAATCACGTGACCGTGGCTAGTCTCTAAATCCAGGTGGGTAATTAGAGCACATCTTATATCCAAATAATTCCTTCAAATCATTAATATATATATATATATATATATATATATATATATATATATATATATACGCTGGCACTTTTTGATTTGTTTTTGGACGCCTTCCTCAGTACATCGACTGCAAATGCTTGTGAAAATTAATAATAATAATGATTGATAATGTTTCATGTAAAATATGACAGAAAATAGAAGTTAAAATTAACAATAATGGTGATTGATAATGCTGTATTTAAAATATAAAAGAAACAAAATCTTTATTTTACTTTGAACTTTATGTGATTGAAAACAGAGGAAAAAATGTGGATAAAACAACTAAATTCAAATGATATTTGCAAAGCTATTTCGAATTTATTCTAAAGACAAAATGGGTTCTACAGTCAACTTTTATGTTGAAAAGGTAATTTTGGGGCGGGCAGATGATGAGGCGGTACTTAGTGATAAATTGAGAGGTAAAAGGAAAGGAAAGAAGGGAGGCTGGTTGTGTGAGTGAAAAGGTGAATGAAAAGGGTAATGGGTTTATTTGTGAGGTATGGTATTTTTTATACAACACGAGAAGCGCTAGATAATTTGTGTAGTCTGCATTCGTAATAATTAGTGAGTTCGATTTTCACTGGATTTTTATAGATCTATCGCTGTTTAAATGAGGAGGTGAATGAAAAAGGATAACGGTTTATTTGTAGGGTATGGTATTTTTATACAACATGAGAAGCGCTAGATAATTTGTGTAGTCTGCATTCGTAATAATTAGTGAGTTCGATTTTCACTGAACTTTTATAGATCTATCGCTGTGTAAGTGAGGAGGTGAATGAAAATGGGTAATGGGTTTATTTGTGGGGTATGGTATTTTTTATAGAACACTAGAAGGGAGTTCGATTTTCACTGGATTTTTAGATCAATCGCTGTCAGGGCCGGGTTATCTCAGTCGGTATAGCGTTCGGCTAGAAACCACAAGGTCCCTAGTTCGATACCGGTCCTCGCCAACTCAGCGTATGAGTAGCACAGAGATCTGTGCGGTAAAGTAAGGAGCTGATGGTAGGTGTGGCGCCCCACCTAAGACGCTAAAATAATCTCCTTGGTCTAGTGCAAGTGAAAAGGGGATAGACTCCCTCGCTGATTGGTTTATACCGACTTTAGGCCGCCCTGTCGACTTTACTTACTTACTTTATATATATATATATATGTGTGTGTGTGTGTGTGTGTGTGGTATCAAGGTAATTGTGTGTGGGTGTGTGTGTGTGTGTGTGTGGTATCAAGGTAATTCAATAAAGCGACTGATGATGCCGAGCTCAATGCTCTAGCGAAATATATAGTTTGTCTGAGTTTTGTTCTTCTTGTGTTCCTCATATCTCTACCACATTCTATCGGATTCATTCCAATCCTCTTTCCTCATATATATATATATATATAAAGGAATATATATATATATATATATATATATATATATATATATATATAAAGGAATAGATATAAATGTTAATTATTTCGACATTTCTTTACTTTTACTTATTACAATGCATGTATGCGGTTTGCCACAGATACAACCTTTAAAATAATCGATTTTTTTAATACGAGAGAACAGATAGAAACTTATTCTCAACTGGTCTGAAGTAGTATAATTACTCTTTTTACTTATCAGGTAGATCTAAAAGTATCGTAGTAGATATTACAGTTAATCACACGACATTATTATCTGTTTCTTTATCTCTAATTACCATCGTTGGTTAAACATCTTTGGGTTTATCTTTAAACAACTAATTAGCAATTATCGCTAAGTGATATGCCGACAAGACTTCATCTCTACGAGTACCGTCCAATATAAGAAGCAATTAAAAGAAGTGAAACGTATTATTGAAGATACAGAGCACCGGCAAAATGGACGTCCTTGTTAAATTATCCTCTACGTGTCTTTAATTAATCAAAATTATGTTCGCCTTTATATCTGTTGGATTGTCGAATTTATTTTCTTTTTTTTTATTTATTTATTTTTTTTTTGTTTTCGTTTGTTCGCTTTTCAATTCAAAACTCAGCTGGCTAATTGAACGTTGTCAGTTCATTACTAAACTGATATTCAATTCGAATCCAGGAGAAGAATACACGTGTTAATTAAGTTGAGGTGAACTTCTTTGTTTTTTTTTTTTGTTTTTTCTTGCTTTCAATATGTGCATGTGCGTGAACAAACTACGTACGTGTTGGTAGATTTAAGCTTGTGTTTCCACCAGGATTTGTTATTGATTGCTGTCTCATCAAACTATTCAAGGCCATTTGTTTTCCATAACTTTGAAGATCATTGGAAGTGTGTCAAGGATGTATAGGGATGAAAATCAAAAATTAATTGAAAAGGAAAAAAAAATCGAATAGAAGAAATTGTCCTAATGAAGTATCGTGTCTTCTGAAAGATTCGAGAATATGTAATTATATATTTGTGTGACGTTTATGTTTTTAATCCCAAATTCGTATCGAAACAACATATTAGAAGCTATTGAAAAGATCTCGTCCTAACCAAGAAATTTATTACTTTATATGTATATATATATATATATATATATATATATATAATATATATATATATATATATATTAAATTTTTTACTTGAAGGCACTTACAACGCATGTATCGCATAAAATTCGATTCTTTTTCTTATAGAAAATGAACTTGACAAGTGTAATCCCAGCAAAGGGTGACTCGATGTGTAGAATACCGTACAGACTGTTTCGACTTTATTAAGTCTCATCAGCGGTATATACTAACGATTTCCCTCCAACAGAAATCGAAACCGGGACTTCAGCAGACACAGTGAAATATATATATATATATGTATAATATATATATATGTGAGGAAGAAACGGAAGAAGAAGAAAATCGTCCTCTTTTGATTGGGCTCTGGTGGACTCAGACGTGGCTCCCGATTCCCCGTATGGGTTTGAGATAGTAGTACTGAAGATGATTACGATAGAATAGTTTGACAGTACTCTCTCTCTCTCTCTCTCCTCTCTCTCTCTCTCTCTCTCTCTCTCTCTCTCTCTCTCTCTCTCTGAAAAGAATCCACGAGCCTAGGAAGAAATATACAGATCCCTGTGACTATACAACTTACGTGTGTGTTTCTGAACTAACGATGAACTACTACCAACAGTATTCCACTGTCAAGCCGACAAAGCGCGCAATACAAAGGAAAGGTTATGGAATTATTGCGAGAGAAAAAGAACCAATACTTAGCCAAATTGTTAAGCGGTTTCAAAGAAAAGGTTTCCTTGTCTGAGAAGGTTCCCGAGTTCGACAAAAATACCTGAAATAGGCCGGAGGACACATCGGCCGACACGTTGTGTAGTTTGGGGTGGCTAGAGGTTTAATGTTTTAGGTTTAAAATGTGGCTGGTTTATTACTGGTGCGTATTCATAGGGTTTGCTTTTAATCCCATCTCATTTGGTAGTCGCGCTGAAAAGGAAGGAATTCAAAGAACGAAAAAAAAAAATTGACAAACACAAAAGCTAGTTTTATGGCTTAGGCTTTATTCACGGGTCATAGCCACCATGTGACAAGCAAATTTCTTCATGGCCAGTAGTAGTGTCTTGCCCCAGTTAAGGCCTAAATTCGAATGGTCGAGAGATTATATTGTGGTTCGGAAGTGAGTTCTTTTTCCCTCACATACTCGCAAGGTTCTTCCGGTATGAAGGCTCATGGGATTTTGTCATTTTTTAATTTTCTATTTTATTTTAATCCCCCAGTAGATAACTAGAAAGATGAGGAACACAGTCCGAATAATCCAAATCATCAAGCCTCATCTCAAAATGTATTTCTAAGAGAAATTCTATCCAAATAATGTTACCTTTTTTTTTAAATAGATGAATACAATTTTCTATATGTAAAGAAAGAGCGAACTGGTTCGTAAACATTTTGAATTCTGTCGCAATCTCAGTGATATTTTTATGAAAAAGTACCGCTTGACATTCTCTTTAAAGTAACGTCGCTGGTTATGCTTCAGAAAACTGCGATAAAAGATTAATTGCAGGAAGATCTGAAGACTTTGATCTTTGAAGAAGAGTCTTTATATTAGATTTTCAGACTTTATTATAATTCTACACTTGGAGTTGGCAGTCCTGATTTTCAATATTGGAATAGCACGAAACTGTTTGCATCCTTTGGCAGCTTTTCGTCGGCTATCAAAAGATTTTTCATTTATCTAGTAGAGTAAATGATTAAATGGAATTTTATTGATTACTCAATTTCACTAAATGAACTCCTTCCAATAAACAATCTCTTTCGGGAGAAGGATGAAATTGAGAGTTAGAAAGAAAGATAATATCGCTCTAAGAAGTTATTTTTCTTGCTTATCTGAATTTTTGAGATAAGGCTTGATAATTAGTATTATTTGTATTATTCGGTCCATTGTCTCATCTTCATGTTCGTCTGTACAACGTTTCGGCCGATATGAAATCAGCCTTCTTCAGGTATTTCTTCTCGGACACATAGCCTAATGGATAAATGAGTTAGGTCAAGACAGTTCTAAGTGACAGTTATGTCTAGACTGAAGGTTCAATCCTGGTCAGGGGCTGCAGTAACATAGAATAATAATTAATACGCTTAACACCTGGACCCAGCTATGGTTAGCGGAATGAAAACAGAATAGCCCCGTAGACTGAATAAAGGGTTAGGTTCAAAGTTCCGTGATGACTCCCGATTACGACAAGAAGGTTCCCGATTACGACAAGAATGTTCCGAGTCCCAGAAGAAATATCTGAAGAAGGCCGGAGGGAACATCGACCAAAACGTTGTACAGATAACAATGAAGATGAGGACAATGTCGAATAATATAATAACTAATTATTTTTTCTTTTTTTTTTACAAACTATGCAACTATATTGTATACTAGAAGAAGTACCGGTCAATTACGGACTAAAATGATTGTACGAACACCAGGGAGAGAATGAAATAGGGGAAGGCTGGAGTTGGGGGAAATGAGGAAAATAATTTAGCAATTCTTATCAATTATTTATAATTGCTGAAATTCGTATATTAAATGTTCGTTTATTTTAGGAAATCCTCTTTCTTGTTTACATTTAAAATATTATTTAAAAAGAATGTAACCTAAACTCGTGAGTGTTCTGAAGCAATGTTCTTTTTCTAAAAAACTTTTTAAAAAATAATTCAATTCTTACCTATTCGTTAAGTTAAAATGAAAAATATTCGTTTAATCTATTTCTTTTTATCCCTAGAAATTTAACAACTTTTATATACCCCTTTACTTGGGTGTATATAAATGGGTGAGAGAGAAAGACAGATATATGATGATGAGGAGGATGATGATGATGATGATGGATGAGATGAGATGATGGTTCTTACTTGTTAACTTGCTGGTACTGCTTCTAACTTGGCCGCCATTTTATTCAGGTTGGCTTCTCTTCAGGGCATTCTGTTAACGGCTGGTTCTCCTTCCTTTCCGGTTTGTCATTTCTTGTTTTAATTAACTTAACGAACAAGATTTGTTGTTTTCGTCTAAAGCTTTATTTCAACCCAGCCCAGGATTCGACCGCGCGTGGAGTTGCGAACCATGAGAGACATCTTCTCTCGTCGGGTGCCAGCTCGTCCCTGAAATTATTTCCACGCGTCTGTAATTGCGCGTTCTACCGGAAGGTCAGGCGGGGTGTCACCGTTGTCCATCACCGGCCATGGTAACTTTCTACTGAAATCCTATTCTTCTGACTCTAACGAAATTTATTCAAATATTCTATCTACTGGTACGTACATAAATCATAAGCTGCTTATGAATTATGTAACAAATTGAAGTAAGCTAAGAATTAAACCCGTCTCTTTATATATGAGTGGAAAATTTTACAGATTAATTCAAATGAAAATTATTCATTTATTAAAGTTTTAACGATGAAAGAAGCTAATAATTCGCGTTTTCTAATATTCGTTTTATTATGATCCTTTTTTTATATTTTAAATATTAAAGACCACCCATCAAAGTGAAATGGTTTGCAAGTCTCAATTATTCATTATTTTAGAATAGCGAGTACAATGGATGCCCTATATTGGCAACCTTTGATCATATCCTACCACCTCAATTGGAACCGGAACCAGGGAGTAAACTCACAACCTAAAGGTGGTAGTCTGTCTTACCTTCCCAGCTATACGTCCAGGTGGACAATCTTTACTATTTTACCTTTGTTATTTTTTATTGAGTGGGGAGAGGATATAAACTTAATGTTTCACTTGTCTGACTTGTGTGTTTTTTTTATCTTAATTGGTAAGAGTACGGTGACCGAAATGTTAACATGTATTACAAGTCCGGATCAGAATGGACCATGGAGTAATGGTGATAAGGGGTACTTAACATACCCTTGAGCTCAAGAATTAGAACTTTACATCCAGTTAAATGTTGACTCTGAGCTGTTGAATGATGAGGCTTTGAAAATCAAAAATGATATTTTAGATAAAGCTAAGTACTTTGATAAAATGATAGCTTCTTGTAGCAAAAATGAAGAGAGTGGAATCAACCAACATAAAAATACAAATCTTGACACTTGCCCCTACCGATTGGTCACACAAAAAAGTCATGTGTGTGTTTGGAGTTTCAGAACACATTGTACGCAAGGCTCACAAATTGTGTTCTGAACACAGAGGTATTTTAGCTGTGCCAGAACCAAAAGGGGGCAAATCTTTGTCTGCTACTATTGCAGAGCTAGTGGAAGCATTTTACTATGATGAATATATTCAACTGATGCCAGGCAGGAAAGACTATGTTAGTATTAAACATAATATTCATCAGCAGAAAAGACTCATCTTGTGCAACCTAAATGAGCTCTTCAGACCATTCAAGGAACAGATAGCATTTTTGGAGTTTTCAAAATTTTGTAGTCTAAGGCTGTAAGGCTGTGTCCTTGCTGGTAGTGCAGGTACACATGCCATATGTGTATGTACCATCCAACAAAACATGAAATTATTACTGGAACCACTGAATGTATCATATCAAGATCTCTTGAAATATATTGTCTGTAATACCAGTAGCAGAGAGTATATGATTCATAGGTGACCAAATTGTCCTAAATCAGCAATCGCCTTCTAGGATAAAACATAAAAAGGGTTGGAGTGTTTCCCTAAGGAGAATATGGTTGCGACAATTATATAGGTGCTAGGGGGTACATCATGAGGTGTAATGGTTAGCAAGCTTTATTCGCAGACGATTGTTTGTGAGTTCGATTCTCATTGGGGGCCCCGTACTTCTGACTTTGTGCCACATCTAAGTTAAGCTTAGTAAATAACTGTATATATGCTTGGGCCGATTGATTGGAGGGGGTCTCTCCGACCACCCAGGTTTCATACCTTAAGCCTCACAGGTCGCCACCCCACGGACAACAGTTGGTCCATTTTTTTTTTTTGGGGGGGGGGTTACCCTCTGCAGAGGGTGCAGTCGGTGGATTATAAACCCCAGCCGACAAGGCTTGCGAATTTTCGTTAGGAATACGCATTGAAAGTCAAACAAAAAGTTACTTGTGCGTTGATGTCATGTTTCTATTCTTTCATTTTTTTTTTAAATAAAAAGAAAAAAACTTAATTAAAATTGGGAACCTTTCCTTGTCCGTCTGGATTCATTAACATGAAATCAATTTTCATTTGAAACATGTCTTCGACTTTAAAGAGAAACGATGAAAAATTTTGAAAATTAAAAGAGATATAAAAGAATTCAAAAAATCAAACGGTCTAAAATCTTGTTAGAGACGTACAAATTAAATTTTCTTAAAATGGCCAAATCAAATTGATCATGCGGGATAAAGTATTGATTAAAAAGTTGATTAGAAAAGAAATGAAAAAAAAAAACCATTAACTTAGATTTTATAAGAAATATACGAGTGTTGGGTTAGCGAGTTAATATTGTTTAATGAGAGACAAGGATATTTACTTTTTGTTTTATAAATTCAGAATGCTAACATTAAGAGATTATTTTATTTTATTTATTTTATTTTATTTTTTTTATTTTTTTTTTTGGGTTGATTTCGCTGTTTTTTCTCTAAAGGGTTGTCGTCGGCGCAGTTATCTTGGGATACAAATTGATTGCCTCGTCTTTGTGGTCCTTTTTCTTTTTTTTTTTTCTTTTTTTCCCGTTCTTTTTTTTAATTTTAATTCTTTTCACTTTCTCTCTTTAGCACCCATGCCAATTGCTCCAATAAGAAAAACAGACGAAAGTGAAAAAGAAATTGTTTATAGATTTTTGAGATCGCTAGCTAATGGGGAGAAAACGAAATCACTAAAAATCAGATTTTATAGATTTTATGTTCTAATTAAGCTCCGCATTTTACAAGAATTTAACAGTCGCTAACATTCCTTTTTTTTTTCTTTTTTTTTTTTTTTTTTGTTTGCTTTCCAGACATGAAATACCTGAACGTATTCTCTGGGGAATCCCCGTATTATAGTGGCTATCGTCCAGAACTGTGACATGGTAGTAAACGTTTCGAACATCAGTCGCCCTGTTGCGTTTAATTCCTACACATATATTATTATTATTATTATTATTATTATTATTATTATTTACTCCTTTTGAGTTTTCACATCAGTGTTAGCTGATGGTCTTTCGCTGGAGTCTGAGTGACAGCAAGTCTCCTCAGGTCTCCAGGACTCTTCTGAGTATTCTGGCATATTGCAGCAGTGCAGTGTTCTGGATGGTTTCAATCGTTCCTCTGATATCCAAACTTTCCAAACCCTTTTCTAATCCTTTTGGGACTGTTCCAAGTGCACCAACTACAATTGGTATCACTTTCACTTTCATATTACATACGTTTTTCAGTTCTTTGAGCCACTTCTTCATTATAGATTTCAATTCACCGTCACTGGAATAATGTTAGTATCAGACTATCATCTCTTCGGCACCATGAAAAGCAAACATTATTCCATTGACGAGGAAGTGAAATCTGTAGTGTCAAATTCATGAGCCCTCATGTCGGTCGTAAACCAATGCTCTCTCTTGCCCGGTCTGTTAAGTAGAGAAATGAGAAACAAGGAAAAGAATTTACCCAGTATTATTGTTGTATCCTCTCTTTCCTTACTTTCTTACTTCTATTTTTCTTCTGTTCATCTTTTCTATCTTACGTTCTTCTTCTAGCGTCTGGACTTTGTCTTGGGGACTTCGTGTCTGGTTTTCCATTGGGGATTTCTCTTTATCAGAAGACCTGTGTTATTGGTAGTTTTTAGATAATAACAGAAGACTTCGATTTAATTTAGATCATATTTTATTCTGAAATCCCCACCAGACTACCTGCGCAGATCAAGTGGACAACGTGCATAACACGACTTACCACAGTCGTGGTTTTGGTCGATCTAACTAAAAAATCTCTTTCTAATCTAAACCGGAAGAGGGTCTTCTCCACCGATTCTCACGGTATCCACCGGAAGGATCAGGATGAGGTCAAGCCTTGTCATTCAATCCTTCAAGCCGTGGGCTGCAACTTATAACAGCTATTTTGGTTTCTACACTACTGTACACAAGTATTAGGAATCTAATAATTATGTAACAATATGTGGTGTCGAATTCCAGAGGCTTCATGTCGGTCGTATACCATTGCTCTCTCTTGCCCGGTCTGTTAAGCAAAGAAGTGAGAAACAAGGAAAAGAATTTACCAAGTATTATGAAAATCACGTGTTTATAATTCAAGCAAATATTTTGCCAATCGTTTAGGAAATTTAGAAAAGAAGAAAAAAAAAATCATTTTAAAATATCAGTAATATTTACGTCACAAACTTTTGTAAGATGAAATCGAATATCGAGAAAAAGTAACGTTTGTCTACGAAGCAATAATCAAATTTTCAGATCAAATGAAAGATGTCTGCTACATAATCGGTGACATCTTCAGTCCGGCTTTATCACCTGTAACAATCTTTTGTATAAATAGTTGAAGAATTTCTTAGAAAGCCATTACTGCCAAAGGCCTAATGTATCTTTTTCACGTCTACCTACTGGCTAGAAACGAGAATATATTCCGGTAATATTCTGTCATTATTCATTTAAGAATAATGCTAGAATTTACTGTCATATAACAATCTCAGTTGTGTCACCTTTGATAGTCGTGAAAAATGCTATGAGAACATTTACCTACCTGGCAATCTTCGGAGTAAAGAAAAAGCTCGAAGAATGCGTTAACAGTATTTTATATTTATTGTTGTTGATATTAACATTTAATTCTCGTCTTTGATTGGTTAAATGGGCTATAAATACCTCATTACCAGCTAGTTTGTAGTAGACAATTATTGTCGATTAGGAAGTATGCCTTTATTTATCATTTGATTTCCTGTCACTAAGTTTATAAGACCTAAGAGGTTATTTCCAATCGTACCACAATCAAGGTCACAACAATGCATTGCTGCAAAATTTCCACAAGTAAGGTGAGTCAAGTTTTACCTACGGAGCCTCTGGGGTTGCAGGGCGTTGATGTTCCCCTCTTAATTGGTAATTTGCTATTTTGCCAAATGGAAAGTGATTTTTATAATTTTTTTTATTGTATTTTAAGAAGCAGCTTTTTTTTTATAGAGCTAAGTTTTTAGAAATGTGTGTATTTTTAGAAAGAGACTTTTTATAAATTTCTACATTTTAAAAAGGGAATTTAAAAATTTTTTTACCACTCTACTGGGAAAAAAGTCAGCTGACAGGTCAGTCAACGTGTATCATTTGCGTGGTTATTGCTGGTGAATATGCAACCACACTACTTAGTATACTCCCACACGCACAATTGTAAAAATTAGCATAGAATAGAATTAGAATGTAGTTTTCATAAAACTATGTATTTAATAAATTGATGTTTCATAAATTTGTGCATTTTAGAATGTGGATAGAAAAAAAAAATGTATTTTGAATGTCGGAAAAAATGCTATGTAAACATTTACTTACCTACAGTATTCGGAAGGAAGAAAAGCTGGAAGAATGCGTTAACAGTGTTTTAGATTTATTGTTGTTGATATTAACATTTAATTCTCGTCTTTGATTGGTTAAATGGATTATAAATACCTCATTACCAGCTAGTTTTGTAGTGGATAATTATCGTCGATTGGGGAGTATTCCTTTATTTACCGTTTGATTTCTTGTCACTAAGTTTACAAGACCTAAGAGGTTATTTTCAATAGTACCTACTATCAAAGTCGCAAAAAGGCATTGTTGCAAATTTTCCACAAGTAGGTAAATCAGGTTTTGGCTGAACTTGCACAACAGTCGGAAAATTAAAACGGCAAGTTTTTTGGTTGTTCCCCATGACAGTTTAACTAGCGTCTATGCATTAACTTTTTGCGAATTTGATTACGGTTTAGGGGTTTGGGGATTAAGATTGTTTGTTTTTTTTTACGTATTGCTTAAAAAATCAACAACAAAAATTACTATACATCTAATGTTGAAAAATATTTTTTTAAACCAAGTTTAATTGAAATTATACATTGCAATAATAACACAAACAACTGAGACTAATGTGTCTACCGTTGGATTCAATATGTAATGTCAATGGTTGTAATAATAATGTAAAGTAAAGTAAAGTCGTCGGGCGGCCTAAAGTCGGTATCAGCCAGTCAGCGAGGGAGCCTATCCCCTTTTCAATAGCGCTAGACCAAGGAGATTGTTTTTGCGTCTGAGGTGGTGGGCCACACCTACCACCAGCTGCTTACTTTACCGCACAGATCCATGTGCTACTCATACGCTGAGTTGGCAAGGGCCGGTATCGAACTAGGAACCTTGTGGTTTCTAGCCGAACACTCTACCGACTGAGCTAATGTATAGTAATTTTGGGTTTTTTGTTGTTTTTTAAGCAATACGTTACCTTAATCCCCAAACCCCTAAACCGTAACCCAATTCGCAAAAAGTTCATTCATAGACTGTAGTTAAATTATCATGGGGTGTTGCATAGCGCCTTCTTTACCGGCACTAAATAGGTATATGTTATATACTGGTCTTTTCACGTTACCAAATCTATATAACGTTATATACATTTCTTACTTCTTACTCTGGTCGTCTATTCTTCTGGCCGGCTTTGCTTCTGATCGTCTATCATCTATCTTGGTCTGGTATATCTTCTAAGGTCTCGTCTGGTCTTCTATTGAGGATTACGGGTCTGGTTTCTGTTGGGGATCATTCCTTATCAGAAGCCCTGTGTCATTGGTAGATTTTAGTAATAAACACAAGACTTCGATTTATGTTGATGTTACTTTATTCCAAATCCCCAACCAGACAATCTGCGCAGATGAGGCTTACATGTTGCTAGCTCGGCTTCTAAGTTCTAACTGACTCTAACTTACTTAGTATCCTTAAACCGGAAGAGGGCCTTCTATGGGGTTCCGATTCTCACGATTCTCCCCAGAACGCAAGGTGAGATCGAGGTCAAGCGCCGTCACTCACCCTCAAGGCCATCAGCTATACTAATCGCCATTATGATTTCTACAATACCTTATAAATGTATTAGGGATCCAATAATTATGTAACAGGGGAACCTCCAAAAAACTTTCCGTTTTAATTTTCCGACCGTTGTGCAAGTGCAGCCCAAGTTTTACCTACGAGCCTCTGGGGTTGCGGGGCGTTGATGCTCCCCCTCTTAATTGGTGATTTGATATTTTGCCACATGTTAAAGACTTAAAAAAGATACCATTTGTCTGAATCTTTTTAGATGAGGCTTGATAATTTGTATTATTTGGATTTTTCGGACTGTTTTCACTGGACACATGGTGCAACGTATATAACCGTTGAGTTAATACAGTTCTAAGTGACAATCATCTGTAGGTTACTGGTTCAATCCTGACCAAGGGCGATAATAACATAGAATACTTGGACACATGTCACAACGGATATAGGGGTTGTGTTAATACAGTTCTAAGTGACAATCATCTGTAGGTTACTAGTTCAATCCTGACCAAGGGCGATAATGACATAGAATACTTAACATAGCTTAACACTTGTACCGATCAGGATTAACGGAATGATAATAGTCTACACCAGTGGATTGTTACTTAAAGGGTTCGGTTCGAAGTTCCGTGAAGGTTCCGATTACGATACGAAGGCTCCCGAATTCGACTAGAAGATTTCCGAGTTCAAAGAGAAGGCACCCAAATTCGACAAGAAGATTTCCGAGTTCAAAGAGAAGGCTCCCAAATTCGACAAGAAGATTTCCGAGTTCAAAGAGAAGGCTCCCAAATTCGACAAGAAGATTTCCGAGTTCAAAGAGAAGGCACCCAAATTCGACAAGAAGATTCCCGAGTTCAAAGAGAAGGCTCCCAAATTCGACAAGAAGATTTCCGAGTTCAAAGAGAAGGTTCCCAAATTCGAGAAGGTTCCTGAGTTCGGCAAGAAACGCCTGAAGCAAGCCGGAGGGCACATCGGCCAAAACGTTGTGTATAAAACAATAACGATGAGGACAACAGTTCGAAATATCCCGATAAAACAAACTACAAAAGATACACACAAAATGTAATTATCATTGCTATAAACTCTAGATTATTGTCCCAATTACAGCTGCATCTTTTCTTAAGTGGAGAATTACAAATTAAATATCTTAAAATGCCATTTAACGATTACATATATTTGATGACTAGCAATTTCATCAATTCTGACAAGTAATTTTCGCATCTATATAAAACTGTCTTCTCCTCACGGAGTATTGACGAAATCGAGGTTCGGTATTTGCTCAGTTAGTCAATTCACTGCTGTTGAAAGATCCGAATAATTATTAAGACGATTATGACGTATGAAAACCTCGTGTATGGTATCCAAAGATCTCTCTCTCTCTCTCTCTCTCTCTCTCTCTCTCTCTCTCTCTCTCTCTCTGTGTGTGTGTGTACATATATATATATATATTATATATATATATATATAAGTGTATTTGGCAGTATTTTCTCTTTTAAACATGTTTGGTTGAACTCGAGTGACAATTCCTGTCGTACGAGTTTCTGTTCAATCCTTTCAAGGTGTCTAGCCATCTTTTTGTATCAGGGTGGAACTAGTGTAGTAATCCACCAAAGGTGTCTCTAGGAGCGCTTTCGGCATGTCGATCTGCCAATATCAGGTTGGAGACTGATAGTATGTTTCGTGGTGTCTCGTTTTTAAAGAAAACGAGCAGTAGCGTAGGAATTCGTAGTGGGATGTAGTAACAATAGGTAGTGGGAGGTAGTATGAATTGATAGTAGTTCAAACGAACGATGCAGTAATGTTTTTTTTGGGGAGGGGGAGTCACGAGTTTGTGAGAAGGGGAGGGGAATAGGCGGGAAATTTTAGGCATTTGAGGACATGTTGACTTGTTTCAAAGTTTATTTTGTTTAAGTTGGGTTTTTTGTTTGTTTGATATATAGAGCTTCGCTTATTTGAAGTTTTTGTTTGTTTTTTTCTTTGTGTAGTGTGAGTGTATTTTCTGTTAAGACTTTGCGGTAGGTAGAGGGGGGTATCAATGTGTTTGAAGGTGTTGATTAATAGAACTCGTATCGGATTTTAACAGAAAATAATTTCACATAATTTCTATATTACAGTTTTATTATATTACATTTTTTGTAATCTTTTTTCTATATTAATAAATTTTTTTTCTATATTTATAATTTTTTATATTTCTATGTTTTCTATATATATTAATTATGTTTTAATTTATTATATAATTTACATTTTTATATTTCTATATTTTCTATATTTATAAATTTGTATAATTTCACATAATTTTTTTCACATAATTTCACATAATTTTTTTCACATAATTTCACATAATTTTCATGATTCCATGATTACAGTTATAAGGCCAATGCCAATCAAATTATTTTTTCCATTTTTTCCATGATTCAAAATTAACTTTTTTAAAAAATGTCCACATAACCGTACACAATTTATAAGTAAATTATCAATTATGTATCACCATTACTCCTAGGTCGACTCTGTTGTGAAGAAGTACCTATCGGCATAAAATAAACCAAAACAACCAAACAACCAGCCAAACAACCAGCCTAGTATTTCTTATAAACAGTTATTAGTTACTTGAAACTATATGAGCGATATTCACGACCCAAACGAAGAATATAATTGAGGTTGTCTTCTTTGGAGTCCACTCTTTCAACAAAATCCAGAAAAATGTCATATCATCAGAAACACACACACAAAGAGACACACAGACACACACGCTCACTGACACAAACACGCACACAAACACAGACACACAGAGACTCACACATATACACACTTTAATTCAAAATTTCGCTGAATCAGCATGAATGATTAATTTCATTTCGACTCCTAATGATACAAAAATAAAGTATATACTCATAGAAAATCAGAGTAACGTTATTAATACATATATACTAACACTTGGGAACCATAAAGAAAAGAGAAAAAGACGATGTCTGACATACGAGAAATTATTTATCTACCTCCATCCCAACTATTGTTCATTTTACTTTGAAATTGATGCAGCCAAAGTCTCAGCGGAAATATGCGAAGACGTGATTGTCTTGTGCGCTAATATCAAAATCAAATGAAAGGCAAAATAATAATAATAATAATAATAATAATAATAATAATAATAATAATGACACTACTACTACTACTACTACTACTACTAATAATAATAATAATAATAATAATAATAATAATAATAATACCATCCGCTAACGCTGGTGTGAAAAACTTTAATAACAATAATAATAATGATGATAATAATAATAATAATAATAATAATAATAATAATAATACCACTACTACTACCACCACTACTACTACTGATAATAATAACAATAATAGTAATACTAATAATAATAATAATACTATCCGCTAACGCTGGTGTAAAAAACTTTGATAATAATAATAATAATAATAATAATAATAATAATAATAATAATAATAATAATAATAATAATAATAATAATAAGGATAAACCATCCGCTAACGCTGGTGTGAAAACTTTAATAACAATAATAATAATAATGATAATAAGGATAATAGTAATTATACTACTATTACTATTACAACTAATAATAATAATAATAATAATAATAATAATAATAATAATAATAATAATAATAAGAAGAAGAAGAAGAAGAAGAAGAAGAAGAAGAAGAAGAAGAATATACTACGATGAATTATAATGAGATTTATTGGGTAGACAATACAACCATCTTCTCCCAGTTTGACTCTACATTGCCATAATCAGAAAACTGGTCAACCCACCAGAGAATTCCATTGATTTTACTTGAAGGTCTCGCTGAAAATAACCTGACATCAGCAAGAATCGCATTAATATCGAATAATATTTAACAGATTTTTTAGTGTCCAATAAACTCATAACAAGAGATTATTCCCGGTTGTGAAAATTTATATATCATCAGATCAAGATCATTTTGAATTCTCGTCAATTTGTTTGTATGACCGAATCGTAGAGTGCTACTAATTGACAGAAGCTGATTTCGTAGGCACAGATTAAAGAATATTGGAAGTGTATTCCAAGGTCGCCTATTGACAGGTAACACTAATAAATCACTTTATGTTTCAAAAACATAAAAATATATATTTCTTTTGTATGACCGATATCGTAGAGTGCTACTAATTGACAGAAGCTGATTTCGTAGGCACATATTAAAGAAATATTGGAAGTGTATTCCAAGGTCGCCTATTGACAGGTAACACTAATAAATCACTTTATGTTTCAAAAACATAAAAATGTATATTTCTTTTGTATGACCGATATCGAAGAGTGTTACTAATTGACAGCAACTGATTTCGTAATCACAGACTAAAGAAATATCGGAAGTGTATTCCAAGCTCGCCTATTGATCATCATCATCATCATGTCGCGCGGGTATCCATGACAATCTTTCGCTAACCTTCCCTATCATTCATTGCACCTGGGAGACCCTCTGCGGAGCAGCCAGCATCTTCACATAACTAGTCAATGTAGGTCCTTGCTGGGCGCCACACACTTGCATGTCCATGTGTTGGCTTCCACGGGAGAACGTCGCTTATGAGTTCATCATTGCTTCTCCAGCAATGTCCTGCATGCCTTGTCTGTATCACTCGGATAGTTTGTGAGATGGGGGGCAGGTGACCGTACAGCTGTTTCCTTGTGGGGTGCTGTTTCCATAACTTGTTCAAGAGTGAACGCAGCATTCTTGTGCAGCTCCCATGTAGCTTATTCTCAAGACGCTTTGTTAGGGCCCAGATGGTGCAGCCATATAGGAGCACCGATACAACCACAGCCTGGAAGAACTGCCGCTTCAGCTTGTCAGAGAGATTGGACCTCCATATGACTGATAATCTATTTGTGGCCGACCATGCCTTTGCTATCCGTGTATTAACATTGCTCTCTGTGGAGGAGATATTACCACCCAGGTAAGTGAATTGTTCCACTGGCTTAAGAGGCTTGCCATTGAGTGTGGAGATGTTTCCTTTATTTTTGAAACACGTGAACTCTGTTTTACCGGAGTTCACATAGAGGCCTATATTCTTTGCTGCTTCCTCTAAGCTATGTAGCAGTGATTCAGCATGTGCCGGTGTATCTGCAAGAAGTGCAAAGTCGCCTATTGATAGGCAACACTAATAAATCACTTTATGTTTCAAAAACATGAATGGGAATATCTATTTTGTATGATCGATATGATAGGGTGTAACACCCTATCATATCGATCATTGACAGAAACTGATTTCGTAAGGATATATTATAGAAATCTTGAAACTTTCGTAGAATATTTAACATTCAACTGTTAACAACTTCATCGATTCATCTTATAATGAGAATATTAATCAAATATATATATAGAGAGAGAGAGAGATAGATAGATAGGTAGATATTAAACCACCCTGATAGACATCTTTCACCAAGAAACTTCGAAAATAAAACAATTAATGACAAAGTAAATAGATATACGCATTAAATATCACCATGTCTGGGTTTTAAAGCAAAAATAATGAAGATTTGATTTATATTTTCGAATACATCTAAAAATTAAACATCCTTATAGTTGAACGTTAAAATAATACTTACCATTTTACTTTTTTGTAAACAAATAACTAGTATTAATACACCGCTTTTATATTTCACCGTAATTATTACGGTGAAATATAAATTTCTTTCTAAGATTAGTTTAGATTTTTAGATTAAGGTCTATTTTTTACATAGGAACTTAAATGTCCCACAAGGATTCAACTCACGATTCAGTAATAATGGATCTGCGGGACTAACTTAAAGAAACCCCCCTCTAGCCAGGCGACGCCGGATAGCCACTGCCAATATATCAATAAATCAAAATTATTAACCGTCAGTTTTTGTACTTCCTGATAAAGCTTAAAAGCGGCTTAAAGTAGGCAAACTGAGGATGGCTTAACAAATCGACTGTGCGATTCGTTTTATTGTAACTAAATACGATAGTGAGTCAAAAAGTAATGCCATTTTATTTAGGACAGCTGTAATTACCAACACAGGATCATGTATCATACATCAAAATTAAGCTGGTCCTCTGTGGATCACATCCCTATTCTTCCACATAGTCAACGTTTCTCTCAATAGTAATGTTATTCCTTCGAATGAGAGCATGTATCCCTTCATCGTAAAATTGCGTTGACTTGTCTTTGAGCCACACCTCTACAGATTTCACTGGAATAATGTGTGCCTTTCAAACCCTCTTTCATGGGGCCGAAGTGATTTTAATCTGAACGCGCTAAATCTGGTGAGTATGGAGGATGCGGTAAAGTTGTCTACTCGGATGAGGCCATTTTCTCCCTTGTCTTGATACTTGTGTGTGGTCGAGCATCGTCATGCAAAAGGATGACATTGTTGATTGGCAAGTTGGGTCTTACTCGACGGATTCTTGACTTGAGCCTCATCATGGTCTCAATGTAGGCTGTAGTTTAAGAAAAAAAACTTCACATGAAATGAACGAAATGCCATTACCTTTTGACTCACCATCATACTTAATGTCACTATTTGGATTTTGATTTGATTGAAATATTTGAACAGTAAATGCTGAGACTTGATTTCATTCCCGTCTTAGTCGATCAATTTCAAGAAACGGGACAGTTGGCAATGATCATTCACTAGAGAGATCGACAAATTGATAACCAAAACTGTATTTGATTTACGGACACTCAATCAGCAGTATATTAAGTAAATGATAAGTATTCTTCACTTTCAGATTTATACGTTCTATATAGATATTTGGAGGAACGTGGGGTAGTACTTAGACTCGTAGGAAATGGACTCGTCGTCCCGAGTTCAAATTCTGGACGTGACTGTTTGCATTTCACATAGCGCTAATAACCTAGGGAAAGGTATGAATCCATATATTCTCTCTCCAGCAAATGTGCAAGATAACTACACAAAAATATAGGTTTGTTTTATTTTGTTTGTTTTACGGCATATCAATTTTCTTGGGTTATTTAATTCCAAAACAAGTCATTTTTATAAAATCTTCTATCTTTCAAGTACTTAATATTTTCAAATTGGTATAAATAATTTTAATTAACTTCATTTGGTTTAGTTTGGTTTTGTTTGGTTCAGATTAGTTTTTTTAATGGCATTATAACCCTGTGGGTTATTTAATGCCTAATACTGTTAGAGTCTAAGATAAAAGGTAGTACTCGAGTTTCCTTTACTGGCATAATTTTTCTTAGATCTATTTCGTGGACTTATTTTAAATCTGATTCATAATTTTTGATAGATTAAACGTACAATGAACACTATTTACTCACACCTCGGCTTAATATAACCCAAGGCAATTTGACATGCCGTTAAAATCAATCAATCAACCTAATACTATATGTCTTACTTATTTTTTTCTCAGTGGTGCATTTGCATCTCCTGCCAATCATTCGCTCCTATCTGCCATATCTAGTCAATGGGGGATTTGGCTCGTATAATGTCTCTCCCTGACCGATATTCCCTTCGTATGATCTTTCTAAATTCCTTTTTTTATTCCGAGATGGACATGTAACGAATATATTAAAACTTTGAAAGTCGTATCAGTTCTAGCATTTATATCTTGTAAATAACACCAGATTCTGATAAGGCCGTGTATTGAATATAAACTTTGATAGCCTGTAGCGATACGAGATCGTATTTAAATTTAGCTGCCTTGGAAATATAGGTTATTTTACTAGTTATAGTGTTACTGAATTATACTGTTTCACAGTTAGCAGATAGGAATGTGGTGCCATGCTTATCGCCCTATGAAATGGACACGGCGAGACGAGTTCAAATCTTAGATGAGGATGTTTGCATTTTAAATAGCGCTAATACCCATGGGGAAGTGATTAATCTAACTTGTTGTATTATCTGCGTTATTCGGACTATTGTCCCCATCTTCATTGTTATTTGTACAACGTTTCGGCCGATATGCCCTCCGGCCTTCTTCAGGTATTTCTTGTCGGACTCGGGAACCTTCTCGGACTCGGGAACCTTCTTTTCTTACTCGGGAACTTTCTTGTCGTAATCGGGAGCCATCACGGAACTTTGAACCTAACCGTGATGGCTCCCGATTACGACAAGAAAGTTCCCCAGTTCGAAAAGAAGGTTCCGAGTCCGAGAAGGTTCCCGAGTCCGACAAGAAATACCTGAAGAAGGCGGAGGGCATATCGGCCGAAACGTTGTACAAATAACAATGAAGATGGGGACAATAGTCCGAAGGGCTCTGAGGTAAAATCCAGTTATAATGCCTCTTTTAGTATAGGTATCATGGTCGGAGTAATAATGTATATGGTCGTTTTTGGCTGTTGGTTTGTGGTGGACTTTGAATTCAAGTTTATTGTTGTTTATTGTAAATAAGATGTCTAAAAAAGGGGTAGGGAGTTATTCAATTCAAGTTCATGTGTAAACTGTATGGTGGGTTCAACTTTGTTTAGTTTGCTAACAATTTCATTAATGTCTATATTGTTCGGGTAAATAAGTAGTGTATCATCTATATATCGGAAGTATTGGGAGTTGTTAGGAATTATGTATCTATAGGGGTCAGCTTCTAGGAATTCGAGATATAAGCATGCTAGGATTATATATATATATATATATATATATATATATATATATATATATATATATATATATATATATTATATGCTAGGAATTATATATAATAGGAATTATATATATATATATATATATTAGGAATTATGTATACTAGGAATTATATATAATATATATATGTATATACATATTAGGAATTATATATACTAGGAATTATATATATATATATATATATATAATATATATATATTATATATATAAATTATATATAGGAATTATATATATATATATATATATATATATATATATATATATATATATATATATATATATATATACATATATATACGAGGCTCGTTGAAAAATGTGTAAGACTCAATAATTTAATCAAGCAAGAATTAAAGATAAATTTATCAATTTGTCAAGCAAGAATTAAAGATAAATACATGGACATTTTCTAGATGCTCTATTAATGTTTAATGTCAAACAAAATATAATAAAACAAGGTATGATAATCTATTTTAAGCATCTTATTTTTTATTGCTATCATAAAACATTAGTATTAAAGAATTATCTTCTTTAAATATATTAGTATGTATATCGTTCTCACCAAGATTTATACGAATATATGTCTAAAATCTATTGCTTGTTTCAGCTTCTTTTTTTAAATTTATTTTATGTTTTTGTTTGGTATTTTCTTTTATACGTTTGTTTGGTGTTTTTTTTTGGGGGGGGGGTCTTTCTTTTATTCGTTTATGATATTTAAATCCGCTTTGAATAATTGTGACTCAAGCGAAACTGAAAAGCAGCGTCTCTACTCCATTTTCTCATTTGTATTCCAAAATGGCGTCATTGTGCAAGCATTATTTCTCATTGTTTGCCTTGAATTATATTGTTAAAAAAAAGTCACGTTTTTACTGAATCCTGTTTTTGGTTTGTTTTTTTTTTTTATTTATTATTTCTTTGTTTTTTTTTTTTAATTTTTATTCCGGCTGGATTAATCAGCCTCGATTTGAAACGCTCCTTTTGTTTAGTTTCTCGATTTCTTTTATTTATTCTATTTTAAAAAGAGTATTTTTAATTGGTTGTTCATTATCGAAGGATTATAATTCTTTTATTTATTTTTTCTTTTTAAATA
The DNA here is from genome assembly GCA_023376005.1 of Doryteuthis pealeii. Lineage (NCBI taxonomy): Eukaryota > Metazoa > Mollusca > Cephalopoda > Myopsida > Loliginidae > Doryteuthis > Doryteuthis pealeii. Next base: position 79,871,705 of record CM042155.1, on the reverse strand, counting down.
TTCTATCCAACGCCTTCTTCACGTTCATCTATTCATTGAAATAAACCACCTACAATAACCAGTGATAGCAGAACAGATATGATCGATAAACTTTGAGATTTAATAGTCGAAAAAAAAGATAACAAGAAAGTTATTGTTTAGAATAACACATAATCAGTAATGAGATTCACTGATCATTTAAGACTTTGTGATCTCAGATGATATCGGAAGGATCGGACGGATTTAATGAACTTTCCCAAAAGGATAACCTTCATCCCTCACGATTAGCTTTATTTGAAAATGTCAAACTTAGTTAGCGTTACGAGGGTGAGTCAAAAGGTAATGCCATTTTGTTTTAGGACAGGTATAATTACTGTTATAGTGTTGCATAGCGCCTTCTTTACCGGCACTAAATAGATATACGTTATATACTGGTCTTTTCCCTAAGCCAAATCAGCATATAACGTTATATACCTTTCTTTAATTCTTACTCTGTCGTCTATTCTTCTGGCCGGCTTTGGTTCTGATCGTCTATCATCTATCTTGGTCTGGTATATCTTCTAAGATCTCGTCTGGTCTTCTATTGAGGATTCCGGGTCTGGTTTCTGTTACTAGGGATTTCTTGTTATCAGAAGCCCTGTGTCATTGTTTGTTTTTAGTAATAAACACAAGACTTCGATTTACGATGATGTTACTTTATTCGTAGATTCACCCAGACCAGACAAACGCAGTGAGACTATTCACATCCTTGCTAGCCTTGGCTTCTAACTCTACTGACTAAACTTAACTTAGTAATCCCTTAAACCCTTGAAGGGGCCTTCTAATTGCCTTCCGGTTCTCAACGTTCCAATGCCGCAGAACGCAAAGGTGCGATCGAGATCAAGTCGCCACCACTCACCTCTCAAAGGCCCATCAGCTGTATTGATCGCTCATAATGATTTCTAAACTAACGTAAAAAAAGATATTAGGGATCCAATTATTATGTAACAAAGGTGATATACCCTAAGAACTAATGAATGCGCGACGGTTACTAAATAAGTAACAGGGACAATTATGGCTTGTAGAGTAAAGGCCAATGCTAGTCAGCTCATAATATCATTTGGTCGGAACGTAAAATTTCCACTTCTCTGTAATGTAATTGTCTACTCTTTTGATAATACAATTCCCTACATTTATTAACCCGTCGTTTTGTTCTTATTGACCGCTTAAAACGGCCGACAACAATTACCAACACAGGAAGATGTATAATACATCACAATGAATGCTAGTTTCTCTGGATCACATCCCTACTACTCCACATAGTCACTGTTTAATTCAATCGCAATGTTCCACTCTTCGAAATTTTTAGAGAAAGCATCCCTGCCCTGTAAAATTCCTGTTGACTGTCATTTGAGCCACTTCTTCACTAGCGATTTCACTTCCCCATCACTGGAATAATGTTTTGGCCTCTCCAAAACCTTCTTTCATGGGGCCGAAGAAAGATTAAAAGTCGGGAGGCGCTAAAATCTGGTGGTATGGAGGAATGCGGTAATAAGTTTTCCACCCAAAATGAGGAGATTTTCTCCCTTGTCCTGATGCTTGCGTGTGGTTGAGCATTGTCATCAAGAAGGAGAACATAAACGATTGACAATTGGGTCCTTGCTCGTAGGATTTTGCCCTGATGCTTGTTAGGGTCTTAGTGAAGACCTTAGTTTTTTTTATTTTTTTTTAAATAAGACTCACATGAAATAAAAAGAGATGAATAATTTTTTTAACCGACTGCCGTAGAAATTAATTATCCTTGTGATGTCATTTATTAAATAATGGAGATTCGGCTTCGGTTTTTGTCTGTGACAAAAATTACGTCAACTGTTACGTCACATTTACCAAATCGTCATAACATAGGAATAAATACACTGAACATTTGAACTGCAGCATTAAGACAGTCTCGTTGTTTTTTATAACAAGATTTAATAAAATACATGAACTGGTAAATATATACTAAGTAGTATAAAATGTCGACAGGGCCGCGCCTAATGTCGGTATCGGCAGACAGCGAGGAGTCTATCCCCTTTCACTTGCCTCGACAAGGAGAATTATTTTAGCTCTTGAAGGTGGGGCCCCACCTACCATCAGCCTCACTCTCTACTATTACCGCACAAATCCGTGTGCTACTCATCGCTGAGTTGGCGAGGAGCCGGTATCGAACCAAGGGAACCTTGTTGGTTCATCGCCGAACACCTTACGACTGAGCTAAACCATAGTTTTTTTATTTAAATTACGTATTTTAAAGTTTAAAATTTCAAATTGTTTTATTTTTAATCCTTAATGAATTTGATGATTTTACTTTGAATTGACATTGAATTTTAAAACTTCCCACCCTCAGGCAATATGTTTCAAAAATCTTTTTACAATCGCCCGGAGGGTGTTTTTTTTATTTTGGCTAGTTTATTTAATTCAGATTTAGTTTATATTTCATAATTTAAATTCATGTCTCATTATAGGTCCCTATAGCGTCATAGATTTCTCATATTGTTTAGACTTTAGCCCTTCTTGGGGCTAGACGGGCGGTCGAGAGGCCCCCTCCGATCAAGTCGGCCTGGTCAACGTTAAGCCCTAAGCACATATATGATTTTCCCCAACCCTATTGCCTAATGGCAAGCCCCAAACCCCTTATGGGTGCTAGAAAGGCGGTGAACTGGGGTCTACATGTCCTGGGGAATGACGTAAACTCTATCAGATTGGTGAGGTTCCAGTTCTGGAGGTTTGGGGAAATGTAGAGCACCCTTCATCACCAATTGCTCCCTGTCCACTCTGACCCGGAGTGTTAGTACCTGTTAGGGTTCCCCATCTATAGGTTAAATAGAAAAATGTATTCATAAATTGTATAATGGCCATTTAAGAAATGATTTATTTCAAAACTTTATCGGCAATTAATGACCCACTGAGGTTGATATGCCGTAGAACAAAACAAACCAAACCAAACCAATATTGTTAGAATGAAATTGATTAATGATGATATTTTAATTCGGAAGGAAAAAATACAAAAGGTACACGACCTCTTCCTAGATTTAAAACACACTTAAACACGCTTTGTACAGTATTTTCCCCACCACTAAAGTGACCATTAATGCAGAATTCGTTTTCAAGCAATACCCAAGACAATTTTATTATATGCAGTTATGGGAACGGGCATACACAATGTAGAACGAATGGGATTGGTTAAACAGTATGAGGGCGTTCCTCAGTTGGAAATATTATAATTGGCAATGGAGTAACAATGAAGTTAAACAACAGGAACAACATAAAGAATACTGGCGATATGTAACTGTCCGTCTGTAACCGAAAAGTACGTCACCACTGACGTAATTATTTCCTATAAATTTAAGTTTATATGCTTAACGATTTTGAAAAATATGTCATTATTAAGTCAAGCGATTATGTAACGTCCTGTTGGTAACCGAAAGACGGTCGACCACTGACGTCCATTATTTCCTTAGTAATTTAAGTTATATTCTTAACGAATTTTTGAAATATATCATTATTAAGTCAAGCGATTATGTAACTGTCCTGTTTGTAACCGAAAGTACGTCACCATTGCGTCATTATTTCCTTAGTAATTTAAGTTATAATTCTTAACGATTTTGAAAAAATATGTCATTATTAAGTCAAGCGATTATGTAACCTGTCTGTTTGTAAACGAAAGTACGTCACCACTGACGTCATTATTTCCTTAGTAATTTAAGTTATATTCCTAACGATTTTTGAAATATTCAATTATTAAGTCAAGCGATTATGTAACTGTCTGTTTTGTACCGAAAGTACGTTACCATTGACGGTCATTATTTCCCCTTAGTAATTTAAGTTATATTCTTTTTAACGATTTTTGAAAGTATGTCATTATTAATTCAAGCGAATTTATGTACTGTCTGTTTGTAACCGAAAGTTACGTCACCACTGAACGTCATTATTTTCCTTAGTAATTTAAGTTATATTCTTAAACGATTTTGAATATGTCATTAATTAAGTCACGATTATGTAACGGTCCTGTTTTTGAACCGAATAGTACGTCAACCAAACTGACGTCATTATTTCCTTAAGTAATTTAAGTTATATTCTTAAACGATTTTGAAGTATGTCATTATTATTCAAGCGATTATGTAACGGTCTGTTGTAAAACGAAAGTACGTCACACTGACGTCAATTAATTTCCTTAGTAAATTTAAGTTATATTCTTACGATTTTGAAATATGTCATTATTAAGTCAAAAGCGATTATGTAACGTTGTTGTAAAACCGAAGACGTTTACCACTGACGTCATTATTTCCTTAGTAAATTTTAAGTTAATATTCTTAACGATTTTGAAGTATGTCATTATTAATTCAAGCGATTATGTAACTGTCTGTTTGTAACCGAAAGTACGTCACCACTGACGTCATTATCCTTAGTAATTTAAGTTAAATATTCTTTAACGATTTTGAAATATAATCAATTATTAGTCAAGCGATTATGTATGTCGTTTGGTAACCGAAAGTACGTCACACTGACGTCATTATTTTCCTAGTAATTTAAAAGTTATATTCTAACGATTTTGAAAAATATGTCATTACTTAAGTCAAAGCGATTATGTAACTGTCCCTGTTTTGTAACCGAAAGGTCGTACCACTGAAAGTCATTTTTATTTTCCTTAGTAATTTTAAGTTATATTCCTTAACGATTTTGAAAAATATGTCATTATTAATTCATGCGATGTAATGTAACTGTCTGTTTGTAACCGAAAGTACGTCACCACTGACGTCCATTATTTCCTTAGTAATTTAAGTTTATATTCTTAACAGATTTAAATATGTCATTAATTAAGTCAAGCTGAGTTGATTTGACGCAAACACCCATATTTTTTAAATGCATTTAAAATCCTGAAAAATATGTGTTATATATCTGAAAAGCAATTAAAGATTTAACATAGTATATAAGTGGGAACATTACATAATAATTTTTAACCAACAGTTTGGTTTCAATAATAATTATTTCCGGTTCTTATTTGTAATACTATCCGTTATTCTCAAACATATTATAAGCAATGCTATATATAATTTTATGTAGAAATCATTAATATAACTTCAAAATGAAAATATTGGGTATATTCGTTCCTTTTTAAGTTTCGTTAGTCCTTTCTGATTTAATATAATCTATTTCTTAAAACTTAAATAATTAGACGCAGCGACGCAGAAATATATCAAAAATAAAATAAAAAAATAAATAAAAGAAAAGCTGGAAGAAAAAACTAAATGAGTACTTCAAAGCGACAAACTGAAGAGATATCACATCAGAATAAAACATTCTAGTGACAAGGAAGATGATATCTGTAGGGAACAAGTAGCCTCAAAGAACAAGTTCAGCAAGATTTTAAGCGGGGCAGGGAACATGCTTCATCGAACAGGTGAAACATTGCTATTGAGGTAAAGGTGGCTATGTGGATAAATAACACACTTTACGTACAATAGGGATGGGGTGATCCTACTTCCGCGCACCTCTGTTGATCAAGCAATATCCCTGTTTTTTATGGTTTTGTTTGGTTTGTTTTGGTTTTAAACGGCATATCAACATCAGTGGGTCATTTAATGCCCGATAAAGTTTTGAAAATAAATCATTCTATATGGATAATACAATTTTTTTATAATATCATTTTTCTATTTAAAACCCATAATGGACCCTAAAGGTACTTACAGTCCGGGTCAAGAGTGGACCAGGGTGCAAATGGTGATTAAATGGGGTGCTCCACATTCCCCAAACCCCAGACTGAACCCTCGCCCATCGAAGAGTTTAACGTCATTCCCAGGACATGTAGACCCCGAACACCACCGCCTTTTAGCAACCCAATATGAATAAAAAAAGGGGTTGGGGCTGCCCATAAGGGCAATATAGTTGGAAAAAAATCATATAGGTGCTAGGGCTTGACGTGACCCGCCGTGATCGAAGGGGCCTCTCCGACGCCCGTCTAAGCCCAAAGATAGAGCCAAAGTGGAGTATTGCAAGTCATGTGAATTGCTCATGCCACCTGGGCTCTATCATTAAGTATAACGGGTCGCCACTCAACGGCCAAGCAGGTGCCCCATTTGGGGGAGTCCTTACCCCTCTCAGACTGTGCAGGTCGGTGAATCTAACGCCCCAGCCGACAGGGCAGAATAAAGAATAAGACGTCAAAAAGAAAATAGCAAGCAAAGTCTTGCTTATTTATCACAAACAAGAAATGAGCAGACTCCCAAACAATGGGAAGGAACTCAGCCCAAAAGATATGGCAGCGCCGAAAGTACAAGCAAAAAAAAATAAGGCGCCCATCTCCTCTCATCCTCTCTGAGACTACCAAAATTGAATTATTTTCAAATGAATGAAACCAATTTGAAAATCATTTAAATTAAATTAAATTGTTTTAATAATTTGCTTGAAGCATTGTGTATATATTGGTTGGAGGGTGATTTAGAAGGCCTAATCAACAATGCAGGCGTAAAGAAAGAAATATACGGTAAACAATATGTTTTGAAAAGAGATATTATTCTCGAAAATTCAAGAAAATTAAAATACAGTAAACCACACCAACATCATTGTTACCCGTATTTGATTTTTTTTTTCTTTACACCTGCATTGTGGATAGCCTTCTAAATCAATAAATAAAATTGAATTTAATATAAAACCAACTAATTAAGCACCTAGCTTATTCTAAGTAGAAACCACTCCAAACGGAGCTTTAACAAGGGTTGCTCTCCTAAGAACTGTTGCCAAAACCAAGGTTTAAAAGTAACCCAGATCTGCGCTACTAATTTACCCATAGCTGGAGGAGAGTAGTTGGATTCAAATATTCCCAGTGTATTAGCGATTATGTGAACTGTAAGTTTTCGTTTAGGATTTGAAACTCGGTCACCGGTCCCATTTCCTACGACTCTACCATTAAAAACCACGAAGCCTACCATACTTTTTTGTACATAAAGATTCCAGTGTTCAACCAACAGATAATCATGTGACCCTTTACAACTACACCCCATTCCTTTCCCTCATCTTTCTCACTCTTATTGAACTTTGTCTCATTTCCTGAAAAAATGTTCCAAAAAATGGAGTCTGTGTTATAACGTTGAGTCACAAAAACGAACCGGTTAAAGTGTTCATGTCATTATAACACAGACTCCTTTGAACATTTTTCAGGAAATGAGACAAAGTTCATAAGCGATTGAGAAAGATGAGGAAGAATGGGGTGTAGTGTAAAGTGGTCAAACAGATTATTGTTGGTGAAAACACTGAAATCTTTATGTAAAAAAAGTAATGGAGGCTCGTGTTTAACATGTTGAGAGTCGTTAGGAAATGGACTCGGTGACCCGATTCAATCTAAAAGCGAAACTACAGTTACATATCCGATATACACCATTGGGAAATATTTGAATCCAACTACTTCTCTCAGCTTGGGTAAAGATAGTAAGCGCGCAGACTGGTACTTTAACCTTGGTTTGGCAAACAGTCTAGGAAGAGCAACCTGTTAAGTCCGTTTGGAGTGGTTTCTACTAAGAATACAGCTAGTGCTAATTAGTGGTCTAATATAAATCAATTTAATTTATGATTTAAGAAAAGGGCTTACAAATGCAGGTGTGAAAGAAAAAAAATATAATACGGTAAAATGGATGTTGCTGTGTTTAACTGTATTTATTTCTTGAATTTGTCGGATAATACTTCTTTCAAAAACATCATTGTTACGCTATTATTTTTTTTTACGCCTGCATGTGATAGCCTTCTAAATCACCTCCGAACCATATATTACACAATGCTCAAGCAAATTCTAAAAACAATTTAATTTTAATTTAAATTGAATTTCAAAATTGGTTTCATTCATTTGAAAATATTCAATTTGTAAGTCTAGAGAGTGAGAGGAGATGGGCGCTTTTTTCTGCTTGTATTCGGCGCTGCAAATATCTTTTTGGCTAGTCTTCCTTGTTTGGGAAGTACTGCTACATTTCTTGTTTGGATAAATAAGAAGACTTTGCTGCCTATTTTTCTTTTGACGTTCTATTCTTTATTCTGCCCTTGTCGGCGGGGCGTTTAGAATTCACCGATGCGTCTGCAGAGGGTAAGACTCCCAATGGGCCCCTGTTGGCCGTGAGTGGCGAACCCGTTATATCTTAAATGATCAGAGCCCAGGTGGATGAGCCAATTCATGACTTGCAATACTCCACTATTGGCTCTATCTTGGGCTAGACGGGCGGTCGGAGAGGGCCTCCGATCATCGGGCTGGTCACGTCAGCCTAGCACCTATATGATTTCCAACTATAATTGCCCTTAGGCAAGCCCCAACCCCTTTTTGATCATAATGGGTGCTAAAAGGCGGTGGCTGCGGGTCTACATGTCTGGAATGACGTTAAACTCTATTGTGGCGAGGTTCCAGTCTTGGAGGTTTGGGGAATGTGGAGCACCCCATTTATCAACCAAATTGCAACCGGTTCCACTCTGACCGGACTGGTAGTAATGTTAGGGTCCCAATCTTATGGGTTAAATATGAAAATGTATTTATAAAAAATTGTATTTCCATTAAATTGATTTATTTCAAAACTTTATCGGCATTAATGACCCCCATGAGGTTGATATGCGTAAAACAGAAACAAACCAAACAAAACTAAAAAAACAGGATATTGCCTTGATCAGACAGGGTGACAGGCGAAGTAGGGATAATCCCTATTTATCCAATAGGCCACCCTTTACCTCAATAGCAATGTTTCACCATATTCGACTGAAGAGCATGTATCTGCCCCGTAAAATTCTGCTGACTGTTCTTTGAGCTACTTGTTCCATAACCAGAATATCACTTCCTTGTCACTAAGAATGTATTCTGATGTGATATCTCTTCAGTTTGTCGCTTGAAGTACTCATTTAATTGTTTTTCTCACTTTCCTTTTATTTATTTTTTTATTTTTGTTTTTGATATATTTCTGCGTCGGCTGGTCGTAATTATTTAAGTTTTAATGAAATAAGAATATTTTATTAAATCAGAAAGACTAACGAAACTAAAAAAGAAGAATATACAAATATTTTCATTTTTAAGTTATATTAATTGAATTTCTACATAAAAATATATATAGCATTGCTTATAATATGTTTGAGAATAACGTGATAGTAATTACAAATAAGTAACGGAAATAATTATTTATTGAAACCAACTTGTTGTTAAAAAATTATTATGTAATTGTTCCACTATATACTATGTAATCTTTATTTCTTTCAGATATATACACATATTTCAGGATTTTAATGCATTAAAAATATGGGTAGTTTTGCGTCAAATCTAACTCAGCTTGACTTAATAATGACATATTTCAAAATCGTTAAGAATATAACTTAAATTACTAAGGAAATAATGACGTAGTGGTGACGTACTTTCGGTTACAACAAACCAGTTACATAATCGATGAATTAATAATGACATATTTCAAAAATCGTTAAGAATATAACTTAAATACTAGGAATAATGACGTCAGTGGTGACGTACTTTCGGTTACAAACAGACAGTTACATAATCGCTTGACTTAATAATGACACTATTTCAAATCGTTAAGAAATAACACTTAAAATTACTAAGGAAATAATGACGTCAGTGGTGAGTACTTTCGTTACAAAACAGACAGTTACATAATGTTGACTTAATATGATATATTTCAAAATCGTTAAGAATATAAACTTAAATTACTAAGGAAATAATGACGTAGTGGTGACGTACTTTCGTTACAAACAGACATTACATAATCGCTTGAGATTAATAATGAACATACTTCAAAATCGTTAAGAATATAACTTAAATTACTAAGGAAATAATGACGTCAGTGGTAACGTAACTTTCGTTTACAAACAGCCGTTACATAATCGCTTGACTTAAGTAATGAACAATTTCAAAAATCGTTAAGAATATAACTTAAATTTACTAGGAAATAATGACGTCAGTGGTGACGTACTTTCGTTTACAAACAGACCGTTACAAACGCTTGAATTAATAATGACATACTTCAAAATCGTTAAAGAATATAACTTAAATTACTAAAGGAAATAATGACGTAGTGGTGACGTACTTTCGTTACAACAGACCGTTACAATAATCGTTTGACTTAATAATGACATATTTCAAATCGTTAAGAATATAACTTAAAAATTACTAAGAAATAAATGACGTCAGTGGTGAGTACTTTCGGTTACAAACAGACAGTTACATAATCGCTTGAATTAAATAATGTCATAACTTAAAATCGTTAAGAATATAACTATAATTACTAAGGAAATAATGACGTCAAATGGTACGTACTTTCGTTAGCAAACAGACAGTTACATAATCGCTTGACTTTAATATGACATATTTCAAATCGTTAAGAATATAACTTAAATTACTAAGGAAATAATGACGTCAGTGGTGACGTACTTTCGTTTCACAAACAGACAGTTACAATATCGCTTGACTTAATAATGAATATTAAAATCGTTATAAGAATATAACTTTAAAATTACTAAGGAAATAATGAACGTCAATGGTGACGTACTTTCGGTTACAAACAGACAGTTACATAAATCGCTTGACCTTATAATGATATATTTCAAAATCGTAAGAATAAACTTAAATACTAAGGATAATGACGTCGGGTGACGTACTTTGGTAACAACAGACCGTTAATATCGCTGAACTTAATAATGCATTTTCAAAATCGTTGCTATAACTTAAATTACTAAAGGATAATAAGTCAGTGGTGAGTACTTCGGTTACAGACAGACAGTTACATATCGCCAGTATTCTTTATTTGTCCTGTTGTACTTCATTGTTACTTCCATTGCAATTATAATATCCAACTGAGACGCTCATATGAAACCAAATCATTCGTTTCTAATTGTTGTATGGTTCCCATAACTGCATATAATAAATTGTCTGGGGTATTGTTTGAAAAACGATATTTCTGCATTAATGGTCACTTTAAGTGGTGAAAATATGTACAAAGCGTGTAAAGTGTGTTAAATCTCAGGAAGGCGCGTGTACTTTTGGTATTTTTCTTCCGAATTAAATATCATCATAATCAATTTGTCATTTATAACAATATTGGTTGGTTTGGTTTGTTTTGTTCTACGCATATCACCTCAGTGGGTCATTTAATGCCGATAAAGTTTTGAAATAAATCAATTCTTAATGCATTATACAATTTTTTTATGAATACATTTTTCTATTTAACCTATAGATGGGACCCTACAGGTACTAACACTCCGGGTCAGAGTGGACAAGGGAGCAATGGTGATGAAGGGGTGCTCTACATTCCCAAACCTCAGAACTGGAACCTCACCATCTGAATAGAGTTTAACGTCATTCCCAGGACATGTAGACCCTCAGTCCAGCCTTCTAGCACCCATAAGGGTTGGGGCTTGCCATAAGGGCAATAGGGTTGGAAAATCATATATGTGCTAGGGCTTAACGTGACAGCCGATGATCGGAGGGGCCTCTCGACGCCCGTCTAGCCAAGATAGGGCTAGTCTAACAATATGAGAAAATCTATGAGCTATAGGGACCTATAATGAAGAACATGAATTTTAATATGAAATAATAAACATAAATCTGAATTAAATAAACTAGCAAAATAAAAAAAACACCCTCCGGCGCATGTAAATAATATTTTTGAAACATATTGCCTGAGGGGTGGGAGTTTAAAATTCAATGTCAATTCAAAGTAAAATCAATAAATTCATTAAGGATTAAAAGATAAAACAAATTTGAATTTAAACTTTAAATACGTATTAAAATAAAACAAAACTATGGTTTTAGCTCAGTCATAGAGTGTTCGGCCTATGAATCACAAGGTTCTTGTTCGATACCGCCTAGCCAACTCAGGAATGAGTAGCACAGGATCTGTGCGGTAAAAGTGAGGAGCTGATGGTAGGTGTGGGGCTCCACCTCAGATGCTAAAATAATCTCCTTTGTCGAGCGCTAGTGAAACGGGGATAGACTCCATCGCTGTCTGGCCGATACCGACATTAGGCCGCCCCGACGACATTTTTTTATATATAGATATATATTACCAGTCATGTATTTATTAAATCTTGTTATAAAAAACAACGAGGACTGTCTAATGCTGCATGTTCAAATGTTCAGTGTATTTATTCTATGTTATGACGATTTTGGGTAATGTGACGTAAACAGTGACGTAATTTTTGTCACAGACAAAAACCGGAAGCGAATCTCCATTATTAATAAATGACATCACAAGGATAAATATTCTACGAGGTCGGTTAAAAAATATGTCATTCTCTTTATTTCATGTGAAGTCTTATTTAAAAAAATAAAACTAAGGTCTACACTAAGACCCTAACAAGCATCAGGGCAAAAATTCCTACGAGCAAGACCCAATTTGTCAATCGTTTATGTCTTCCTTCTGCATGACAATGCTCAACCAACACGCAAGCATCAGGACAAGGGAGAAAATCTCCCTATTGGTGGAAAAACTTTACCGCATCCTCCATACTCACCAGATTTTAGCGCCTCCCGACTTTAATCTCTTCGGCCCCATGAAAAGAAGGTTTGAGAAGGCAAACATTATCCAGTGATGGGGAAGTAAATCGCTAGTGAAGAAGTGGCTCAATGACAGCAACAGAATTTTAAGGGCAGGGATGCTTGCTCTAATTCGAAGGTGGAACATTGCGATTGAGATAACAGTGACTAATGTGGAGTAGTAGGGATGTGATCCAGAGAGAACTAGCTTCATTGTGATGTATTATAACATCTTCCTGTGTTGTAATTGGTTGTCGGGTTTAAGGGGGTCAAATCAAGAACAAAACGACGGGTAATAAATGTAGGGAAATGTATTATCAAAGAGTAGACAATTACATTACAGAGAAGTGGAAATTACGTCCGACAAAATAGAGTTAGAGCTGACTAGCATTGGCTTACTCTACAAGCATAATTGTCCCTGTTACTATAGTAACCGTCGGCGCATTCCATTATCTATAGGGTATATCACCTATTGTTACATATAATTGGATCCTAAATAATCTTTTAACGTAGTGTAGAAATCATTATGGCGATCAATACAGCTGATGGCCTTGAGAGTGAGTGGTGGCGCTTGATCTCGATCGCACCTTGCGTTCTGCGGATGGAACGTGAGAACCGGAAGGCAATAAGGCCTTCCGGTTTAAGGATACTAAGTAAGTTTAGTCAGTTAGAAGTTAGAAGCCAAAGCCTAGCAAAGATGTGAGTCTCACTGCGTGATTGTCTGGTCTGGGGATCTACGAATAAAGTAACATCATCGGTAAATCGAAGTCTTGTGTTTAGATTACTAAAACACAATGACACAGGGCTTCTGAATAACAAGAAATTCCCTAGTAAACAGAAAACCGACCCGGAATCCTCATAGAAGACCAAGACGAGATCTTAGAAATATACCAGACAAGATAATAGATGATAGACGATCAGAACAAAAGCCCGGCCAGAAGAATAGACGACAGAGTAAGAATTAAAGAAAGGTATAAACGTTTATATGCTGATTTGGCTTAGGGAAAAGACCAGTATAATAAACGTATATCTATTTAGTGCCGGTAAAGAAGGCACGCTATGCAACACTATAACAGTAATTATCCTGTCCTAAAACAAAATGGCATTACCTTTTGACTCACCCTCGTAAACCGCTAACTAAGTTTGACGATTTTCAAATAAAGCTAATCGTGAGGGATGAAGGTTATCCTTTTGGGAAAGTTCATTAAATGCCCTCCGATCCTTCCCGAATCAATCTGTAGATCAACAAAGTCTAAATGATCAGTGAATCTCATTACTGATTATGTGTTATTCTAAACAATAACTTCTTTGTTATCTTTTTTTTTCGGACCTATAAATTCTCAAAGTTTATCGATCATAATCTTCTGCTATCACTGGTTTATTGTAGGTGGTTTATTTCAATGAAATAGATGAACGTGAAGAAGGCGTTGGATAGAATTTTAAAAAAGAAAAAATAAATAAAAGAATTATAATCTCGATATGAACAACCAATTAAAAATACTCTTTTTAAATAGAATAAATAAAAGAAAATCGAGAAACTAAACAAAAGGAGCGTTTTAAATCGAGGCTGATTAATCCAGCCGGGAAATAAAATTAAAAAAAAAAAACAAGAAAAAATAATAAATAAAAAAAACAAACCAAAAACAGGATTCAGTAAAACGTGACTTTTTTTTACAATATAATTCAAGGCAAAAAACAATGAAAAGAAATAATGCTTGCACAATGACGCCATTTTGGAATACAAATGAGAAAATGGAGTAGAGACGCTGCTTTTCAGTTTCGCTTGAGTCACAATTATTCAAAGCGGATTTAAATATCATAAACGAATAAAAGAAAGAACCCCCCAAAAAAAAACACCAAACAACGTATAAAGAAATACCAAAACAAAACATAAATAAATTTTAAAAAAAGAAGCTGAAACAAGCAATAGATTTTAGAACATATATTCGTATAAATCTTGGTGAGAACGATATACATACAATATATTTTAAAGAAGAATAATTCTTTAATACTAATGTTTATGATAGCAATAAAAATAAGATGCTTAAAATAGATTATCAATACCTTGTTTATTAATATTTTGTTTTGACATTAAACATTAATAGAGCATCTAGAAAATGTCCATGTATTTATCTTTAATTCTTGCTTGACAAATTGATAAATTTATCTTTAATTCTTGCTTGATTAAATTATTGAGTCTTACACATTTTTCAACGAGCCTCGATATATATATGTATAATATATATAATATATATATTATATTATAATATATATATATATTTATATATATAATCCTAATATATAAATTCTAGTATAATATATAATATATATAATATATATATATATATATATATATATAATTCCTAGTAATATATAATTCCTAATATGTATATACATATAATATATATAAATTCCTAGTATACATAATTCCCTAATATATATATATAATATATTATTCCTATTATATATATTCCTAGCATATATATATATATATATATATTATATATATATATATATATATAATATATAGTATATATATAATTCCTAGCATGCTTATATCTCGAATTCCTAGAAGGCTGACCCCTATAGATACATAATTCCTAAACAACTCCCAATACTTCCGATATATAGATGATACACTACTTATTTACCCGAACAATATAGACATTAATGAAATTGTTAGCAAACTAAACAAAGTTGAACCCACCATACAGTTTACACATGAAGTTGAATTGAATAACTCCCTACCCCTTTTTTAGACATCTTATTTACATAAAACAACGAAAAACTTGAATTCAAAGTCCACCACAAAACAACAGCCAAAAACGACCATATACCATTATTACTCCGACCATGATCCTAGTACTAAAAGAGGCATTATAACTGGATTTTACCTCAGAGCCCTTCGGACTATTGTCCCCATCTTCATTGTTATTTGTACAACGTTTCGGCCGATATTGCCCTCCGGCCTTCTTCAGGTATTTCTTGTCGGACTCCGGGAACTTCTCGGAACTCGGGAACCTTCTTTTCGAAACTGGGGACTTTTTTTGTCGTAATCGGGAGCCATCACGGTTAGGTTCAAAGTTCCGTGATGGCTCCGATTACGACAAGAAAGTTCCCGAGTAAGAAAAGAAGGTTCCGAGTCCCGAGAGGTTCCGAGTCCGACAAGAAAATACCTGAAGAAGGCGGAGGCATATCGGCCGAAACGTTGTACAAATAACAATGAAGATGGGGACATAGTCCGAATAACGCAGATAATACAACAAGTTAGATTAATCACTTCCCCATGGGTATTAGCGCTATTTAAATGCAAACATCCTCATCTAAGATTTGAACTCGCTCGCCGTGTCCATTTCAATAGGGCGATAAGCATGGCACCACAATTCCTATCTGCTAACTGTGAAACAGTATAATTCAGTAACACTATAACTAGTAAAATACTAATATTTCCAGGCAGCTAAATTTAAATACGATCTCGTATCGCTACAGGCTATCAAAGTTTATATTCAATACACGGCCTTATCAGAATCTGGTGTTATTTACAAGATATAAATGCTAGAACTGATACGACTTTCAAAGTTTTAATATATTCGTTACAATGTCATCTCGGAATAAAAAAAGGAATTTAGAAAGATCATACGAAGGGAATATCGGTCAGGGAGAGACATTATACGAGCCAAATCCCCCATTGACTAGATATGGCAGATAGGAGCGAATGATTGGCAGGAGATGCAAATGCACCACTGAGAAAAAATAAGTAAGACATATAGTATTGGTTGAGTTGATTGATTTTAACGGCATGTCAAAATTGCCTTGGGTTATATTAAGCCGAGGTGTGAGTAAATAGTGTTCATTGTACGTTTAATCTATCAAAAATTATGAATCAGATTTAAAATAAGTCCACGAAATAGATCTAAGAAAAATTATGCCAGTAAAGGAAACTCGAGTACTACCTTTTATCTTAGACTCTAACAGTATTAGGCATTAAAATAACCCACAGGGTTATAATGCCATTAAAAAAACTAATCTGAACCAAACAAAACCAAACTAAACAAATGAAGTTAATTAAAATTATTTATACCAATTTGAAAATATTAAGTAACTTGAAAGAGTAGAAGATTTTTAAAAATGACTTGTTTTGGAATTAAATAACCCAAGAAATTGATATGCCGTAAAACAAACAAAATAAAACAAACCTTATATTTTTGTGTAGTTATCTTGACATTTGCTGGAGAGAGAATATATGGATTCTACCTTTCCTAGGTTATTAGCGCTATGTGAATGCAAACAGTCACGTCCAGAATAATTTGAACCTCGGACGACGAAGTCCATTCCTACGAGTCTAGTACTAACCCCACGTTCCTCCAAATATCTATATAGAACGTATATAATTGAAAGTGAAGAATACTTATCATTTACTTAATATACTGCTGATTGAGTGTCCGTAAATCAAATACAGTTTTGGTTATCAATTTGGTCGATCTCTTCTAGTGAATGATCATTGCAACGTGTCCCGTTTCTTGAAATTGATCGACTAAGACGGGAATGAAATCAAGTCTCAGCATTTACTGTTCAAATATTCAATCAAATCAAAATCCAAATAGTGACATTAGTATGATGGTGAGTCAAAAGGTAATGGCAATTTCGTTCATTTCATGTGAAGTTTTTTCTTAAACTACAGCCTACATTGAGACCATGATGAGGCTCAAGTCAAGAATCCGTCGAGTAAGACCAACTTGCCATCAACAATGTCATCCTTTTGCATGACGATGCTCGACCAACACAACAGTATCAAGACAAGGAGAAAATGGCCTCATCGAGTAGACAACTTTACCGCATCCTCCATACCTCACCAGATTTAGCGCGTTCAGATTAAATCAACTTCGGCCCATGAAAGAGGGTTTGAAAGGCACACATTATTCCAGTGAAATCTGTAGAGGTTGGCTCAAAGACAGTCAACGCAATTTTACGATGAAGGGATACATGCTCTCATTCGAAGGAATAACATTACTATTGAGAGAAACGTTGACTATGTGGAAGAATAGGGAGTGTGATCCACAGAGGACCAGCTTAATTTTTGGATGTATGATACATGATCTGTGTTGGTAATTACAGCGTCCTAAATAAAATGGCATTACTTTTTGACTCACTATCGTATTTAGTTAACAATAAAAACGAATGCGACAGTCGATTTGTTAAGCATCCTCAGTTTGCCTACTTTAAGCGCTTTTAAGGCTTTATCAGGAAGTACAAAAACTGACGGTTAATAATTTTGAATTAATTGATATATTGGCAGTGCTATCCGGCGTCGCCTGGCTAGAGGGGGGTTTCTTTAAGTTAGTCCCGCAGATCCATTATTACTGAATCGTGAGTTGAATCCTTGTGGGACATTTAAGGTTCCTATGTAAAAAAATAGACCTTAATCTAAAAATCTAAACTAATCTTAGAAAGAAATTTATATTTCACGTAATAATTACGGTGAAATATAAAAGCGGTGTATTAATACTAGTTATATTTGTTTACAAAAAGTATAANGAAATAGGCCGGGGAACATCGGCCGACACTGTGTAGTTTGGGGTGGTGGCTAGAGGTTTAATGTTTTAGGTTTAAAATGTGGCTGGGTTTATTACTGGTGCGTATTCATAGGGTTTGCTTTTAATCCCATCTCATTTGGTAGTCGCGCTGAAAAGGAAGGAATTCAAGAACGAAAAAAAAATTGACAAACACAAAAGCTAGTTTTATGGCTTAGGCTTTATTCACGGGTCATAGCCACCATGTGACAAGCAAATTTCTTCATGGCCAGTAGTAGTGTCTTCCCAGTTAAGGCCTAAATTCGAATGGTCGAGAGATTATATTGTGGTTCGGAAGTGAGTTCTTTTTCCCTCACATACTCGCAAGGTTCTTCCGGTATGAAGGCTCATGGGATTTGTCATTTTTTAATTTTCTATTTATTTTAATTCCCCCCAGTAGATAACTAGAAAGATGAGGAACACAGTCCGAATAATCCAAATCATCAAGCCTCATCTCAAAATGTATTTCTAAGAGAAATTCTATCCAAATAATGTTACCTTTTTTTTAATAGATGAATACAATTTCTATATGTAAAGAAAGAGCGAACTGGTTCGTAAACATTTTGAATTCTGTCGCAATCTCAGTGATATTTTTATGAAAAGTACCGCTTGACATTCTCTTTAAAGTAACGTCGCTGGTTATGCTTCAGAAAACTGCGATAAAAGATTAATTGCAGGAAGATCTGAAGACTTTGATCTTTGAAGAAGAGTCTTTATATTAGATTTTCAGACTTATTATAATTCTACACTTGGAGTTGGCAGTCCTGATTTTCAATATTGGAATAGCACGAAACTGTTTGCATCCTTTGGCAGCTTTTTCGTCGGCTATCAAAAGATTTTCATTTATCTAGTAGAGTAAATGATTAAATGGAATTTTATTGATTACTCAATTTCACTAAATGAACTCCTTCCAATAAACAATCTCTTCTCGGGAGAAGGATGAAATGAGAGTTAGAAAGAAAGATGATATCGCTCTAAGAAGTTATTTTTCTTGCTTATCTGAATTTTTGAGATAAGGCTTGATAATTAGTATTATTTGGTCCATTGTCTTCATCTTCATTGTCGTCTGTACAACGTTTCGGCCGATGTGAAATCGGCTTCTTCATGTATTTCTTCTCGGACACATAACCTAGTGGATAAAGGAGTTAGGTCAAGACAGTTCTAAGAGACAGTTATGTCTAGACTGAAGGTTCAATCCTGGTCAGTGGCTGCAGTAACATAGAATAATAATTAATACAGCTTAACACCTGGACCCCAGCTATGGTTAGCGGAATGAAAACAGAATAGCCCCGTAGACTGAATAAAGGGTTAGGTTCAAAGTTCCGTGATGACTCCCGATTACGACAAGAAGGTTCCCGATTACGACAAGAATGTTTCCCGAGTCCCAGAAGAAATATCTGAAGAAGGCCGGAGGGAACATCGACCAAAACGTTGTACAGATAACAATGAAGATGAGGACAATGGTGCGAATAATATAAATAAAACTAATTATTTTTTCTTTTTTTTAATTACAAACTATACAACTATATTGTATACTAGAAGAAGTACCCGGTCAATTACCGGACTAAAATGATTGTACGAACACCAGGGAGAGAATGAAATAGGGGAAAGGCTGGAGTTGGGGGAAATGAGGAAAATAATTTAGCAATTCTTATCAATTATTTTATAATTGCTGAGAATTCGTATATTAAGATGTTCGTTTATTTTAGGAAATCCTCTTTCTTGTTTACATTTTAAAATATTATTTAAAAAGAATGTAACCCTAAACTCGTGAGTGTTCTGAAACAATGTTCTTTTTCTAAAAAAAACTTTTTAAAAAATAGAATTCAATTCTTACCTATTCGTTAAGTTAAAATGATGAAAATATATTCGTTTAATCTATTTCCTTTTTTATCCCTAGAAATTTAACAACTTGTTATATACCCCTTTACTTGGGTGTATATAAATGGGTGAGAGAGAAAGACAGATATATGATGATGAGGAGGATGATGATGATGATGATGATGGATGAGATGAGATGATGGTTCTTACTTGTTAACTTGCTGCTACTGCTTCTAACTTGGCCGCCATTTTATTCAGGTTGGCTTCTCTTCGGGGCATTCTGTTAACGGCTGGTTCTCCTTCTTTTCCGGTTTGTCATTTCTTGTTTTAATTAACTTAACGAACAAGATTTGTTGTTTTCGTCTAAAGCTTTATTTCAACCCAGCCCAGGATTCGACCGCGCGGGGAGTTGCGAACCATGAGAGACATCTTCTCTCGTCGGGTGCCAGCTCGTCCCTGAAATTATTTCCACGCGTCTGTAATTGCGCGTTCTACCGTAAGGTCAGGCGGGGTGTCACCGTTGTCCATCACCGGCCATGGTAACTTTCTACTGAAATCCCATTCTTCTGACTTTAACGAACTTTATTCAAATATTTTATATACTGGTACGTACATAAATCATAAGCTGCTTATGAATAATGTAACAAATTGAAGTAAGCTAAGAATTAAACCCGTCTCTTTATATATGAGTGGAAAATTTTACAGATTAATTCAAATGAAAATTATTCATTTATTAAAGTTTTAACGATGAAAGAAGCTAATAATTCGCGTTTTCTAATATTCGTGTTTATTATGATCCTTTTTTTATATTTTAAATATTAAAGACCACCCATCAAAGTGAAATGGTTTGCAAGTCTCAATTATTCATTACTTTAGAATAGCGAGTACAATGGATGCCCTATATTGGCAACCTTTGATCATATCCTACCACCTCAATTGTAACCGGAACCAGGGAGTAAACTCACAACCTAAAGGTGGTAGTCTGTCTTACCTTCCCAGCTATACGTCCAGGTGGACAATCTTTACTATTTTACCTTTGTTATTTTTTATTGAGTGGTGAGAGGATATAAACTTAATGTTTCACTTGTCTGACTTGTGTGTTTTTTTTATCTTAATTGGTAAGAGTACGGCGACCGAAATGTTAACATGTATTACAAGTCCGGATCAGAGTGGACCATGGAGTAATGGTGATAAGGGGTACTTAACATACCCTAGAGCTCAAGAATTAGAACTTTACAATCAGAGAGAGTTTAATGTCCTATCCAGTTAAATGTTGATTCTGAGCTGTTGAATGATGAGGCTTTGAAAATCAAAAATGATATTTTAGATAAAGCTAAGTACTTTGATAAAATGATAAAGCTTCTTGTAGCAAAAATGAAGAGAGTGGAATCAACCAACATAAAAATACAAATCTTGACACTTGCCCCTACCGATTGGTCACACAAAAAAGTCATGTGTGTGTTTGGAGTTTCAGAACACATTGTACGCAAGGCTCACAAATTGTGTTCTGAACACAGAGGTATTTTAGCTGTGCCAGAACCAAAAGGGGGCAAATCTTTGTCTGCTAATATTGCAGAGCTAGTGGAAGCATTTTACTATGATGAATATATTCAACTGATGCCAGGCAGGAAAGACTATGTTAGTATTAAACATAATATTCATCAGCAGAAAAGACTCATCTTGTGCAACCTAAATGAGCTCTTCAGACCATTCCAGGAACAGATAGCATTTTTGGAGTTTTCAAAATTTTGTAGTCTAAGGCTGAAATGCTGTGTCCTTGCTGGTAGTGCAGGTACACATGCCATATGTGTATGTACCATCCAACAAAACATGAAATTATTACTGGAACCACTGAATGTATCATATCAAGATCTCTTGAAATATATTGTCTGTAATACCAGTAGCAGAGAGTATATGATTCATAGGTGGCCAAATTGTCCTAAATCAGCAATCGCCTTCTAGGATAAAACATAAAAAGGGTTGGAGTGTTTCCCTAAGGAGAATATGGTTGTGACAATTATATAGGTGCTAGGGGGCACATCATGAGGTGTAATGGTTAGCAAGCTTTATTCGCAGACGATTGTTTGTGAGTTCGATTCTCATTGGGAGCCCCATACTTCTGCCACATGTAAGTTAAGCTTAGTAAATAACTGTATATATGCTAGGGCTTGGCGTGAGAGGGTCTCTCCGACCACACAGGGTTTCATACCTTAAGCCTCACAGGTCGCCACCCACGGACAACAGTTGGTCCAATTTTTTTTTTTGGGGGGGGGGCGGGTTACCCCTCTGCAGGGGTGCAGTCGGTGGATTATAAAACCCCAGCCGACAAGGCTTGCGAATTTTGTTAGGAATACGCATTGAAAGTCAAACAAAAAGTTACTTGTGCGTTGATGTCATGTTTCTATTCTTTCATCTTTTTTTAAATAAAAAGAAAAAAACTTAATTAAAATTGGGAACCTTTCCTTGTCCGTCTGGATTCATTAACATGAAATCAATTTTCATTTGAAACATGTCTTCGACTTTAAAGAGAAACGATGAAAAAATTTTGAAAATTAAAAGAGATATAAAAAGAACTCAAAAAATCAAACGGTCTAAAATCTTGTTAGAGACGTACAAATTAAATTTTCTTAAAATGGCCAAATCAAATTGATCATGCGAGATAAAGTATTGATTAAAAAGTTGATTAGAAAAGAAAATGAAAAAAAAAACAACAATTAACTTAGATTTTATAAGAAATATACCGAGTGTTGGGTTAGCGAGTTAATATTGTTTAATGAGAGACAAGGATATTTACTTTTTGTTTTATAAATTCAGAATGCTAACATTAAGAGAATTACAAGATTTTATTTTATTTTATTTATTATTTATTTTTTTTTTTTTTTGTTAGGGACGATTGATTTCGCTTCTGTTTTCTCTAATAAAGGGTTGTCGTCGGCGCAGTTATCTTGGGATACAAATTGATTGCCTCGTCTTTGTGGTCCCTTTTTCTTTCTTTTTTTCTTTTTTTCCCGTTCTTTTTTATTTTTATTTTAATTCTTTTTCACTTTCTCTCTTTAGCACCCATGCCCAATTGCTTGAATAAGAAAAACAGACGAAAGTGAAAAAGAAATTGTTTATAGATTTTTGAGATCGCTAGTTAATTGGGGAGAAAACGAAATCGCTAAAAATCAGATTTTATAGATTTTATGTTCTAATTAAGCGCTCCGCATTTTACAAGAATAAAAATTAACAGTCGCTAACATTCCTTTTTTTTTTTTTTTTTTTTTTTTGTTTGCTTTCCAGACATGAAATACCTGAAACGTATTCTCTGGGGAATCCCCGTATTATAGTGACTATCGTCCAGAACTGTGACATGGTAGTAAACGTTTTCGAACATCAGTCGCCCTGTTGCGTTTAATTTCCTACACATATATTATTATTATTATTATTATTATTATTATTATTATTATTATTATTATTATTATTATTATTATTTACTCCTTTTGAGTTTTCACATCAGCATTAGCTGATGGTCTTTCACTGGAGTCTGAGTGACAGCAAGTCTCCTCAGGTCTCCAGGACTCTTCTGAGTATTCTGGCAGATTGCAGCAGTGCAGTGTTCTGAATGGTTTCAATCATTCCTCTGATATCCAAACTATCCAAGCCCTTTTCTAATCCTTTTGGGACCGTTCCAAGTGCACCAACTACAATTGGTATCACTTTCACTTTCATATTCCATAACTTTTTCAGTTCTCTGGCAAGGTCCAGATATTTGTCCATTTTTTCATTTTCCTTCAGCTTCACCCTGTGATCTGCTGGAACAGCAAAATCCACCAATTGACAAGTTCTTTCTTTTTTGTTTATCAACACTAGGTCTGGTCTTCTTACTGGGATAAGGTGATCCGTTTTTATTTCAAAGTCCCAGAGAATTTTATGCGCTTCGTTCTCATTATTATTATTATTATTATTATTATTATTATTATTATTATTATTAGTAGTAGTAGTAGTAGTAGCAGCAGTTTTCCCTAGTAAATACTTTTCTAAATTACTCCAAATCCATTACTTTCAAACATCTTTTTAATAAAGTCAGTATTATTCAAAATACTTTTTAAACCGGAAGCTAGCTACTAACGGTTATTATATAAATCTACTCGAAGTAGAACACGATGCAAACGAACTCGGTAAGTTAATAGTATTTCCTGAAAAATATTGCTTTTGAATTCTTAGTTTCACTATTCTTTAATGATTAAAAAACAGTACATTTATTTTTATAACCTTTCCATCATGGCTGGGTCATGTACGTCGGATGGATGATGGAACGATATTCTTTATGCAGAGCTTACGTCTGGTAAAAGACAGATTGGCCACCCCCAGCTGCGATTCAAGGAGGTATGCAAGAAAGATATCAGGTGCTTTGGCATTGCCCCTTCCAGCTGGGAAAATTTGGCTCAGGACCGGCCTCGGTGGCGGCAGAATCTCCGTAGAGGACTGTTTACGTCAGAAGTCACCCTGACGCAACAACATGAAGCTAAGAGGTCTAGAAGAAAGCAGCGGCAACAAAGCACTGGAACATCAGCATTTTCAGGGACGGCCTTCAAATGCGAAATCTGTGGCGGATAATGTTTTTCAAACATCGGACTTCACAGTCACAGGAGGCGCTATAACTTCAGGGGCACTTGAAATAATAACAAAAAATATATATATATATATATATATATATATATATATATATATATATATATATATATATATATATAAAAGTAATTGGTAATTTGCTTGAAGCATTGTTAAGTATGTTATAAAATAATAAAATTCGAAGGCAATACAATGCATAAAAAATAAAGACAAAAAGATGTTTTATATGTCTAATCGATTTCAAAGCAAAGCTTTATCATCAGAGTGTATTTTCAGAAATGACGTGCTTATGTTTTTTTCATTTGTGTGATTATAATTTCTCTTCTTATTTCCTTTTCCTCTCCTTTTTTTTCCTCTCTTTCTTCTTCTCCTTTATGAATGGGCGAATAACTGTAATTTCTTATTTCTCTCTTTTTTTTCTTTCTTTTTGAAAAGTTTGTTGAGAACAAGGCTGACATCCGGTGAGATGTTGCAATGTGTTGCGACCGTGTGTAGAACAAAGGGGATAAAAAGAAAAAAAAAAGAAAAAGAAGAGAAATAACACAAAAAAAAGAAAGAGAGGGAGAAAGAATAAGAAAGGAAAGGTGAAAGCGAAACAAAAGCTAAGTATGTAAACATTTTTCTATTAACGGTTTTTTATTTATTTGTTCATTTTTGTTTTAAAAAAAAAAAATGTTGACATCTACACACGGTCGCAACACATTGCAACATCTTACCGGATGTCAGCCTTGTTCTCAACAAATTTTTCAAAAAGAAAAAAAAAAGAGAGAAATAAGAAATTACAGTTATTCGCCCATTCATAAAGGAGGAGAAGAAGAAAGAGAGGAAAAAAAAGGAGAGGAAAAGGAAATAAGAAGAGAAATTATAACCACACAAATAAAAAAAACATAAGCACGTCATTTCTGAAAATACACTCTGATGATAAAGCTTTGCTTTGAAATCGATTAGACATATAAAACATCTTTTTGTCTTTATTTTTACGCATTGTATTGCCTTCGAATTTTATAATTTTATATATATATATATACGAGGGTGAGTCAAAATGTAATGTCATTTTGAATAGGACACGTATACCAGCACAGGAACATGTATCATATACCAAAATGAAGCTGCTCCTCTGTGGATCATATCCCTCTTTCTCCATATAGTCACCGTTTCTCTCAAGAGCAACGTTCCACCTTCGAATGAGAGCATGTATTCCTGTCCCGTAAAATTCTGTTGACTCTTCTTTGAGCCACTTCTTCATTATAGATTTCAATTCACCGTCACTGGAATAATGTTAGTATCAGACTATCATCTCTTCGGAACCATGAAAAGCAAACATTATTCCAGTGACGAGGAAGTGAAATCTGTAGTGTCAAATTCATGAGCCCTCATGTCGGTCGTAAACCAATGCTCTCTCTTGCCCGGTCTGTTAAATAGAGAAATGAGAAACAAGGTAAAGAATTTACCCAGTATTATTGTTGTATACTCTCTTTCCTTACTTTCTTACTTCTATTATTCTTCTTCCAGCGTCTCTTCTAGCGTCTGGACCTTGTCTTGGGGACTTCGTGTCTGGTCTTCCATTGGGGATTTCTCTTTATCAGAAGACCTGTGTTATTGGTAGTTTTTAGATAATAACAGAAGACTTCGATTTAATTTAGATCATATTTTATTCTGAAATCCCCACCAGACTACCTGCGCAGATCAAGTGGACAACGTGTATAACACGACTTACCACAGTCGTGGTTTTGGCCGATCTAACTAAAAAATCTCTTTCTAATCTAAACCGGAAGAGGGTCTTCTCCACCGATTCTCACGGTATCCACCGGAAGGATCAGGATGAGGTCAAGCCTTGTCATTCAATCCTTCAAGCCGTGGGCTGCAACTTATAACAGCTATTTTGGTTTCTACACTACTGTACACAAGTATTAGGAATCTAATAATTATGTAACAATATGTAGTGTTGAATTCAAGAGCCTTCATGTCGGTCGTAAACCATTGCTCTCTCTTGCCCGGTCTGTTAAGTAAAGAAGTGAGAAACAAGGAAAAGAATTTACCAAGTATTATGAAAATCACGTGTTTATAATCCAAGCAAATATTTTGCCAATCGTTTAGGAAATTTAGAGAAGAAGAAAAAAATCATTTTAAAATATCAGTAATATTTACGTCACAAACTTTTGTAAGATGAAATCGAATATCGAGAAAAAGTAACGTTTGTCTACGAAGCAATAATCAAATTTTCAGATCAAATGAAAGATGTCTGCTACATAATCGGTGACATCTTCAGTCCGGCTTTATCACCTGTAACAATCTTTTGTATAAATAGTTGAAGAATTTCTTAGAAAGCCATTACTGCCAAAGGCCTAATGTATCTTTTTCACGTCTACCTACTGGCTGGAAACAAGAATATATTCCGGTTATATTCTGTCATTATTCATTTAAGAATAATGCTAGAATTTACTGTCATATAACAATCTCAGTTGGGTCACCTTTGATAGTCGTGAAAAATGCTATGAGAACATTTACCTACCTGGCAATCTTCGGAGGAAAGAAAAGCTCGAAGAATGCGTTAACAGTATTTTATATTTATTGTTGTTTACTATTAACTTTTAATTCGCGTTTTTGATTGGTTGAATGAGTTATAAATATCTCATTACCAGCTAGTTTTGTAGTGGACAATTATTGTAGATTAGGAAGTATTCCTTTATTTACCATTTGATATCCTGTCAGTAACTTTACAAGTCCTAAGAGGTTATTTCCCATCGTACCACAATCAAGGTCACAACAAGGCATTGCTGCAAAATTTTCACAAGTAAGGTGAGTTAAGTTTTACCTACGAGCCTCTGGAGCTTCGGGGCGTTGATGTTCCCCTCTTAATTGATAATTTGCTATTTTGCCAAATGGAAAGTGATTTTTATAATTTTCTTTTATATTTTAAAAAACAGCTTTTTTTTTTTTTTTTAGAGGTAAGTTTTTAAAAATGTGTGTATTTTTAGAAAGAGACTTTTTATAAATTTCTACATTTTAAAAAGGGAATTTATAAAAGATATTTTTACCACTCTACTGGGAAAAAGTCAGCTGACAGGTCAGTCAACGTGTTTTGATAAATTAATGTTTAATAATGTTGTGCATTTTAGAATGTGGATAGAAAAAAACAACAAATTTATGCATTTTGAATGTCGGAAAAAATGCTATGTAAACATTTACTTACCTGCAGTTTTCGGAAGAAAGAAAAACTCGAAGAATGCGTTAACAGTGTTTTAGATTTATTGTTGTTGATATTAACATTTAATTCTTGTCTTTGATTGGTTAAATGGGTTATAAATACTTCATTACCAGCTAGTTTTGTAGTGGACAATTATTGTCGATTAGGAAGTATTCCTTTATTTACCGGTTGATTTCCTGTCACTAATTTTACAAGACCTAAGAATTTATTTCCAATCCAGTGGGTACTACTATCAAAGTCGCAAAAAGGCATTGTTGCAAATTTTCCACAAGTAGGTAAGTCAAGTTTTGGCTGAACTTGCACAACGGTCGAAAAATTAAAACGGCAAGTTTTTTGGAGGTCCCCCATGACAGTTTAACTACAGTCTATGCATTAATTTTTGCGAATTGGATTACGGTTTAGGGTTTGGGGATTAAGATTGTTTTTTTTATTACGTATTAAAAAATCAACAAAAAAAAAACAAAATTACTATACATTTAATGTTGAAAGATATTTAAAAAAAACAAGTTTAATTGAAATTATACATTGCAATACTAACACAAACAACTGAGACTAATGTGTCTACCGTTGGGTTCAACATTTAATGTCAATGGTTGTAATGATAATGTAATGTATTGTAATTTTGGGTTTTTTGTTGTTTTTTAACCAATACGTAATTAAAAACAACCTTAATCCCCAAACCCCTAAACCGTAACCCAATTCGCAAAAAGTTCATTCATGGACTGTACTTAGACTCTCATGGGGTACTGTTCTAATGTTAATTCAACAGTAAAAAAGAAGTCAAGTCGAGGTAGGGTAAAATGAGACAAGTGTATTTACAATAAGGTACATGAACGGCTAAACGATCACAGTACAACCTTTTCACTCGGTGTCTCACTATTTATAGTGAGAACCGGTGTATATTCTCCACTGTAGGAACGGCCGGTACAACAGGTACCACCAAAAAACTTGCCGTTTTAATTTTCCGCCGGTTGTGCAAGTTCAGCCTCTGGGGTTTCGGGGCGTTGATGCCCCCCCTCTTAATTGGTGATTTGATATTTTGCCACATGTTCAAGACTTAGAAAAGATGCTATTTGTCTGAATCTTTTTAGATGAGGCTTGATAATTTGTATTATTTGGATTTTTCGGACTGTTGCCACTGGACACATGGTACAACATATATAACCGTTGAGTTAATACAGTTCTAAGTGACAATCATCTGTAGGTTACTGGTTCAATCCTGACCAAGGGTGATAATAACATAGAATACTTAACATAGCTTAACACTTATACCCGGTCATAATTAACGGAATGATAATAGTCTACACCAGTGGGATTGTTACTTAAAGGGTTCGGTTCGAA
Source organism: Doryteuthis pealeii (assembly GCA_023376005.1). Classification (NCBI taxonomy): domain Eukaryota; kingdom Metazoa; phylum Mollusca; class Cephalopoda; order Myopsida; family Loliginidae; genus Doryteuthis; species Doryteuthis pealeii. The sequence goes on along the minus strand of CM042155.1, from coordinate 79,842,649 downwards.
GTTCCGTGAAGATTCCCGATTTCGGACATGAAGGCTCCCGAATTCGACAAGAAGTTTTCCGAGTTCAAAGAGAAAGCTCCCAAATTCGACAAGACGTTTTCCGAGTTCAAAGAGAAGGCTCCCAAATTCTTGAAGGTTCCCGAGTTCGACAAGAAACGCCCGAAGCAAGACGGAGGGCACATCGGTCAGAACGTTGTGTATAAAACAATAAAGATGAGGACAACAGTTCGAAATATCCCGATAATACTAACTACAAAAGATACACACAAAATGTAATTATCATTGCTATAAACTCTAGATTATTGTCCCAATTACAGCTGCATCTTTTCTTAAGTGGAGATTTACAAATTAAATATCTTAAAATGCCATTTAACGATTACATTTATTTGATGACTAGCAATTTCCTCAATTCTGACAAGTAATTTTCGCATCTACATAAAACTGTCTTCACTTCAGTGAGTATTAACGAAATCAAGGTTCGGTATTTGCTCAGTTAGTCAATTCACAGCTGTTGAAAGATTCGAATAATTATTGATACGATTATGACGGATTTAAACCTCGTGTATGGTATCCAAACATAGTCAGATCTCTCTCCCTCTCTCCTCTCTCTCTCTCTCTCTCTCTCTCTCTCTCTCTCTCTCTCTCTCTCTCTCTCTCTCTCTCTCTGTGTGTGTGTTGTGTGTGTGTGTGTTACATATATATATATACATAAGTGTATTTTGGCAGCATTTTCTCTTTTAAACATGTTTGGTTTGTTACATAATCATTAGATACCTAATGATTATGACAATAGTGTAGAAATCATATTAGTGCAGCTGATGGCCTTGAGAGTGAGTGACAGCGTTTGACCTCACTCTGACCTTGCGTTCTGGGGATGATCATGAGAATCGGAAGCCGATAGAAGCCCCTTTCGGTTTAAGGAGTAAGCAACTCAGTCAGTTAGAGTTAGAACTTAGAAGCCAAGCTAGCAAGATGTGAGTCTCACTGCGTGATTGTCTGGTCTGGGGGTCTACGAATAAAGTAACATCATCGTAAATCGAAGTATTGTGGTAATTACTAAAAACTAACAATGACACAAGGCTTCTGATAAGGAATGATCCCCAACAGAAACCAGACCCGGAATCCTCAATAGAAGACCAGACGAGACCTTAGAAGATATACCAGACCAAGATAGAAGATAGAAGAAGCAAAGCCGGCCAGAAGAATAGACGACCAGCGTAAGACGTAAGAGAGGTATATAACATATAGATATTTAGTGCCGTCAAAGAAAAGGCACTACGTAACAGGTTGAACTCGAGTGACAATTCCTGTCGTACAAGTTTCTGTTCAATCCTTTCAATATGTCTGGCCATCTTTTTGGTGTCAGGGTGGAACTGGTGTAGCAATCCACCAAAGGTGTCTTTACGAGCGCTTTCGGCATGTCGATCTGCCATCTTCAGGTTGGAAACTGATAGTATGTTTCGTGGTGTCTCGTTTTTAAAGAAAACGAGCAGTAGCGTAGGAATTAGTAGTGGGAGGCAGTAACAATAGGTAGTGGGAGGTAGTATGAATTGATAGTAGTTCAAACGAACGATGCAGTAGAGTTTTTTTTTTTTGGGGGGGGAGTCACGAGTTTGTGAGAAGGGGAGGGGAATAGTGGAAGGGGGATTGGCGGGAAATTTTAGGCATTTGAGACATGTTGACTTGTTTCGAAGTTTATTTTGTTTAAGGTGGTTTTTTTTTTGTTTGATATATAGAGCTTCGATTATTTGAAGTTTTTGTTTGTTTTTTTTCTTTGTGTAGTGTGAGTGTATTTTCTGTTAATACTTTGCGGTAGGTAGAGGGGGGCATGAATGTGTTTGAAGGTGTTGATTAATAGAACTCGTATCGGATTTTAACAGAAAATAATTTCACATAATTTCTATATTACAGTTTTATTATATTACATTTTTTGTAATCTTTTTTCTATATGTATAAATTTTTTTCTATATTTATAAATTTTTATATTTCTATGTTTTCTATATATATTAATTATGTTTTAATTTATTATATAATTTACATTTTTATATTTCTATATTTTCTATATTTATAAATTTGTATAATTTCACATAATTTCACATAATTTTTTTCACATAATTTCACATAATTTTCATGATTCCATGATTACAGTTACAAGGCCAATGCCAATAAAATTATTTTTTCCATTTTTTCCATGATTCAAAATTAACTTTTGAAAAAATGACCACACAACCGTACATAATTTATAAGCAAATTATCACTTATGTATCACCATTACTCCCAGGTCGACTCTGTTGTGAAGAAGTACCTATCGGCATACAATAAACCAAAACAACCAAACAACCAAACTAGTATTTCTTATAAACAGTTATTAGTTACTTGAAACTATATGAGCGATATTCACGACCCAAACGAAGAATATAATTGAGGGTGACTTCTTTGGAGTCCACCCTTTAAACAAAATCCAGAAAAATGTCATATCATCAGAAACACACACACAAAGAGACACACAGACACACACACTCACTGACACAAACACGCACACCAACACAGACACACACAAACACAGACAAAGAGAGACTCACATATACATACTTTAATTCAAAATTTCGCTGAATCATCATCAATGATTAATTTTATTTCGACTCCTAATGATACGAAAATAAAATATATACACATAGAAAATCAGAGTAACGCTATTAATACATAGATACTAACACTTGGGAACCATAAAGAAAAGAGAAAAAGACGATGTCTGACATACGAGAAATTATTTATCTACCTCCATCCCAACTATTGTTCATTTTACTTTGAAATTGATGCAGCCAAAGTCTCAGCGGAAATATGCGAAGACGTGATTGTCTTGAGCGCCAATATCAAAATCAAATAAAAGGCAAAATAATAATAATAATAATAATAATAATAATAATAACAATAATAATAATAATAATGATAATAATAATAATAATAATGATACTACTACTACTACTACTACTACTAATAATAATAATAATAATAATAATAATAATAATAATAATAATAATAATACCATCCGCTAACGCTGGTGTGAACAACTTTAATAACAATAATAATAATAATAATAATAATAATAATACCACTACTACTACCACTACTACTACTACTGATAATAATAATAATAATAATAATAATAATAATAATAATAATAATAATAATAATAATAATACTATCCGCTAACGCTGGTGTAAAAAACTTTAATAACAATAATAATAATAATAATAATAATAATAATAATAATAATAATAATAATAATAAACAATCCCTGGCAGAAGTAAAAATCCAAAGAGGTATCTTCCAAGGAGACTCATTATCACCACTACTCTTTATTATTGCAATGATGCCGCTAAACCATATACTGAAAAAATGTACCGGGGGATACAAATTTAGTAATTCACAAGAAAAGATCAACCACCTTATGTACATGGATGACATTAAAATTTTTGCAAAAAATGAAAAAGAATTGGAGAGCCTAGTACAAACTATTAGGATATATAGCCAGGATATAGGGATGGAATTTGGAATCGAAAAATGTGCTATGCTTGTAATAAAAAGGGGTGAAAGAAAACTATTAAATGGAATACAACTACCAAATCAGGAAACTATAAAATCTCTTGATGAAAATGAAAGCTACAAATACTTAGGAATTTTGGAAGCGGACAATATCATGCAAGCAGAAATGAAAGGAAAAGTTAAAAGGAATATCTCAGGAGAACTAGAAAACTTCTAGAAACGAAACTTAACAGCAGAAATCTGATCAAAGGAATTAATACCTGGGCTGTCCCCATTATAAGATACTCAGGACCATTCTTAAAATGGACAAAAGAAGAACTCAGACAGATAGACCAAAGGACGAGAAAAATTAATGACCATGCACAAGGCTCTCCACCCTAGAGATGATAGAGATAGATTGTATGTGTCAAGAAAGGAAGGGGGAAGAGGTCTTGCCAACATAGAGGAATGCGTAGAAACCACAATCCAACAACTTGAAGATTACACAAGGAAGAGCAAAGACAAATTACTTATGGCGACCAACAATAGTAGAAACGGCAGATGGACAAACAGAAGAACGACAAAGACTAGAAAACAAAAATGGGAAGAAAACAATTATATGGACGCTTCAAACGACAAATAGATGAGGTTGCACATCAAAAGACTTGGACATGGTTAAGAAAGGGAAACCTCAAAAGAGAAACAGAATCACTTATAATTGCTGCACAAAATAATGCCATAAGGACAAACTACATCAAAGCGAAAATTGATAAGACCCAAAAATAGTAAATGTAGACTTTGCGGTAATAGAGATGAGACTGTTAACCATATACTCTGCGAATGTAGTAAACTAGCACAACGAGAATACAAAACTAGACACGACTGGGTTGGGAAGGTGATCCACTGGGAATTATGCAAGAAATTAAATTTTGACCACACAACAAAATGGTATATGCATAAACCAGAATCTGTTCTTGAGAACGAAACGCACAAAATTCTCTGGGACTTTGAAATTAAAACGGATCACCTTATCCCAGCAAGAAGACCAGACCTAGTGTTGATTAACAAAAAAGAAAGAACTTGTCAACTGGTGGATTTTGCAGTGCCAGCGGATCACAGGTGAAGTTAAAGGAAAATGAAAAAATTGACAAATATCTGGACCTTGCCAGAGAACTGAAAAAGTTATGGAATATGAAAGTGAAAGTTATACCAATTGTAGTTGGTGCACTTGGAACAGTCCCAAAAGCATTAGAAAAGGGTTTGGAAAGTTTGGATATCAGAGGAAGGATTGAAACCATTCAGAACACTGCACTGCTGCAATCTGCCAGAATACTCAGAAGAGTCCTGGAGACCTGAGGAGACTTGCTGTCACTCAGACTCCAGTGAAAGACCATCAGCTAACACTGATGTGAAAACTCAAAAGGAGTAAATAATAATAATAATGATACTACTACTACTACTACTACTACTAATAATAATAATAATAATAATAATAATAATAATACCATCCGCTAACGCTGGTGTGAAAAACTTTAATAACAATAATAATAATAAGGATAATAAGGATAATAGTAATAATACTACTATTACTATTACAACTAATAATAATAATAATAATAATAATAATAATAATAATAATAATAATAATAATAAGAAGAAGAAGAAGAAGAAGAAGAAGAAGAAGAAGAAGAAGAAGAAGAATATACTACGATGAATTATAATGAGATTTATTGGGTAGACAATACAACCATCTTGTCCCAGTTTGACTCTACATTGCCATGATCAGAAAACTGGTCAACCCACCAGAGAATTCCATTGATTTTACTTGAAGGTCTCGCTGAAAATAACCTGACATCAGCAAGAATCGCATTAATATCGAATAATATTTAACAGATTTTTTAGTGTCCAATAAACTCATAACAAGAGATTATTCCCGGTTGTGAAAATTGATATATCATCAGATCAAGATCATTTTGAATTCTCGTCAATTTGTTTGTATGACCGATATCGTAGAGTGCTACTAATTGACAGAAGCTGATTTCGTAGGCACAGATTAAAGAAATATTGGAAGTGTATTCCAAGGTCGCCTATTGACAGGTAACACTAATAAATCACATTATGTTTCAAAAACATAAAATATATATTTCTTTTGTATGACCGATATCGTAGAGTGCTACTAATTGACAGAAGCTGATTTCGTAGGCACAGATTAAAGAAATATTGGAAGTGTATTCCAAGGTCGCCTATTGACAGGTAACACTAATTAATCACATTATGTTTCAAAAACATAAAAATGAATTTTTCTTTTGTATGATCGATATCGAAGAGTGTTACTAATTGACAGCAACTGATTTCGTAGGCACAGATTAAAGAAATATTGGAAGTGTATTCCAAGGTCGCCTATTGACAGGTAACACTAATAAATCACTTTATGTTTCAAAAACATAAAAATGTATATTTCTTTTGTATGACCGATATCGAAGAGTGTTACTAATTGACAGCAATTGATTTCATAAGCACAGACTAAAGAAATATCGGAAGTGTATTCCAAGGTCGCCTATTGATCATCATCATCATCATCATGTCGCGCGGGTATCTATGACAATCTTTCGCTAACCTTCCCTATCATTCATTGCACCTGGGAGACCCTCTGCGGAGCAGCCAGCATCTTCACATAACTAGTCAATGTAGGTCCTTGCTGGGCGCCACACACTTGCATGTCCATGTGTTGGCTTCTACGGGAGAACGTCGCTTATGAGTTCATCATTGCTTCTCCAGCAGTGTCCTGCATGCCTTGTCTGTATCACTCGGATAGTTTGTGAGATGGGCAGCAGGTGACCGTACAGCTGTTTCCTTGTGGGGTGCTGTTTCCATAACTTGTTCAAGAGTGAACGCAGCATTCTTGTGCAGCTCCCATCTAGCTTATTCTCAAGACGCTTTGTTAGGGTCCAGGTGGTGCAGCCATATAGGAGCACCGATACAACCACAGCCTGGAAGAACTGCCGCTTCAGCTTGTCAGGGAGATTGGACCTCCATATGACTGATAATCTATTTGTGGCCGACCATGCCTTTGCTATCCGTGTATTAACATCGCTCTCTGTGGAGGAGATATTACCACCCAGGTAAGTGAATTGTTCCACTGGCTTAAGAGGCTTTGAGTGTGGAGATGTTTCCTTTATTTTTGAAACACGTGAACTCTGTTTTACCGGAGTTCACATAGAGGCCTATATTCTTTGCTGCTTCCTCTAAGCTATGTAGCAGTGATTCAGCCTGTGCCGGTGTATCTGCAAGAAGTGCAAAGTCGCCTATTGATAGGCAACACTAATAAATCACTTTATGTTTCAAAAACATAAATGGGAATATCTATTTTGTATGATCGATGTGATAGGGTGTTACTAATTGACAGAAACTGATTTCGTAAGGATATATTATAGAAATCTTGAAACTTTCGTAGAATATTTAACTTTCAACTGTTAACAACTTCATCGATTCATCTTATAATGAGAATATTAATCAAATATATATATAGAGAGAGAGAGAGAGAGAGATAGATAGATAGGTAGATATTAAACCACCCTGATAGACATCTTTCACCAAGAAACTTCGAAAATAAAACAATTAATGACAAAGTAAATAGATATACGCATTAAATATCACCATGTCTGGGTTTTAAAGCAAAAATAATGAAGATTTGATTTATATTTTCGAATACATCTAAAAATTAAACATCCTTATAATTGAACGTTAAAATAATACTTGCCATTTTACATTTTGTAAACAAATAAGAAGTATTAATACAGCACTTTAATATTTCACCGTAATTATTACGGTGAAATATAAATTTTTTCTAAGATTAGTTTAGATATTTAGGTTAAAGTCTATTTTTTTTACATAGGGACTTAAATGTCCCACGAGGATTCAACTCACGATTCAGTAATAATGGATCTGCGGGACTAACTTAAAGAAATTCCCCTCTAGCCAGGCGACGCCGGATAGCCACTGCTAGTATATCAATAAATTAAAATTATTAACCATAAGTTTTTGTACTTCGTGATAAAGCTTAAGAGCGGCTTAAAGTAAGCAAACTGAGGATGGCTTAGCAAATCGACTGTGTGATTCGTTCTATTGTAACTAAATACGAGGGTGAGTAAAAAAGTAATGCCATTTTATTTAGGACAGCTATAATTACCAACACAGGATCATACATCAAAATTAAGCTGGTCCTCTGTGGATCACATCCCTATTCCTCCACATAGTCAGCGTCTCTCTCAATAGTAATGTTCTACCTTCAAATGAAAGCATCTATCCCTGCACCGTAAAATTGTGTTGACTTGTCTTTGAGCCAATCCTTCTGTACAGATTTCACTGGAATAATGTTTGCCTTTCAAACCCTCTTTCATGGGGCCGAAGTGATTTTAATCTGAACGCGCTAAATCTGGTGAGTATAGAGGATGCGGTAAAGTTGTCTACTCGGATGAGGCCATTTTCTCCCTTGTCTTGATACTTGTGTGTGGTCGAGCATCGTCATGCAGAAGGATGACATTGTTGATTGGCAAGTTGGGTCTTACTCGACGGATTCTTGACTTGAGCCTCATCATGGTCTCAATGTAGGCTGTAGTTTAAGAAAAAAGACTTCACATAAAATGAACGAAATGCCATTACCTTTTGACTCACCATCATACTTAATGTCACTATTTGGATTTTGATTTGATTGAAATATTTGAACAGTAAATGCCGAGACTTGATTTCATTCTCGTCTTATTCGATCAATTTCAAGAAACGGGACTTCAGTTGGCAATGATCATTCACTAGAGAGATCGACAAATTGATAACCAAAACTGTATTTGATTTACGGACACTCAATCAGCAGTATATTAAGTAAATGATAAGTGTTCTTCACTTTCAGATTTATACGTTCTATATAGATATTTGGAGGAACGTGGGGTAATACTTAGACTCGTAGGAAATGGACTCGTCGTCCCGAGTTCAAATTCTGGACGTGACTGTTTGCATTTCACATAGCGCTAATAACCTAGGGAAAGGTATGAATCCATATATTCTCTCTCCAGCAAATGTGCAAGATAACTACACAAAAATATAGGTTTGTTTTATTTTGTTTGTTTTACGGCATATTAATTTTTTCGGGTTATTTAATTCCGAAACAAGTCATTTTGATAAATGTTTCTATGTTTCAAGTACTTAATATTTTTAAATTGGTATAAATAATTTTAATTAACTTCATTTGGTTTAGTTTGGTTTTGTTTGGTTCAGATTAGTTTTTTTAATGGCATTATAGCCCTGTGGGTTATTTAATGCCTAATACTGTTAGAGTCTGGGATAAAAGGTAGTACTCGAGTTTCCTTTACTGGCATAATTTTTCTTAGATCTATTTCGTGGACTTATTTTAAATCTGATTCATAATTTTTGATAGATTAAACGTACAATGAACACTATTTACTCACACCTCGGCTTAATATAACCCAAGGCAATTTGACATGCCGTTAAAATCAATCAATCAACCTAATACTATATGTCTTACTTATTTTTTTCTCAGTGATGCATTTGCATCTCCTGCCAATCATTCGCTCCTATCTGCCATATCTAGTCAATGGGGGATTTGGCTCGTATAATGTCTCTCCCTGACCGATATTCCTCTTCTTTTTTTATTCCGAGATGGACATGTAACGAATATATTAAAACTTTGAAAGTCGTATCAGTTCTAGCATTTATATCTTGTAAATAACACCAGATTCTGATAAGGCCGTGTATTGAATATAAACTTTGATAGCCTGTAGCGATACGAGATCGTATTTAAATTTAGCTGCCTTGGAAATATAGGTTATTTTACTAGTTATAGTGTTACTGAATTATACTGTTTCACAGTTAGCAGATAGGAATGTGGTGCCATGCTTATCGCCCTATGAAATGGACACGGCGAGACGAGTTCAAATCTTAGATGAGGCTGTTTGCATTTTAAATAGCGCTAATACCCATGCGGAAGTGATTAATCTAACTTGTTGTATTATCTGCGTTATTCGGACTATTGTCCCCATCTTCATTGTTATTTGTACAACGTTTCGGCCGATATGCCCTCCGGCCTTCTTCGGGTATTTCTTGTCGGACTCGGGAACCTTCTCGGACTCTGGAACCTTCTTTTCGAATTCGGGAACTTTCTTGTCGTAATCGGGAGCCATCACGGAACTTTGAACCTAACCCTTTTTATTTAGTCCACGGGGGTATCCTGTTCTCATTCCGCTAACCATTCCGATGGCTCCCGATTACGACAAGAAAGTTCCTGAGTTCGAAAAGAAGGTTCCCGAGTCCGAGAAGGTTCCCGAGTCCGACAATAAATACCTGAAGAAGGCCGGAGGGTATATCGGCCGAAACGTTGTACAAATAACAATGAAGATGGGGACAATAGTCCGAATAACGCAGATAATACTAATCTTCAAGCCTCCTCAAACATTCAGAGAAGTACTAACTTGTTGTATACTCGATCATACAATATTCAGTATACTAGTACATTCAAACTACATGTGCACCAGACATAGAGTAACTCGCAACAGAGTGCTAAAACCTCGAGATAGACGGTTCGCGTAATGGTTTTGTAATCCTTGGGGTCTCTGCTATTTGACTCTTATTCCACTAACGAGAGCGTGACACAAGGACATTTTTATGTGAGCCCACACACAAGACGAAGTTCATAGGGTGTAGGCACAAAAATGCGTTGATCCCGTCGGCATTCCCCTTCAAGGGGAGGGCTTCAGGCACTGGGCAATAAACCCAGTCCTGCCCCTTTAAATCAAGTGGGCAGGTATTGCCCCCTGGGATCAAAGTATTCTGGACACATGCCCAGAGGGGCAGGTACAGCAATCACCCCGATGTTCTCAGACAGCCGTGTATAAATAGTCCTAGACGAGCGCATTCACTCTCTACGCAAGTCCACAACATAACTCCTCTTCCTCCAGCTTAGGGTAAATAATAGGGTGAGATGGGCTCTTAAAGCTTGGTTAGGCAACCAGTCTAGGAGAAGGAAGACTGGTAAACTTCGGGAGTGCCTCAGGCAATGGGCAATAAACCCAGCCTTGTCTCTTTAAATCAAGGGGGCAGGT
>CM042155.1:79817012-79827012 GCA_023376005.1 Doryteuthis pealeii | reverse complement strand
CGACAACAATTACCAACACAGGAAGATGTATAATACATCCAAATGAAGCTAGTTCTCTCTGGATCACATCCCTACTACTCCACACAGTCACTGTTTATCTCAATCGCAATGTTCCACCTTCGAATTAGGGCAAGCATCCCTGCCCTGTAAAATTCTGTTGACTGTCCTTTGAGCCACTTCTTCACAAGCGATTTCACTTCCCCATCACTGGAATAATGTTTGCCTCTCAAACCCTCTTTCACGGGGCCGAAGAGATTAAAGTCGGGAGGCGCTAAATCTGGTGAGTATGGAGGATGCGGTAAAGTTGTCCACCCAAATGAGGAGATTTTCTCCCTTGTCCTGATGCTTGCGTGTGGTTGAGCATTGTCATGCAGAAGGAAGACATAAACGATTGCTCGTAGGACTTTTGCTCTGATGCTTGTTAGGGTCTCAGTCTAGACCTTAGTTTTATTTTTTTTAAATAAGACTTCACATGAAATAAAGAGAATGACATCATTTTTTTAACCGACCTCGTAGAATATTTGTGATGTCATCTATTAATAATGGAGATTCGCTTCCGGTTTTTGTCTGTGACAAAAATTACGTCACTGCTTACGTCACATTACCAAAAATCGTCATAACATAGATTAAATACACTGAACATTTGAACATGCAACATTAGACAGTCCTCATTGTTTTTTATAATAAGATTTAATAAATACATGACTGGTAATATATATCTATATATAAAAAAATGTCGTCAGGGCGGCCTAATGTCGGTATCGGCCAGACATCGATGGAGTCTATCCCCTTTTCACTAGCGCTAGACAAAGGAGATTATTTTAGCATCTGAGGTGGAGCGCCACACCTACCATCAGCTCCTCACTTTACCGCACAGATCCCTGTGCTACTCATTCGCTGAGTTGGCTAGGGCCGGTATCGAACCAAGAACCTTGTGATTAATAGCCGAACACTATACCGACTGAGCTAAACCATAGTTTGTTTTATATGTAATACATATTTAAAGTTTAAATTTCAAATTGTTTTATCTTTTAATCCTTTAATGAATTTGATGATTTTACTTTGAATTGACATTGAATTTTTAACTCCAACCCCTCAGGCAATATATTTCAAAAATCTATTTTAACATCGCCCGGAGGGTGTTTTTTTATTTTGCTAGTTTATTTAATTCAGATTTATGTTTATATTTCATATTTAAATTCATGTCTCATTATAGGTCCCTATAGCGTCATAGATTTTCTCATATTGTTAGACTTTAGCCCTATCTTGGGCTAGACGGGCGGTCGGAGAGGCCCCCTCCGATCAATCGGCTGGTCACGTCAAGCCCTAGCACATATATGATTTTCCCAACCCTATTGCCCTTATGGCAAGCCCCAACCCCTTATGGGTGCTAGAAGGCGGTGACTGAGGGTCTACATATCCTGGGAATGACGTTAAACTCCCTGATGGTGAGGTTCCAGTTTTGGAGATTTGGGGAATGTGGAGCACCCCTTAATCACCATTGCTCCCTGGTCCACTCTGACCCGGAGTGGTAGTACCTGTTAAGGTCCCATCTATGGGTTAAATAGAAAAATGTATTCATAAAAAAATTGTATAATCCATTAAGAATTGGTTTATTTCAAAACTTTATCGGCATTAAATGACCCACTTAGGTTGATATGCCGTAAAACAAAACAAACCAAACCAAACCAATATTGTTAGAAATGACAAATTGATTATGATGATATTTTAATTCGGAAGGAAAAATACAAAAGTACACGACCTCTTCCTGAGATTTAACACACTTTACACGCTTTGTACATATTTTCCACCACTAAAGTGATCATTAATGCAGAAATATCGTTTTCAACAATACCCAAGACAATTTTATTATATGCAGTTATGGGAACGGCATACACAATGTAGAAACGAATGATTTGGTTTCAGTATAAGGCATTCTCAGTTGGAAATATTATAATTGCAATGGAGTAACAATGAAGTACAACCGGAACAACATAAAGAATACTGGCGATTAGGTAACTGTCTGTCTGTAACCGAAAGTACGTCACTACTGACGTAATTATTTCCTTAGTAATTTAAGTTATATTCTTAACGATTTTGAAATATGTCATTATTAAGTCAAGCGATTATGTAACTGTCTGTTTGTAACCGAAAGTACGTCACCACTGACGTCATTATCTCCTTAGTAATTTAAGTTATATTCTTAACGATTTTGAAATATGTCATTATTAAGTCAAGCGATTATGTAACTGTCTGTTTGTAACCGAAAGTACGTCACCACTGACGTCATTATTTCCTTAGTAATTTAAGTTATATTCTGAACGATTTTGAAAGTATGTCATTATTAAGTCAAGCGATTATGTAACTGTCTGTTGGTAACCGAAAGTACGTCACCACTGACGTCATTATTTCCTTAGTAATTTAAGTTATATTCTTAACGATTTTGAAATATGTCATTATTAAGTCAAGCGATTATGTAGCGGTCTGTTTGTAACCGAAAGTACGTCACCACTGACGTCATTATTTCCTTAGTAATTTAAGTTATATTCTTAACGATTTTGAAATATGTCATTATTAAGTCAAGCGATTATGTAACGGTTTGTTTGTAACCGAAAGTACGTCACCATTGACGTCATTATTTCCTTAGTAATTTAAGTTATATTCTTAACGATTTTGAAATATGTCATTATTAAGTCAAGCGATTATGTAACTGTTTGTTTGTAACCGAAAGTACGTCACCACTGATGTCATTATTTCCTTAGTAATTTAAGTTATATTCTTAACGATTTTGAAATATGTCATTATTAAGTCAAGCGATTATGTAACGGTCTGTTTGTAACCGAAAGTACGTCACCATTGACGTCATTATTTCCTTAGTAATTTAAGTTATATTCTTAACGATTTTGAAGTATGTCATTATTAAGTCAAGGGATTATGTAACTGTTTGTTTGTAACCGAAAGTACGTCACCACTGATGTCATTATTTCCTTAGTAATTTAAGTTATATTCTTAACGATTTTGAAATATGTCATTATTAAGTCAAGCGATTATGTAACGGTCTGTTTGTAACCGAAAGTACGTCACCATTGACGTCATTATTTCCTTAGTAATTTAAGTTATATTCTTAACGATTTTGAAATATGTCATTATTAAGTCAAGCGATTATTTAACTGTTTGTTTGTAACCGAAAGTACGTCACCACTGATGTCATTATTTCCTTAGTAATTTAAGTTATATTCTTAACGATTTTGAAATATGTCATTATTAAGTCAAGCGATTATGTAACGGTCTGTTTGTAACCGAAAGTACGTCACCACTGATGTCATTATTTCCTTAGTAATTTAAGTTATATTCTTAACGATTTTGAAATATGTCATTATTAAGTCAAGCGATTATGTAGCGGTCTGTTTGTAACCGAAAGTATGTCACCACTGATGTCATTATTTCCTTAGTAATTTAAGTTATATTCTTAACGATTTTGAAATATGTCATTATTAAGTCAAGCGATTATGTAACGGTCTGTTTGTAACCGAAAGTACGTCACCACTGATGTCATTATTTCCTTAGTAATTTAAGTTATATTCTTAACGATTTTGAAATATGTCATATATAAGTCAAGCGATTATGTAGCGGTCTGTTTGTAACCGAAAGTACGTCACCACTGATGTCATTATTTCCTTAGTAATTTAAGTTATATTCTTAACGATTTTGAAATATGTCATTATTAAGTCAAGCGATTATGTAACGGTCTGTTTGTAACCGAAAGTACGTCACCATTGACGTCATTATTTCCTTAGTAATTTAAGTTATATTCTTAACGATTTTGAAGTATGTCATTATTAAGTCAAGGGATTATGTAACTGTTTGTTTGTAACCGAAAGTACGTCACCACTGATGTCATATTATTTCCTTAGTAATTTAAGTTATATTCTTAACGATTTTGAAATATGTCATTATTAAGTCAAGCGATTATGTAACGGTCTGTTTGTAACCGAAAGTATGTCACCACTGATGTCATTATTTCCTTAGTAATTTAAGTTATATTCTTAACGATTTTGAAATATGTCATTATTAAGTCAAGCGATTATGTAACGGTCTGTTTGTAACCGAAAGTACGTCACCACTGATGTCATTATTTCCTTAGTAATTTAAGTTATATTCTTAACGATTTTGAAATATGTCATTATTAAGTCAAGCGATTATGTAGCGGTCTGTTTGTAACCGAAAGTACGTCACCACTGATGTCATTATTTCCTTAGTAATTTAAGTTATATTCTTAACGATTTTGAAATATGTCATTATTAAGTCAAGCGATTATGTAACTGTTTGTTTGTAACCGAAAGTACGTCACCACTGATGTCATTATTTCCTTAGTAATTTAAGTTATATTTCTTAACGATTTTGAAATATGTCATTATTAAGTCAAGCGATTATGTAACGGTCTGTTTGTAACCGAAAGTACGTCACCACTGATGTCATTATTTCCTTAGTAATTTAAGTTATATTCTTAACGATTTTGAAATATGTCATTATTAAGTCAAGCGATTATGTAACGGTCTGTTTGTAACCGAAAGTACGTCACCACTGATGTCATTATTTCCTTAGTAATTTAAGTTATATTCTTAACGATTTTGAAATATGTCATTATTAAGTCAAGCGATTATGTAACGGTCTGTTTGTAACCGAAAGTACGTCACCACTGATGTCATTATTTCCTTAGTAATTTAAGTTATATTCTTAACGATTTTGAAATATGTCATTATTAAGTCAAGCGATTATGTAACGGTCTGTTTGTAACCGAAAGTACGTCACCACTGATGTCATTATTTCCTTAGTAATTTAAGTTATATTCTTAACGATTTTGAAATATGTCATTATTAAGTCAAGCGATTATGTAACGGTCTGTTTGTAACCGAAAGTACGTCACCACTGATGTCATTATTTCCTTAGTAATTTAAGTTATATTCTTAACGATTTTGAAATATGTCATTATTAAGTCAAGCGATTATGTCGGTCTGTTTGTAACCGAAAGTACGTCACCACTGATGTCATTATTTCCTTAGTAATTTAAGTTATATTCTTAACGATTTTGAAATATGTCATTATTAAGTCAAGCGATTATGTAACGGTCTGTTTGTAACCGAAAGTACGTCACCACTGATGTCATTATTTCCTTAGTAATTTAAGTTATATTCTTAACGATTTTGAAATATGTCATTATTAAGTCAAGCGATTATGTAACGGTCTGTTTGTAACCGAAAGTACGTCACCACTGATGTCATTATTTCCTTAGTAATTTAAGTTATATTCTTAACGATTTTGAAATATGTCATTATTAAGTCAAGCGATTATGTAACGGTCTGTTTGTAACCGAAAGTACGTCACCATTGACGTCATTATTTCCTTAGTAATTTAAGATTAAGTCAAGCGATTATGTAACGGTCTGTTTGTAACCGAAAGTACGTCACCATTGACGTCATTATTTCCTTAGTAATTTAAGTTATATTCTTAACGATTTTGAAATATGTCATTATTAAGTCAAGCGATTATGTAACTGTCTGTTTGTAACCGAAAGTACGTCACCATTGACGTCATTATTTCCTTAGTAATTTAAGTTATATTCTTAACGATTTTGAAATATATCATTATTAAGTCAAGCGATTATGTAACGGTCTGTCTGTAACCGAAAGTACGTCATTACTGACGTCATTATTTCCTTAGTAATTTAAGTTATATTCTTAACGATTTTGAAATATATCATTATTAAGTCAAGCGATTATGTAACGGTCTGTCTGTAACCGAAAGTACGTCACCACTGACGTCATTATTTCCTTAGTAATTTAAGTTATATTCTTAACGATTTTGAAATATGTCATTATTAAGTCAAGCGATTATGTAACTGTATGTTTGTAACCGAAAGTACGTCACCACTGACGTCATTATTTCCTTAGTAATTTAAGTTATATTCTTAACGATTTTGAAATATGTCATTATTAAGTCAAGCGAGTATGTAACTGTCTGTTTGTAACCGAAAGTACGTCACCACTGACGTCATTATTTCCTTAGTAATTAAGTTATATTCTTAACGATTTTGAAATATGTCATTATTAAGTCAAGCGATTATGTAACGGTCTGTTTGTAACCGAAAGTACGTCACCACTGACGTCATTATTTCCTTAGTAATTTAAGTTATATTCTTAACGATTTTGAAATATGTCATTATTAAGTCAAGCGATTATGTAACGGTCTGTTTGTAACCGAAAGTACGTCACCACTGACGTCATTATTTCCTTAGTAATTTAAGTTATATTCTTAACGATTTTTGAAATATGTCATTATTAAGTCAAGCGATTATGTAACGGTCTGTTTGTAACCGAAAGTACGTCACCACTGACGTCATTATTCCTTAGTAATTTAAGTTATATTCTTAACGATTTTGAAATATGTCATTATTAAAGTCAAGCAGAGTTAGATTTGACGCAAAACTACCCATATCTTTAATGCATTTAAAACCCTGAAATATGTGTTATATATCTGAAAGAATTAAAGATTTACATTGTATATAGTGGGAACAATTTGCTTAATGATTTTAACAACAGTGTGTTCAATAAATAATTATTTGCAGTTACTTATTTGTAATACTATCATGTTATTCTCAAACATATTAAAAGCAATGCCATATAAAATTTTATGTAGAAACCAATCAATATAACTTCAAAATGAGTGTAATATTTGTATATTCGTTCTTATTTAGTTTCGTTAGTCTTTCTGATTTAATATAATATTCTATTTCATTAAAACTTAAATAATTACGCCCAGCGACGCAGAAATATATCAAAAGTAAAAATAAAAAAATTTATAAAATAAATTGGAAGAAAAACAACTACATGGGTACTTCAAGCGACAAACTGAAGAGATATCACATCAGAATACATTCTAGTGACAAGGAAATGACATCTGTAGTGAACAAGTGGCTCAAAGAACAGTCAACAGAATTTTACGGGGCAGGGATATATGCTCTCATTCGAAGGTGAAACATAGCTATTGAGGGAAAGGGTGACTATGTGGATAAATTTAATATGTTTCAATTCAGAGTTCTCTTTCTCCTATATTGGTTGCCATACTAAAGTTAAAGAGATATGTCTGCCATGAAAATTACCAACAGCTAGTGGAAGAATAATTGTATTCATACCATTCCAAAGAATTTTACCGATATGTGAAATGCAAAAACCCTTGTCCAGGATTTGAACTAGTTACCATTTTCTACAAGAATAACCATTACACAAACGCAACTCCTATTCATTGCTCAATCAATCTGGTTCAAGCGACACGGAAGGAAAACAGCAGAACTTGAGGATACAATCCGATGAAATTCTTTCAAACTTTGGCGTCTTCTTCTATAACATCAGTTCTCTCCAAAAATCTGGTCAGTTAGAGAAATATCAGATAAGACGGAAAACCAAGAATCTCTCATTAAGCACTCGTTATATAATAATGAATTTACCAACCTAATTAAATGTTCAAGGATTTTTTTTTATTTTCATTTGATCAGGGCTATTGAAGAAATATACGCCTACATTTTGTCAGTTAGATGTCATTCCTTTATTTGCTCGCGCTTTTTTTAATTCTAAACAAACTAGCAAATATATGCACCTTCCGAGTGCAAGTATCTAAGTTTTAATGTAATAAGATAATATATCAAATTAGAAATGCTAATAAAACTAAATAAGAATGCAGATAAAATGATTTGGAACAGAGGGGGGAATAATCGAATGATAGAACAACTGAAACTTACCCTTCCATCACTCCCGTTTTTCATTGCTAAATTTTCCAAATTTAACTATTTAATTAAAATAGGAAGTAGAGAATAAAATTACAGTTATTTCGTCTTGTTAATGGATTTATTTTAAGATTTATCTCCGAGATTTTTTATCATATTCATTGAGATAAAACTAAACAATTAGAAATTAATAATACCAAGCACGTGTTTATCAAAATCAATTTTTAACATCAATATGCAAATTAGCCTTCCCATTCACACTGTAAACCGCTATTTTGTTGTATATATAAATACAATTGCGTGTTATTAGTATGTTGATATGGTCAACAGTGGCTTCGGCCTCTGGACCATTGATATAATTAACAGCCTCGATCCCAGGGGGCCATCCCCCCAGGCAACACCTGCCCCCTCGATTTAAAGGGGCAGGGCTGGGTTTATTGCCCAGTTCCTGAGGCGCCCCCTTGAGGGGGAATGCCGACGGGATCGACGCAATTTTTCACCCGCCACCCCATGAGCTTCGGTTTGTGGGTGGTCCCACATAAATAGGGCCTTGTGCCTGACACGTACAAGTGGAGTACGTGGAAAATATCATGTAGATATGGTCAACAGTATTAATAATGTAAAACAATTTTATTAATAATTAAGGTGTAAATAAAAATAAAATCATGGAGAATGTGATACCAAATAACTAAGTCAATTGTGACTTGAGTAGTAATGTAGTTTCAGTTACATACAGAAAAACACACAATCTTCATTATGAGAAATGGGAAGTTGGATAGTAAGAATTTATGCAAAACCATTGATTTTCTGCCATTAACTGCTCGGCCCAATCTGACCCAAAGTGGTAGTACCCGTTAAAATCAATCTATGGGTGAAACAATTGCGCGTAAAATAAGACTGGCATTAAGTAACCCACAAAGGGTTGACTAGCCAACCTACTAAATTGGGAAGAGTTTTATATGACATTAGATATAACATTGAAAAAAAAACAAAGAGACAAGGACTTGACTTTTTAAGTAAGTGATGTAGGCGGTGTGGCCTATTGTCGGTATCAGCTGAACGTGGAAGGAGTCTATCCCATTTTCGCCAGCACTAGAACAGGGAAATTGTGCTTGCGTCTAATCTGAGAGCGCCACACCTATCATCAACTCTCCACTTTACTACAAAGTCCAAACTGTGCTACTTATGTGCTGAGTTGTCTAGAGCCAGTATCGAAACTGGAACCTTGTGGTTCTGAGGTGGATGCTCTCTAGACTGAGCTATATATATCAGAGGCCATTATTCTTTTGATTAAGGGTGTGGCCACAATAACAAACAAAAGTGAGTAAATTCCTATGGGTTAGAGTTACAGCATCCGAACTTTGTTGAACTTTATACGAATTTGACCTAAAATAGGTACAATTCTATTTCCGCTACGTGTAGATTCGCCTACAAACCAACGTAGTGCGTGACAATATATGACTTCTGCTCAAAGTGTTACATAATATCGTGGATAGCCTACGAACTATGTATGTAAGTGTAGCTAGATTCTGAATTGAAGCTCGTTGAAGATACAAAATCGGGGGAGGTTAAATGGAAAGTTATCGTTAACAGTTAAACTTATTGAAAGCGATTAACCTTTTGCTGACCGGCACTACGACTTCTGATTGGCCGAAGGAAAGGCGTGTGAAAAGGAAATCAGAGATAGTTAAGAAGATCTCAGCAGTTAGTCAACGGGAGCAGACGTAAGAACCATCACTCCCAGTTGGAATGGTCTAGTTAAGCAGATTTTAGCAGTTAGTCAACGGGAGCAGACGTAAGGATATTTGTTTGCAAGATGTCGGCTTCTCACCACGGCAAAAAAATTTTTGGTCTTGGGGTTTTTGTAAAGAATAGATGTAAAAAAAAGCAACAACAAAGTCTTGTGTATTTATTACAAACAAGAAATGAGCACTCACCCAACCAAGGAAGGACTCAGCCCAGAGAAGATGACAAAGTAAGAACAAGTAGAACAAGCAGAAAAATAAGCACCCATCTTCTTTCATCTTCTTTACTCTCATCTCTCCCATTTATATACACGAGATGAACGAGTATATAACAAAAGCCAATGTTATTAATGTGACTTATGAAATGAAATCAATTTCAAATGATTGTAATCAATTTTTAAATCAAATTAAATTCAAATAGATCACTAATTAAGACTGAGGCATTTCTAGTTGTGACCACCACGAGCTTAGTTTA
>CM042155.1:79804512-79814512 GCA_023376005.1 Doryteuthis pealeii | reverse complement strand
CTCTCCCAAGAAACAAAACAAGTGCCCCCTAGCCCCTGTGTGAGATGCGGAGCATTACACTGGTCTACTGACTGCGACTATCGGAAGCGGGAGTGTTTTAATTGTAACCAAATGGGTAACAAGTCTTCCTACTGTAGAAAGAAATCCGGTAGCGGTTATGTTAAAACGACAAAATGGAACAAGCAAGACGAAGACAACTACAGAAAATATGTACCAGTACAGATACTTGGAAGAAAAATAAATTTACAGTTGGATTCTGGTAGGGACGTGACAACAGTTAATCTTCAAGTGTGGAGAAAGCTTGGGAGACATACGATGCTGAAAACTACCAAAATAGCGAGATCAGTGACTAGCGAAAAAATTCAATTTGAGGGGAAAATTATCACCCAAATAACAAGACGAAAAAAATATTTAACAGAGTAAAGCTACTCAAAAGGAGAAGTACCAGAAACATGTTCTTCGTGTAAGCTGTAACAAGTAACCCTTTCATTGTACGTTGATATATATTGCTGAATAAAATCTGTTCCCTACATTTTATACCCGTGTTCAGTTATTATTTATTGACCCTTAAACAGGTCATAACAAAAGGGAAGACATGCTTCACAGAAAAAATGAGAAGAAAGAAAGATTAGCGAAAAGATTTAGAGAGGGACTGAAAGTGCGGAAGCGATAATGCTAATCTGTTTCAATCGAACATAAGAAAAAGATGAAAAGATGGAAAGACAAAAGCGTGTGAAAATATTAAATCAAGATTATTATACGTTTTACATATTGAAATAAAGCAATAGCTCTTACGTAAACGTTTCAAACGTTGTAATAATTACATTATCATACTGAGGTGTATCCACATGTCTTGCTAGTTGAGAATATTTTACTTTTTACATATTGAATAATTTGCTATAGTTCTTTAGTAAACATATCAAACGTTGCAATAATATTGTTGTATGTCCACACGTCCTGCTATTAATATTAATATAGTATATATATATTGAACTATGAAGTGGTTTTCGGCCTTCGCCCTTCAAACACATCGTTCGACCACTTCATACTGTCGTGCCATAAGTCACCCAAAAAGTGCGATATAAATATCAGTTTAAAATAAAAATGAGAGATTCTGGGGAAGCCAGCTAGTGTAGTGGTTAGAATGTCCGCCTGTCAGCCTGACAGAAAGGGTTCGAATCTCGCACAAAGCACTGCCCTGTCTATAGCTCTGCTGATGAGGCCTAATAGGCGGAAATGTACATACAGAGATCGACTTTTTCTTGATTTGTTTACGCTTTACATTTAAACCGATATGCACGCCTAATTCATTTAATTATAATTAATTAATTAACAAATTAGGTATGACTTTAATTAAGCACATAATCTCCGTAAAAATATTGAACTATATTGCAATAGCTTTTAAGTAAACATACCAAACGTTATGATACGAAGGGGAGTCAAAAAGTAATGCCGATTTGTTTAGGTCAGGTATAATTACCAACACAGGAATATGCATCATACATCAAAATGAAGCTGATCCTCTGTGGATCACATCCCTCCTCCTCCCCATAGTCATTGTTTCTCTCAATAGCAATGTTCCACTTTCGAATGGGAGCATGTATCTTTCACTCGTAAAATTTTGTTGACTGTTCTTTGAGCCATTTCTTCATTACAGTTTTCACTTCCTCATTACTGGAATAATGTTTGCCTCAACCCTCTTTCATTGTACCGAAGAGATAATAGTCTGAATGGGTTAAATCTGGTGAGTATAGAAGATGGGGTGAAGTTGTCCACCCGAATGAGGCGATTTTCTCCCCTGTCCTGTTGCTTGTGTGTGGTCGAGCATTGTCATGCAGAAGGAGGACATTGTCGATTGGCAAGTTGGGTCATTATCGTCGGATTCGTTAGGGTCTCAATGTAGGCGTTAGTTTTATATTAAAAAAATCAAATTAAATAAAGAAATGGCATAAATTTTTTACTCATAAGTGATGTTCACCTGTGGAAAGCAGAACATTGGAACGCTTGGGTGGGTAGCTCAGCAAAGACCTATATTGGTCAGCCCTCTACGGATACTGGATGCTGCACGGATGACCTGCCGAGAGCAATAAGTGAGAGGGATGGTTGGTGTGAGATTGTCATGCAATCTAGGAAAAGCAAACAATAAGGTGAGGATCTATTGGCTGAAGCGAATTACTTTGTCTTTAACCGAAACTACGTCACTCTTACGTCACATTAAACAAAATCGTTAATACATAGAATAAAGAACAACCTTATATCATATACACTCAATATTTGAGTATGCAAACTTAGACGGTCCTTATTATTTTTTAAACAATTTATATATATATATACTAGCAAATATATGCACCCTCCGGATGCAAGTATTTAAGTTTTAATGTAATAAAATATTGTATTAAATTAGAAAGGCTAATCAAACTAAATAAGAATACAGATAAAAAGATTTGAAACAGAGGGAGTATAATAAAAGATTTGAAACAGAGGGAGTATAATAAAAAAAGGAACAACTGAAACTTCTCTTCCATCACTCTCGTCTTTCATTGTTATTTTTTTCTAATTTAAGTATTTAGTTATAAGATAGTGAAGAATAAAATGACAGTCATTTTATCTTGTTAATGGATTTCATTCAAGATTCATTGAAGAGATTTTTGCTATATTCATTAAAATAAAACCAAACAGTTAGAAATCAATAATACTAACACATATTTATTAAATTCGATTTTTAATATTAATATGCAAATTAGCCTTCCCGTTCACATTGTAAAGCGCTATTTTTTTTTATATATAAATATAATTGCATGTTGTTGTATGTAGACATAGTTAACAGTATTAATAATGTAAGACATTTTTAATAATAATTGAGGTTTAGATAAAAATAAAATCATGGAGAATGTGATGTCAATAACTAAGAGAATTGTGACTTGAGTAGGAATATAGTTTCGGTTACAGACAGAAAAACACACAATCTCCATTATAATAAGATATTCCCGGTATTATACATATATATAGTTTCCTTTATTTTAATATACATTAAGAGTTATACCCTTAAATTATCAGAGTGTGATATATGTACAAGTCCTTCTAGTCTTTATATAAAAACGAATAATAACTTTCTCTGGCTCAATTGGCTACTGGCCAAAAGAGACTGTGATAAATTAACAACACAAGATGTTAGTAAACAATTTTTTCATTCTGTTAAGACAGGAAATAAAGAAACAATTGATAAAAAAAAACATAAAGAATTACAGAGATAAAAAAAAAATTTATGTATTGGTGAATTGATTTTTGGCACGAAATCTAAAATCAATTTTGCTTCAATTTCTTTCATTTTCATCAAGCAGATGTGTTCTTTCTCAAAGGGATCAATGAATTATCCTTGATTGAACAGAAGAGTTTTAGGATATTAACGAGGCACCGATATCAATGTTGTATTGGCATTGGATAGGATATAGAGAAACGTGAATACAATTTTTTTAATGATGAGCTGAGATAAGCTATTATATTCTCTGTTCTATTCTGCGTTCTATTCTGCATCGTCTATAGCCGCAAAATCCAGCAAAATTAATATTTTAAACACATTTTTGTTATTTTGTGGAAGTGAAATATATTTTCTGAGTTTGACGCTATTGAAATACTTATGAATATAAACACCAGGTGTGTGTAATACAGGATATTAAAGAAATAGTTGTAATATATATATATATATATATATATATATATATATATATATATATATATATCAGGGTAGGTGGATTTTGAACTTTATTTAAATATCAAAATGGGTCAACCAGAGAAAGTTATATAAAATATTTTATACAATAAGACCTTGAACAATATTCCTTAAGGTTTCACATCACTCTTTCACTTATAAAAAAAATTGTCGGGGTTGTCGGTATCAGCTAATCAGCGAGGCGGTCTATCCCCTTTTCACTAGCAGTAGACCAAGGAGATTATTTTGTTGTCTGAGGTGGAACGCCACACCTACCATCAGCTCATTACTTTACCGCACAGAACCCTGTGCTAATCATACGTTGAGTTGGCGAGGGCCGGTATCGAACTAGGAACCTTGTGGTTTCTAGCAGTTGAATTAGATAGGGATACTTTATGCCATGAATGATTGCATATAAATCATGTTTATTAGATAGAAATACTAGAAAACATAGAACTACCTGCCAGCGGTTTTTATCTTCTATTAATAATGGAGATTCGCTTCTGGTTTTTGTCTGTAACAAAAATTACATCACTGCTTACGTCACATTACCCCAAATCGTCATAACAGAAGAAATACACTCAAAATTTGAACATGCAACATTAGACAGTCCTCATTGTTTTTTGAAACAAGTTTTAATAAATACATACTAGTATTATATATCTATATATAGTTTGTTTTATTTTAATACATATTTAAAGTTTACATTTCAAATTGTTTTATTTTTTAATCCTTTAATGAATTTGATGATTTTACATACTTAGGGTACAAACTCGCTGACATGGAATTTTTTACTCCCACCCCGTAAGCAATATTTTTCAAAAACCTAATTTTACATCGCCCGGGGGGGGGGGTATTTTGCACTATTATAATTAATTGAAATCATATATCTGTGCAGAATTAAGTATTATAGGCAAGAAGTGTTCAAGGTATGAATTTAAAATGCATCTATGGGTTAAATAGATAAAATTTGAGATTTAAATATATATATGAAAAATTGAGTTTTAGAAAAAGTGAATGCCCAACATGAATGAATAGATCTAAATATTTTCAACATAAAATAACTCAACAAGGGTTGACAGGTCGTTAAATCCAACCAGCCCACCAACCAACAGACCAACAGAGAAAATAAAGAATGTGAAATTAAAAAAGAATCATTGGAAATATAATTCGGTAGAGTGCTCGGCCGGGAACCTCAGAGTTCCTGGTTCAATACCGACCCTCGCCAACTCAGCGTATGAGTAGCACAGGGATCTGTACGGTAAAGTGAGCAGCTGATGGTAGGTTGGTTCTCGGCCTTCAGATGCTAAAAAACAATCTCTTGGTCTAGCGCTAGTGAAAAAGGGATAGACTCCTCACTGTCTGGCTGACACCGACTGTAGGCCACTCGAAGACTTTACTTTTTATAGTTCTGATAATAATCAAGCATTTTTAAATTAATCAAATTTTGGCATTGGATATTGGATTAATTAAACAAATAAAAATAAATCAAACCGAACCAGACCAGCATTCTATTGAAGGAAATATTCAGGTATACGTAATACATACTTATTACTCTTTGATGTGAAATCTCTGAGGCCAAACTGTCGAGTTTATGATATATTATGATGCATCGTTTTGTCCGAGACGTTTGGCTTACGGCGAATAGTGAAATAACAATCATTAACTTATATATATTATATATATATATATATATATATAATATATATATATATAATATATTTGAAGAAAATGTTTTCAAAAATATAACAGACACAGGATGTTACGATCAAAGGAACACTTTTATATGTCTATACTTAAGTATTTCGGTTTATGATAAACCATCATCAGGACAATGGAAAATAAATTTTATAAGGGTGAAAAATGAAAAATGTTAAGTGTATGGTGAATGTGTTTTTTCACATGCAATGATCATGTCATCAGCTTTCGTATATAAACGCACATATAAAAATAACGTTAAATAATATTATATTCACACATTCACCATACGTGAATCCTGATGGTTTATCATAAACCGAAATACTTAGGTATAGACATATAAAATGTATCCTTTGATCGTAACATCCTGTGTCTATTATATTTTTGAAAACATTTTCTTCACATATTGTCTGATTAGTTTCCTCATCGTATTTCCAGATATATATTATATATATATATATATATATATATATATATATATATATATATATATATATATACTATAATATATATACTATAATCCGGGAAGACAATTGGATAAGACCTGCTGGCCGTGGGTGGCGACCCGTGATTCTTAAGGATAGAGCGCAGGTGGATGAGCAATTCATGACATGAAATTCTCCACTTTGACCCTATCTTGGGCTAGACGGGCGGTCGGAGAGGCCCCCTCCCATCAATCGGCTGGTCACGTCAAGCCCTAGCACCTATATGATTTTCCCAACTATATTGCCCTTATGGCAAGCCCCAACCCCTTTTTATCATATGGGTACTAGAAGGCGGTGACTGCGGGTCTACATGTCCTGGGAATGACGTTAAACTCTATCTGATGGTGAGGTTCCAGTTTTGGAGGTTTGGGGAATGTTGAGCACCCCATTCATCACCATTGCTCCCTGGTCCACTCTGACCCGGAGTGGTAGTACCGGTTAGGGCCCCATCTATGTGTTAAATAGAAAAATGTATTCATAAAAAAAATGGTATTATCCATTAAGAATTGATTTATTTCAAAACTTTGTCAGCATTAAATGACTCACTGAGGTTGATATGCCGTAAAACAAAACAAAACAAAAAAATTGGTTAAGAAGTGGCGAGTCCATCTGTTCAGTGAAAAAAAAACTTATGGAAATTGAATATACGACCACTGTGATAGTCGTTCATACACATAATGCCCATTGCATTTTTATCATGTGTATCAAAGAATTCAACACTGTTTTGATACATTATCGCTCACAAACACTTATATATATATATATATATATATATATATATATATATATATATATATTATATATATATAAACATCGAATAACTATACTGATGAGGGGTGATACCTCGAAACACGTGTCTACCCTATTATACGCTCCCAATTTTCGGTTGAGCACTTTATTTAGGAGGTATATAATTGCAAATTCACCGTATTCGGCGCTCAGCTAAATCTCACTTTGTTTACAAAGTTTGAGAACTCTAGGTGAAGTTTATGTCCGCTTAGGAATGTAGCGATTAGATAGCTTGCTATACTTGGGGACTGACTGTGGCTATGTGAGTAAGAGATTTGGCGAGCATAAGTTCATTCGGGTCTCGAACCCGGCCAGAGGCAGCTGCTAAAAATCGTATAACTATACTGATGAGAGGTGATACCTCGAAACACGTGTCTACAGTTTACTCTCTCTCTCTCTCTCTCTCTCTCTCTATATATATATATATAATATATATATATATATATATATATTTAATACCTACTCCTAAAGTATAAGCTTTGAATCATAAAAAGAACCGGTAAGTTTTCATCTCATTATTTATTCCAGCTGCCAGATTGTATGACTCACACAACCCACATAATCCTGATGAAATAAAATGTTTTTTTTATAAAGCAGACCACCTGCGTGTCAACGACCTCTACAACCTATAAGATTATATATATATATATATATATATATATATATTATATATATATATATATATCAATAAAGGAAGGAAGAACTCAATACAGTAATCCCATAATAAATTTATTTCGACGAAAATTGGGGCCTATATAAATCTAACTTGATTTAAACCGGCTCCCCAAATTTTCGTCTCATCAGATGGGTCTCAATTCACTTATGGACAAGGATATGCTTGTCCATAAGTGAATTGAGACCCATCTGATGAGACCAAAATTTGGGGAGCCGGTTTAAATCCTTAGATTTATATGGGCCCCAATTTCGTCGAATAATTTATTATGGGATTACTGTATTGAGTTCTTCCTTCCTTTATTGATAAATATTGCTCTGTATATAATCTAAAAGGTTATTTTACATTGAGCTCTCTTCAGTGATTTAAAGATTCGCTGTATTTATACATACTGGATCATCAATATAGTACAGTGGATCTTAGAAATCACATATAGAATCATCCCTACTACCAAGTTTTGGATAAATTATATATATATATATATATATATATATATATACTCAGTAAATGAAGGAAAAAACTCTAAACTTGCTTCATTACAATACTTTATTTCAACCGTATTACTACGGCATCTTCAGGTAATCACAAGAACATGTTCTTGTGATTACCTGAAGATGCCGTAGTAATACGGTTGAAATAAATTATTGTAATGAAGCAAGTTTAGAGTTTTATCCTTCATTTACTGAATATATTTCCCTGTCCTTCCATTCACTCGTATTAGGCACATTGAGCTCTCCTTATGGTCTACCTGCATCAGCTTGGTTAAACCACAAATGGAAATATTCTAACTACAGGAAATATATATATATATACATATATATATATATATATATATATATATATATATATATATATATATATATATATATATATAAAAGTATATATAAAAAGAATTTCCACCAATAAAAAAGACACTTGAAAAGAAAGAATGCAATATGACCACCCCTGAATGAGGGAGGTGAAATGTATGAATATAAAATGAGTTTGGCCATGTGCTTGTCTAAATAAAATATATCAGTGGTCTGAAGAAGCTCGTGAGCATACTCGCGAGTGGAAATGGTCCATAACCACGATACCCATGGTATTTAAGGCCTTTTATTTCCAAATATATATATATATATATATATATATATATATATATATATAAACACCTCCGCATGAGTAGGATGTGACACAATTCCGAGTTTTCCTCTCATAGACTGATTACCTAACCCAGTTTAAATAGCCAAGTCTTACCCACTATATCTCCATAGCTGGATGGAAAGTAGATGGATGCATACCTTTCCCAAGTTTATTAGCGGTATGTGAAATGCAAACAGCCTCTTCCAGGATTTGAACTTGCGTCGACGAGTCCATTTCCTACGATTTTAACTATTACACAACGCACCTTCAAGCTATGATTCATCTACATGCTCACAATTGAACTATAAGTAAAAATGGCCTTCTTCTGTAAAGAAGTGGTAACCACCATATATATATATATATATATATATATATATAAAGATAATCTAATGAGTCAGCGAACCTACTATTAGTTTCGCATAAATCTCTTCAGGGCTAAAATCTGACTCAGATTTTAGCCCTGAAGAGATTTATGCGAAACTAATAGTAGGTTCGTCTGACTCATTTAGATTATCTTTATTATTGGCTCTACTTAGGTATCGAGCACTTTTACTATTAGCTTTCTCCTAGCGTTTATATGAATATATATATATCTTATATACATATAATATATACTAAATTTTTTTCTTTTGGCCAAAATATTGTACCAATAGATTATTTTTTGTTGGTACGAATATCTTGTTCTTTTCTTTTTTTCAAAATTTTTTTCTCCCTGGTTGATGTTTGGTAGTATATTTTTACAATCAAACTATTTACTGGGTTTTTTCTCACCACGAGGAATTTACCAACACGCTTGGTATATTATTATATATATATATATATATATATATATATATATATATATATATATATATATATATATTATCGAGGGTGTGCTGAATAAATTTGACATGTTATATTTGGTTATTTTTTCTCCGTAGGTTGGAGGTATTGCCCCACACTAAGCATCATTTAAAACTTTGGACCATTCTTCATTCATATACGTGATGACAGATAGAATGGATGACTGGAACCCACTTGAATCATGGAAGAGAATAACTTGTATCATGATGATATACGCCAGCCATCAAAATGAGGAGATTATGATTGCTGCCCAATGTTCCTGAACACTGTAAAAACGATCAGGCATGAACTGGAGAATTGCAATGGAGACTACGAGGCTGTGGCTAGAAGACTGCAACATAACAGACGAACTGATTGCGTTCGTACAGCAGAATTCCTCGGAAATTTGCAGAAAAAAGTGTTTGAGGACCCTCAGATGCCTACGTGGAGTTGCTAAACACTGTAATCAAGCCGTGAATAAAAGGGTAGCCAATGGTAGGCTATATGTATGCCACACCTCTGGGAAAAGTAAAAAATGGTTGTCGCCGAATTTTTACGTCTACATCAGTCCCAATGTTTGGCCTCCGAACTCCACTGACCTAAACTCCAAGGATTATTATGTATGGGGGCACTGTTGAGAAAGACACCAATCGCCCGTGTCAGAACTATAAAAAGCCCAGTTTTTGAAGACCCTTCTCCTAT
>CM042155.1:79794192-79804412 GCA_023376005.1 Doryteuthis pealeii | reverse complement strand
AAAAGAGAGGAGATCCATGCAAATTGAAGGAGATTATGATTGCTGCCCAATGTTTGAACACTGTAAAAAGATCAGGCATGAACTGGAGAATTGCAATGGAGACTACGAGGCTGTGGCTAGAAGACTGCAACATAACAGACGATCTGATTGCGTTCGTACAGCAGAATTCCTCGGAAATTTTGCAGAAAAAAGTGTTTGAAGGACCCTCAGATGCCTACGTGGAGTTGCTAAACACTGTAATCAAGCCGGTGAATAAAGGGTAGCCAATGGTAGGCTATATGTATGCCACACCTCTGGGAAAAGTAAAAATGGTTGTCGCCGAATTTTTTTACGTCTACATCAGTCCCAATGTTTGGCCTCCGAACTCCACTGACCTAAACTCCAAGGATTATTATGTATGGGGCACTGTTGAGAAAGACACCAATCGCCGTGTCAGAACTATAAAAGCCAGTTTTTGAGACCCTTCCCTTCAGCTTACTCCAGGTTCCGGAGCAGCATTGAGACTGCGGTTATTTTGAGTGAAACTTGAAAGTAGTGTCATTTCCGTGCCTGTTGAATTTCTTTACAATCCATTAAATTTGGTAGTTACCAGGCACTATTTCTTTTTCTTTATGAAACAGTCAAATTTCTCCCGAACACCCTGTATATCACTCAACGCCCGCTTACCTCATATGGTAGAGACGTATCAGTATCATTAACATGTTAATTTCGCAAGGATTGTCCCGTGCTGTATCTTGACCGAGGCAGTATGGTTTCTGACTATCCTGCTAAAGTCCCGGTTTCGATTTCTGTTGGAGGGAAATCGTTAGTATAAATCGCTGATAAGATTAATAAAGTTGAAACAGTCTGTACGATGTTCTACACACCGAAATAATTATTTACCGAATTCCTTGTCATCATTATCTTCTATATTATCGAATTTTATGCGATATACGCATTGGTAATTGCCTTCAAGCAAAAATATAAATAAAATAATAATATATATATATATATATATATATATTATATATATTATATATATATAATCAGTCGATAGAGCGTCTGAGTAGGAATCACAAGCTTCCGGGTTCCTTATCAGCCTTCCCCATCTTAGCGTAGGAGGAATACTGGGACCTGTGCGGTGAACTAAGGTGTTGATGGTACGTGTGGCGCGTCACCCCAGATGCTAAAATAATCTCCTTTGGTCTAGCCCTAGTACAAAGGGATAGATTCCCTCGCTGTCTGGCTGATACCAACATTAGGTCGCTCCGCCGACTTTACTATATATATATATATATATATATATATATATATATATATATATATATATATTTTAAAATGGTTTTTTTTAAGTTGGGCGTTATTACGAAGCATTAAAAATATATAAATGAATGAACTCGATATTATGGAGTATTGGATTCACTTATTTTTTTATTATTTTTTGTCATAAATTTTCAGGTTCGTTATATACCCTTTATCAAATGAATGTTATTACTGTTTAACGGCTTCCTTG
Organism: Doryteuthis pealeii; assembly: GCA_023376005.1. Taxonomy (NCBI): domain Eukaryota; kingdom Metazoa; phylum Mollusca; class Cephalopoda; order Myopsida; family Loliginidae; genus Doryteuthis; species Doryteuthis pealeii. The sequence continues at coordinate 79,802,920 of CM042155.1, read as the reverse complement.
TCTCTATTGTTATCGACAGTGGAGCGTCTGTGAAATATTTATAATAACGGAGAATTCCGATGTCTGCGTTCAATCCCTTCACGTGCGTTTGTAATTTTAGAATCCATTTAGTTTCTGATTGTTTTCTAGATTGCGTTGTTGAAATGCGTGTTCTAATAAATGCATTTGAGGTGTATAAGGTTGTGTGATAAAGGTGTTAAAATGAAGTGCTATTGTACTATGCGGGGATTTGAGATTTATAGTGGATTTGTGGTTATTTAGTCTTAGTCTAAAGGGTGTTGATGTTTCTCCCACATATCCGCTATTTCTGCATTGTGTGCAGTATATATAGTATATGATGTTAGCGCTATCCATGTTAGCTAATCTCTCTCTCTTCTCTCTCTCTCTCTCTCTCTATATATATATATATATATATATATATATATATATAAATTCCTCCACACTTGCTATATGTGACAGAGCGTTAATCTTTTTCTGTGGAGTTTAACAAGTTTGAATTCAGTGTTATCCTTCTCCTAGACTGGTTGCCTACCAAAGTCCAGTGATCTACGAATTTGTCACTGAGCTGTAGGAAGAATAATTGGATACGTATCTTTCACGGGGGAATTAACTCTTAATTAGCAAACAGTTTCGTCCATAATTTGAAACGGGGCCACTATTTTCATCTCCTACGCACATAGTATTTATATAAGTAAACGATTATATATATATAATATATATATATATATATATATATAATATATATATATATATATATATATATATATAATTTTCACTTATATAAATATTATGTTATTTATATATATACACATACACACACACACACATATACATATATATATGTAGTATATTAGGAAAAATGAAAAAAACACAGGTTTAAATGGGTTAAGTGGCGAGTTTATTGGCCGACGCTGCAGTGTTTCGATCTATTAATTAGATCATCTTCAGGGCATTTGTTGGTATATGGAAGGTTATAATAAATTATTTAATACAGAATAACGAGAAAAGCGAGGGGTAGTTGTGTGTTATTCATTTTAAAAATGTTTTGAAGTTTGAAAGAAGAACGGTTTTGAAATGTGACGTCAAATATTCTATTTTACAGCGTTGGTATAGGATGATGTATGTGTGTGTATCGAAAGGCAACATTGTGCATTTTTTAGGTGTGTGTGTGTGTGTGTGTGTGTGTTTGTGTGTGTGTGCACGTATGTGTGTGTGTGTGTTTGGTTGGGTGCGGATGTGGGTGTGTGTGTATTTGAAAGTCGTGATCTGAAGGTCAGCTGAGTGGTTTTTGAGTGGACTTACGACGGCTTCAATTGGAGAAAAAAGGCAGTCGACGACCGACCCAAGGAGATGCTGAATTGACGAACAACCAAAGATACAAGCCATGATGTCCCCTTCAACACAACATGCCTTGAAGAGAAAAATGTGATTAATATCATAAACACTTCCAAAATAACCTCTAACACTTGCGTCCCTTCTTCCCCTACGATATATTCCAGAGTTCTGATGTTTGTTATTTCCTATTTAGGTACAGACCCAGCTGATACAACGAATTCGTTAACCATTCGCAGACAACTCGTCAACGATTTAGATGAGAATACAAATGCGATGGTTATTATAATGGAGATTTAGTGTCTGTCTGTAATAGAAATTACGTCAATGCTTACGTCACAATAGCCTCAGGAAGAAAATTAATCAATGTGTATTTTATTTATAGTCAAAATTATTAATAGACAGAATAGAATAACTATTATTAATCAACTATGTCCCTTTGAAAATCGGTGTAAGATTTTCCTCGAAACAGCCCACGTTATTAGGGTATTCGCCTCTCACCCCACTTATGATGGCGTGACACAAGGACATTTTTATGTGGGCCCACCCACAAGCCGAAGCTCATGGGTGGTAGTCGCAAAAAATACGTCGATCCCGTCGGCATTCCCCTTCTCCCTGGCAATAAACCCAGCCCTACCCCTTTAAATCGAGGGGACAGGTGTTGCCTGGGGGGATAGCCCCCTGGGATCGACGCTGTTAATTTACATTAACAGACACAGGCCCCGAAAGGCCCATGTTATTAGAATATTTGCCTCTCATCCCACTCATGAGGGCGGGACACAAGGACATTTTTTATGTGGGCCCACCCACAAGCCGAAGCTCATTGGTGGTAGTCGCAAAAAATGTGTCGATCCCGTCAGCATTCCCCCTCGAGGGGGCGCCTCAGGCACTGGGGAACAAACCCAACCCTGCCCCTTTAAATCGAGGGGACAGATGTTATCTGGGGGGATAGCCTCCTGGGATCGACGCTGTTAATTTACAATAACAGAGACACAGGTCCCGAAAGGCTTATGTTATTAGTGCATTTAAACTCATTTAAGGTGTGTTATATATTAATACTAAAGAGATTTTTACATAATATATGGTGTGGTTAATTTGCATACTGGTTTTAATAAATACACGTTTAAATAATAATTACTGGATGTTATTGATCTCTAATATTATTGTTTTATTCTCCAACGGATTAAAATCAATCCTATGAAGAATGTTAATATAGAAACCAATTCAAATATAATTGAAAGGAATTGTGGAAAGAATATAAACATTCAAAGGAAATAAGATACATGTTTTAAATACAAAGAGCAGCTGACATGTCTCAGACCTAACTGAAAATACTACTGAAAAGTTGTTGTGGAGTTTTTCACACCTGTCGTAGCCGATGGTTCATTGGTGGCCGAATGACAGTAAGTCTCCTCGGGTCTCCAGGACGTTTTTTTTTTTTCTATCAAATATCATTATTATTATTATTATTATTATTATTATTATTATTATTATTATTTCTTCTTTTTGAGTTTTCACATCAGCATTAGCTGATGATCTTCCACTGGAGTCTGAGTGACAGCAAGTCTCCTCGGGTCTCCAGGACTCTTCTGAGTATTCTGGCAGATTGCATGTGTTCTGAATGGTATCAATCCTTCCTCTGATTTCCAGACTTTCCAAACCCTTTTCCAATCTTCTTCTTCTTCTTCTTCTTCTTCTTCTTCTTCTTCTTCTTCTTCTTCTTTATTATTATAAGATAAGTGTAATTTTTATAAGGGATCATTAGTCTTTCTAATTAGATATATTTCATTACATTAAAACTTTAATACATTCCCGTTGGAGAGTGCATATTATTGATAGTACTTTTAAGATACAAAGGCCCTTTTTTGTGCATGCCTAGAGGTTTCTTCCTGTCTGAGGGCTGATGGGAAATTATTTTTTTTTGGTTTTTTTCCTCTAATTCAAATTTTATTTTATTTTAATCCCCAGATGACGAAGCAGTCTTCTCTTGAACAGTTCTGCATGCTTTAGATGGAGAGAGACATAGAAAATGAGGAACAATATCTGTTGCCAACAACCTATTAGAATAGTATTGATGTGTTTACCACCCTGTCGTCTGGGGACGTAGAATACGACTGCACCTGTGCAGAGGGGTAAGACTTCCCAAATTCTTCCAGCTGTTGCCCGTGGGTGTCCACCCGTGATACTGAATGTGGGATTCTGCAGTCCTTGACTTGCAACACCCCACTTTGGCACTTACTTGGGCTTGACGGGCGGTTGGATAGGCTCCTTATGGCCCAAAAACCCAACCGTTGTTTGTATATGTGTTAAAAGGCGATGGGAGATGGTTTTTAGTATCCTGGGTATGACGTTAAAACTGCAGTTCATGGTGAAGCTCCAATTCTTGAGCTCTAGCGAGTGCGGAATACTCCTTCATCCCAATTACTCCCAGGTCCACTATGGTTCGTAGAGGTAGTACCTATTAGGGGCCTTTCTCTGGGTTAAATAGAAAAAAGGTTTTAAAAATGGGTTTCAAAAATTGAGTCTTAAAAATATCGAATACCCATCAAGAATGAATTAAACAAAACGTCTTTGGCGGCATGAAATGACCCAACAAGGGTCGACTTGCTGTAGATTCCAACTAACCAACCAACCAACCATATATGGGTTTAGCAGCGACTGATTATTTAAAAGTTTTTTTTTAATTAATTGCCTTGAAAGGATTTCTCGATTTCCGTTGTAACGCTTATCAGAAATTGAACCATTGCGGAAGAGAGAGAGAGAAAGAGGGAGACAAAGCGACAGAGAGAAAGAAACACTCTGTGAGTGAGAGAGAGAGAGAGAGAGAGAGAGAGAGAGAGAGAAAGAGAGAGGAAGAAAGTGAGAGAGAGTGTGTGTGAAATCGATGGAGAGTAAAGACGTCCAAAGATATTGTACTGGGGACGGCGGCGGCGACTGTTTGTTCAGATCACCGATTGGCCAAATTTCGTTGGAGACTCGTAACCTAGGAAGGCAGATGTTGCGACAGGCAGCCAAAATCAACAAACATTTCGCGCTCGGAAGCAAAAGATTTTTCTTGAAGGAACGCTATTGTTGGCGAGAATCGTGCACCTGCCGCGTTGCTCGGATCGAAGAAATCTTTGCCGTCGCATGCGTCATACCTCTCCTTATGTTACTTTGTCCACCTTATTTAGTCCGTTATTCTGTGTTTTCTCTTCCTTTTTTTTATCTTAAGGCCGTATGTTCCCTTTTATACTTTTTGGTATTCACCCCCCCCCATTCGGTCTTTATTTTCCCCTACTCTTAATCCTTTCATCTAATTCTTTTATTCATTCCTACCAACCACCTTATATAACAGGGTATTCATTTCAACTTTTTTCGTAATCGCTAATAACGTTTATATCAAGATATATATATATATATATATATATATATATATATATATATTATATATATATATATATATATGCATATATATGTACGTATGTAAAAATGGAATTGGAAATGAATCCGACAATATGAGGAAGAATGAATAAAGAAACGAAAGAACAGAAAGGATAATAAAAGATGAATTTAATCAATATCACTTACACATGTGTTTCGGTCAGTTCATCTCCGTGTACACGGTTCAAACTATTATTATCATTAAATAAACAAATGAAATTATTATTATCATTTCAAAGGAAATTATTATTATCATTATTTCATTTTATTTGTTTATTTAATGATAATAATAGTTTGAACCGTGTACACGGAGATGAACTGACCGAAACACACGTGTAAGTGATATTGATTAAATTCATCTTTTATTAACCATTCTGTTCTTTCTTATCTTTATTCATTCTTCCGCATATATATATATATATATATATATATATATATTGGTGTGTGTGTGTGTGTGTGTGTGTGTGTTGGTGTGTGTGTGTGTGTCTGTTGTGTGTGTGTGTGTAAAATGAACTGGAAGTGAATCCGACGGTATGTTGAAAAAATGAATAAAGGAAAAAGTATAGAATGGATAATATAGGATATTTTTAATCAATTTTACTTACACGTGTTTCGGTCAGAAGTTTATCCATGTGTACATTATTCAAACTATTAATATTTTTAGATAACCAAATGAAATGAAGTAATAATAATAGACAAATGTAGAAATGTTCCGCACACAAAGAAAAGTCGACCTTCATCAGAGTAAATCCTTATTTGAAATGAATTCCTTGGAAAAAAAAAGAAAAAAAAGCGGAAAAACTTTTGAAATGTTCGAAAATAACTTTTTAAAAAGTTCACGTTCAGACGCGAATTTCATTTCAAATAAGGATTTACTCTGATGAAGGTCGAATATATATATATATATATATGAATATGTGTGTGTGTATGTGTGTGTGTGTGTGTTATTAGCGATTACGAAAAAAAGTTGAAGTGAATACCCTGTTATATAAGGTGTGTGTGTGGGATAGTGTAATATACTAATAATATTAGTAAACCTTTGCGGTAAAAAAAAAACTGGCAGATAATTTGTTAGTAAAAATATATTACTAAACTTCACCTGGGAAAAATGAGAAAAGAAAAGATCAAGATGTTCGCACCAACCGAAAATAATCGATTAATACTATAACTCTTTGGCCAAAAGAAAAAAAAATATTATATATATATATATATATATATATATATATATATATATAGCGGTAGGATTGTCTGAAGCAAAAATATAAAAAATTATTGAAACCTAATTAGAGCAAATAATAAAGTTAATCCTACTGAGTCAGATATACCTACTAATAGTTAATATAAATATATATATATATATATATATATAATATATTATATATATATATATATATATATATATTTCATCAAAGAGATACTACCATGTAAACATTGTAGTTGCAACTAAGTAGTTGGATATGGTAATCCTATAAAGTGACATAAAACCGACAAAGTCTGGTGGTATCGTGAGATACTGCTGGGGCGTTCTGGGTGAGTGGTAATGATGCTTGAGCCTCGAGACCATGCCTCGAGACCATGCATCTGTTGAAGGCTTTGTTGGTTGCAATGCTACTGTGGAAATAGCAGTCATTGTATGAAGATATGAGAGAGAGAGAGAGAGGAGAGAGAGATGAGAGGTATCCAAAATTTGGTAGTAAGGATGATTCTATATGTGATTTCTAAGATACCTGTATTATTATTATTGTATGATCCAGTATGTATAAATACAGTGAATGAGCTCAATGTATAATAAACTTTTAGATATATACAGAGCAATATTATCTTTGAAGGAAGGGAACTATTCTATAATAAATTTTTCGACCAAAATTGGGGCCTTTATAAATCTAGTTGATTTAATAAAGCTTCCAAAATTCGGTTCATCAGATGGTAGAATTGCATAACAGAAACATTTTGAGAAGTATTTTTCTGTTAAGCAATTCTTATTTTGATTTACCATCTTTATGAGACCGAATTTTGGGGAGTTACATTAAATCAACTTCGATTTTAAAGGCCCCAATTTTTGGTCGATAAACTTATTATGGAATATCGGTTTGAGTTTTTCCTTCCTTTCAAATATATATATATTATAATATATATATATATATATATATATATATATATATTAGATGCATGAAATTAAACTGCATTTAAGTTTAGAGTTCCAATTCGGGAGCTCTAGAAATTGAGGAATACCCCTTCATCACCAATACTCCGTGGTCAAACCTAACCCAGTGGTATTACCTGTTAGTGTCCCATCAACACTTATGCTACCTGTATTTATACCCATCCTAAGAAAAAATGACATTACTTTTTGACTCACCCTCGTATCTCTGCAGGGGATACAGCGTATTCTAAACTCCGTCCACAGAGCGGACGAAAAGTCGAATTTCAGCTAATACCCAGTTTTATTAAGGAAGAGCTTGACCCCATTTGACAGCCGTTGTCATGAACCAGATTTAAATTCAAGCGGGTCAAAGCTGTTGTTGATGCTAAGATCACAAAGCCATGATATGAACAGAAGGAATTACGTTGATGGATTGACTTTAAAATTTTCCAGATTTCAGTCCCATTGATTACCAAGAAAGCATCCTTTGAAAGCATCCTTTGAAGGCGCTAAATCTGGTGAGTACTGAGGATGCGATAAAGTTGTCCACCAGAATGAGGCGATTTTCTCACCTTGTTCTGATGCTTGTGTGTGGTCGAGCATTGTCTTGCAGAACGAGGACATTGTCGGTTTGCAAGTTCGGTCTTTCTCGTACGTTTCTTATAATAAAAAAACAAACTTTTTTTTTGTTTTCTGTTAAAAAAGTATACGAGGTATTTAAAATATTAGGAAATGTGACATTACCGAATAATGCAATGATATGTGAGCAGCAGTAAACATACATTTCCACATAGGTAAATGTATATAATTTGTGTATGAATTTACGTATGAATAAAGGTGATTCAACTAATTGATAAATAAATGAAAAGTAATAATTGTCACTTCCCTTATATGCTTTAAAAACAATAAATATATCGCTAATTCTTGGAGCGGCGAAAAAACACATCCGATTCCTCTGACTGTTCAGCGTTCATATATATATATATATCCCTGTGCTACACATACGCTGAGTTGGTGAGGACCGGGATCGAACTAGGAACCTTGTGGTTTCTAGCCGAACGCTCTACCGACTGAGCTAACCCGGCCCATACATAATTATGTTGACTGTTGTTTGATCCACTTCTTCACAACAGATTTCACTCGTCACTGGAATAATGTTTGCTTTTCAAAATCTCTTTCATGGGGCCGAAGAGATGAGTGTCAAGGCAAACATTATTCACGTGACGAATAAGAGAAATCTGTAGTGAAGAAGTGGCTCAAAGTGCAGTCAATAGAATTTTGCGAGGCAGGGATACCTGCTCTCATTTAAAATTGGAACACTTGCTATTCAGAACACATGACTGTGGAGAGGTAGGGATGGGATTCACAGAGGACCAGCTTCATTTTGATGTATGATACATAATCTTGTGTTGGTAATTATACCTGTCCTAATGTAACGGGCGATATTGTCACAGTACCAAAAGTGATATATGTTGCATAGCTGGGCTTGTCAACGTACCTCCAAATTCGCAACACTAAAAGGTATTTGTTACGCGGCGGTCGTCTTGTCGATAAGAAGGTTACAACGCTTGAGATATATCTTCACCAGGGCTTAGCTTTTATTTTCGGGTTCGTCTCGTGGGTTATTTCGGAGAGAAGAAAGGCAGAGGGAAAGAGAGAGAGGAGACACTGTTAAATTACTGTGATCCCACACTAGGGACCAGAGGCCCGTCCGAATCCTACGCTGTCGGAAATCAAAAAGAGGACGATCTTGTTCGTCGTTCCTCGTCACCACGTGACTTCCAGCTCCGGTCAACACCCGAAACTTCCGGTTGGCTTTCAATTCTCCAT
>CM042155.1:79761692-79789192 GCA_023376005.1 Doryteuthis pealeii | reverse complement strand
TCCGGTAGACCCAATGTCTAGTATACAGAAACGAGCCCATAATTCCACTCGGTTGTGATGGTGCTTAAGGCGCCACAACCCCATAAATACCATCACCACCGAAATAACCACACAAAAACACCTACTACTATCCCAAATATTGACACCTGATCATCGGCGGCTGACACCCACCCCCACCCAATAACGAACTCAAGACATTCGCCAGTAAGAGAATTGAATCATTCAATACAATGACTCAGTTCGTGTCCTGAAAAAGGTCTGATAGATCAAAATGTTATAACGTCGACCTCACCACCAGTAATAAACTTACACTGGCGTGCCTATGCACAGGTTCCCACAGGAGAAAGTCACGTATGTGTTTTTACTTGCTTCTCCAGCAGTTTTCAGCTTGTCTTGTTCGTCTAACAATGATGGTTTGTGTGATTGGCGGCATGTGGCCGTATAGCGGCTTCTTGTGGAGTGTTGTTTCCACGATTTGTTTAAGACCGTTTTTTAGGGTCATTAACTGAAACAGTAAAAACACCCTTTGCGACAAATTTAATTGTTTAAAAGTGTATTTAAAAAATTATATATGTAATTTTTACAGATGCCCATTATGTTACAACTTTTCGACTAAAACAAAAATCTGAACTTAAATAATGGATTTAAATAATTTTTATTCGTTTTCACGTTGAAAATGAGCCAACATTTTGGTGCATATCACATAAATGCTTCCCACAAAAAAAAAACGCTAAGCGGTGCCTGGGAAAATTCCGACCCGTCCTACTTATGAACTCCCTAGCTGTTTGAAGGTGTTTTTCCTCAAAAGTTAATGCGATATGAAAGCGATATTTTGCACCACAAGTCTTTTCTCGACAAGTAAATGTAAATATTTTACTCTTCCTCTCTTTATAATATGTTTTAGCGTTTGAAGGCGTTTTTATCGACAAATAACTTTTTAAGTGGTTTGACGCCGTTAAAAAGTAAGCCACCCCCAGTTTTGTTTTATCGACAAGCAAATGTATATCCCCCCCACAGACACACACTTTAAGAATATATTTTTTATTTTTTCGGTCTTTTTATTTTATTCTAATTCAAAACAACTGTCACGAATTTTTTTAAACAAATACGACCGAGTTTCGCATTATCTTTTCGGGGAAAACGCCTTCAAATAGCTAGGAGTTCATAAAGTAGCAAGGATCGGATTTTCAGCAGTTTTTTAAGGCAGGAGGTCAGGACGCATTTAGGCGATATGCGCCAATATTTTGGCAGTACAATTTAGTAAAGAAGAAATATGGCCAGATAATATAAAATATGTAAATGAATTTAAGTAGAATTAAGTGTAAATGGCAATTAAAGGAATCGAAAGACAATTTATTTACTAAAAGAATAAGTAAATAAAATTATTAGTGAGACAATACAACTGGATTATTTGGTAGATGAAAATGTAATTTTAATCAACTTATTTTCTAATAAACTCTTGATTTATAATTTTGTATTAAAAAGTTTAGGAAACATAAGAAATAATGTAAAATAAGAAGCATATATTAACATTACCGACAAAAAATTTAGTTACCATAAAAGGTTGTTTTTTATCCTCATTTACTTCGTACAATTTTTAATCGCAAAACATCACAAATCTTGATTTTATAACAAAATAAGTTGAGTTGGAACTTGTACCCTTTTTTTTTAATTTAAGACCGTTTATTTTTACTTGTATTAGGAAATGTTGATAGCGATTATCAGTTATGGGTTTGGAATGGTAACAATTAAAGAGGTGGGACAATTGAAATCGATCATGGAATTTTATTAACCTACGGACCGTCGCTGAATCTTGGTATGTAATAAAGTCAGTAGTTATGTCTCTAACACAATGATTCTCCTACTCCCACTTACTCACGCGGAGAGACTAACATTTATATAAGGAGAAGGTAATCAAGTTATAGACAGATGTTGTATATTGAAGATATTTAAAAGTAGGTGAAAACGGAAATAGGGTCTTCCGGTTGGATCGAGGCAAGGAGAAGACGAAAAGAGTAACAAAGGACTTTTTCCGGGTAAATCGAACAAAGACGGATGGGTAAAATAAGTTCGGAAATAGATTTGTCCGCTGATAAAAGATAACAAAAGAAAACGCGTAGGCATTTGATATATATAAAAGGAAGTCAGGGATCCCAGGTCAGTGAGAGAGTCAGACAGCGGACGGCGAACAGTGAGTGGCCGACGCTCACGGTCCGTCGCGGCCAAGGGCGGTGAGACGCCTCCAGCCACCCCTGTACCTCACCATCCCAGCAGTAGTAGTAGTCATTATCAACGCTCACCGCCCACCACGTACAGCCGATGAGAGAAATAAAAGTAAAAACTCTTACTCTAACCATGTGTTGTGGTTTCTTAAGTCTGGCTACTACAGACTTCGCCACGTGACCATATATACCCGCAACGTATACAGATACACGATTTAGCAGCGTGAGTTTGAAGAAGCCGCTATATAACGTATAGAATTTGATACCAGTATACAACATATACGATTTGGTACCGTGAAAACCCCGCTACGCAACACAGAGGGTGAAAGTGATATGTAGAATGTGAGTGAGAGATTGGTGAGTTTTTTTTACTTAATTGCTAATTAGAACCAATTAAAATGGATTTTTAAAAAACATAACGTAATCCTAAAAGCAAGGTATATTTTAATATGAATTTCGTGTTATTAAACTAACCAGGAAAAAAGCCTTTAGACAATAAAAGGTGATAATCTCAGCTTTAGTATAATAATAGATGTACGATGCTCATATCAATTACTTTTGATAGTACTACACATTTATTGGAAATGATTAAATGAACATTCCCGTTAGAAAATAGCAACGGGTTTGTCTTTTTCTAAAGGGTCTTGTTTTTATTGGAAAGTTAAGAATACAATTACGATTTCTTCCCATGTATCTCTGTTGTCCAACAGTTCCGCACCTGTTTATCTGCCCCTGGCGCTACTACAGGACCGCTTTTATTGCAGTCCGTTGCAATGACAACTTGGGACGCAACTTTCATCTCAAAGGACGTAAACCTTAGGTAAAAAGAAACGTATCTAATTGGATTAGTTTTCTGAAAGCCGAGAATTGGTGTAGTAATTGCTTGGAGCGATGTGCCACAATTTTCTCGATGAAGAACACTTTGTCTGTTTCCTAACAAGTTGGCAGCAAAACACAGAATTTTTAAGAAACACCTGAATTTATTTTGGTCTTTTAATAGACCAATTACTAGTTGGAATACAGCGTCCGAAAAGTATACTTCTGAATACGTTGCTCCAAGACTACGCGTATTCGACTGTCAGAAATAATCAAGGGAAAATATTTATCAAAGCTGAAGTAGTGTCATCTAAGTTATGGTTATTGTTATTGTTTCCCGGCATCCTTTTGAAAGTAGATTACATTTTTTAAATATCTAAATATAATGGAGTTTCGGTGTCTGTTTTAATAGACCAATTACTAGTTGGAATACATCGTCGAGAAGTATACTTCTAAATACGTTGCTCCAAGACAACGCGTATTCGACAGTCAGAAATAATCAAGGGAAAATATTTATCAAAGCTGAAGTAGAATCATCTAAGTTATGGTTATTGTTATTGTTTCCCGGCATCAAAAAAATCATTGATATATTCCTTTTGAAAGTAGATTACATTTTAAAAATATCTAAATATAATGGAGTTTCGGTGTCTGTTTTAATAGAACAATTACTAGTTGGAATACATCGTCCGAGAAGTATACTTCTAAATACGTTGCTCCAAGACTACGCGTATTCGACAGTCAGAAATAATCAAGGGAAAAATTTTATCAAAGCTGAAGTAGAATCATCTAAGTTATGGTTATTGTTATTGTTTCCCGGCATCAAAAAAATCATTGATATATTCCTTTTGAAAGTAGATTACATTTTAAAATATCTAAATATAATGGAGTTTCGGTGTCTGTTTTAATAGAACAATTACTAGTTGGAATACATCGTCCGAGAAGTATACTTCTAAATACGTTGCTCCAAGACTACGCGTATTCGACAGTCAGAAATAATCAAGGGAAAATATTTATCAAAGCTGAAGTAGTGTCATCTAAGTTATGGTCATTGTTATTGTTTTCCGGCATCAAAAAAATCATTGATATATTCCTTTTGAAAGTAGATTACATTTTTAAAATATCTAAATATAATGGGGTTTCGGTGTCTGTTTAAATAGTACAATTACTAGTGAGAATACATCGTCCGAGATGTATACTTGTAAATACGTTGCTCCAAGACTACGCGTATTCGACTGTCAGAAATAATCAAGGGAAAATATTTATCAAAGCTGAAGTAGTGTCATCTAAGTTATGGTTATTGTTATTGTTTCCCGGCATCCTTTTGAAAGTAGATTACATTTTTAAATATCTAAATATAATGGAGTTTCGGTGTCTGTTTAATAGACCAATTACTAGTTGGAATACAGCGTCCGAGAAGTATACTTCTGAATACGTTGCTCCAAGACTACACGTATTCGACTGTCAGAAATAATCAAGGGAAAATATTTATCAAAGCTGAAGTAGAATCATCTAAGTTATGGTTATTGTTATTGTTTCCCGGCATCAAAAAAATCATTGATATATTCCTTTTGAAAGTAGATTACATTTTTAAAGTATCTGAATATAATGTAGTTTCGGTGTCTGTTTTAATAGACCAATTACTAGTTGGAATACATCATCCGAGATGTATACTTCTGAATACCCTGCTCCAAGGCAACACGTATTCGACTATCAGAACGAATAAAGGGAAAAATATTTATCAAAGATGGAGTAGTATCATCTACGATTTACTCATTGTTATTGTTTCACGGCAACAAAATAAAATCATTGATATTCTTTTTGAAAATAGATTACATTTTTAAAATATCTAAATATAATGGAGTTTCGGCGGCTATTTTAATAGACCAATTACTAGTTGGAATACATCGTCCGAGATGTATACTTCTGAATACCCTGCTCCAAGACAACGCGTATTCGACTGTCAGAAATAATCAAGGGAAAATATTTATCAAAGCTGAAGTAGAATCATCTAAGTTATGGTTATTGTTATTGTTTCCCGGCAGCAAAAAAAATCATTGATATATTTCTTTTGAAAGTAAATTACATTTTTAAAATATATAAATATAATGGAGTTTCGGTGTCTATTTAAATAGACCAATTACTAGTTGGAATGCATCGTCCGAGATGTATACTTCTGAATACCCTGCTCCAAGACAACGCGTATTCGACTAGCAGAACTAATCAAGGGAAAAATATTTATCAAAGCTGAAGTAGTATCATCTAAGTTATGGTTATTGTTATTGTTTCACGGCAACAAAATAAAATCATTGATATATTCCTTTTGAAAGTAGATTACATTTTTAAAATATATAAATATAATGGAGTTTCGGTGTCTATTTAAATAGACCAATTACTAGTTGGAATACATCGTCCGAGATGTATACTTCTGAATACCCTGCTCCAAGACAACGCGTATTCGACTATCAGAACTGATCAAGGGAAATATATTTATCAAAGATGGAGTAGTATCATCTAAGATTTACTCATTGTTATTGTTTCACGGCAACAAAATAAAATCCTTGATATATTCCTTTTGAAAGTAGATTACATTTTTAAAACATCTAAATATAATGGAGTTTCGGTGTCTGATTAAATAGAACAATTACTAATGAGAATACATCGTCCGAGATGTATACTTCTGAATACCCTGCTCCAAGACAACGCGTATTCGACTGTCAGAAATAATAAAGGGAAAATATTTATCAAAGCTGGAGTAGTATCAACTAAGTTATGGTTATTGTTATTGTTTCACGGCATCAAAAAAATCATTGATATATTTATTTTTGAAAGTAGATTACATTTTTTTAAATATCTAAATATAATGGGGCTTCGGTGTCTGTTTAAATAGAACAATTAGTAGTGAGAATACATCGTCCGAGATGTATACTTCTGAATACCCTGCTCCAAGACCACGCGTATTCGACTAGCAGAACTAATCAAGGGAAAAATATTTATCAAAGATGAATTAGTATCATCTAAGATTTACGCATTGTTATTGTTTCACGGCAACAAAATAAAATCATTGATATATTCCTTTTGAAAGTAGATTACATTTTTTAAAATATCTAAATATAATGGAATTTCGGTGTTTATTTTAATAGACCAATTACTAATGAGAATACATCGTCCGAGATGTATACTTCTGAATACCCTGCTCCAAGACAACGCGTATTCGACTATCAGAACGAATCAAGGGAAATATATTTATCAAAGATGAAGTAGTATCATCTATGATTTACGCATTGTTATTGTTTCACGGCAACAAAATAAAATCATTGATATATTCCTTTTGAAAGTAATTACATTTTTAAAACATATCTATTAATAATGGAGATTCGCTTCCGGTTTTTGTCTGTAACAAAAATGACGTCACTGATTACGTCACACTACCTAAAACGTCATAATGTAGAATAAATACATTCAAAATTTGAGCATGCAATGTAAGACAGTCCCCATTGTTTTTTTTTTAAACAAGTTTTAATAAATACATACCTGGTATTATCTATCTATATATAGTTTGTTTTATTTTAATATATATTTAAAGTTATCAGAACTAACTTTCCATTTCACATTTTTTTTAAATTTTTTACTTCTTTAATAAATTGATTTTATTTTTTACTCCTTTAATAAATTTGATGATTTTACTTTACTTATGATACAAACACTCTGATATAAAATTTTCAACTCTCATCCCCTCGGGCAATATTTATTTTACGTCGCCCAGAGGGCGTCTTTTTATTTTGCTAGTAAATATAATGGAGTTTCGGTGTCTGTAACTGAAACTACGTCTCTGTTTACGTCATGATACACACAGGAGTTGTGTAATTTTATCAAGAGTATTTAATTTGAAATCATACATAGAATAAAGCACAACCCAGTTTGTTCTATTTTAATATATATATATAATTTTATCTCCGCCCTGTCGGCTAGGCCGTTAGAATGCACCGACTGCACCTCTGCAGAGGGGTAAGACTTCCCCAATGGGGCCACCTGTTGGCCGTGGGTGGCGACCCGTAATGCTTAAGGATAGAGCCCAGGTGGATGAGCAGTTCATAACATGCAATACTCCACTTTGGCCCTATCTTGGGCTAGACGGGCGGTCTGAGAGGCCCCCTCCGATCAATCGGCTGGTCACGTCAAGCCCTAGCACCTATATGATTTTCCCAACCCTATTGCCCTTATGGCAAGCCCCAACCCCTTTTTATCATATGGGTGCTAGAAGGCGGTGGCTGCGGGTCTACATGTCCTGGGAATGACGTTAAACTCTATCTGATGGTGAGGTTCCAGTTTTGGATGTTTGGGGAATGTGGAGCACCCCTTCATCACCATTGCTCCCTGGTCCACTCTGACCCGGAGTGGTAGTACCTCTTAGGGTCCCATCTATGGGTAAAATAGAAAAATGTATTTATAAAAAAATTGTATTATCCATTAAGAATTGATTTATTTCAAAACTTTATCGGCATTAAATGACCCACTGAGGTTGATATGCCGCAAAACAAAACAAAACAAAACTAATATTATCTAACGCATAGAGTTTTACGAGAAAATTATTTACAAAGAAGAAATAGTAAAATAATGATATTCTACATTAAAAGTTATATTTTATTATCCTGTGAAAAGAAAATCTGTTTACCTCATCGTCTGTAGTAAAATGTTGTTTTACGATAATCAAAATAGAAAGGTTTTGACGCCTCCAATAGAAAAAAAAATCAAATATTTGAATTAATTTCAATTTAACTGTTAGAAACTTGATTTTATTGGAAACACATTTATTTGAATGTAGACAGCAAAACTATTTTTATGGTTATCATTTTTAAAAAAAGATCTGTTTTCATTTTTTTTCGAGAGAGCATAACAAAGATTAATTTTTACTCCGGCCAGGGGTCAAGTTTTTTCCTAATAATGAAAATGGAGCTTTTAAAATAGGAATAGAAAAATAGTTAAAATACGTTGGGTATAACACTCTATAAGGGCATAGGTTATTTATAATAATCTTAGTTCAAGTGGGTACTGTCACTAGGGTTATAATAATAATAATAATAATAATAATAATATTAACACATTATATCAAATTGATTAGACGCAACAAAACACTAAATGTAGACTGTGCGGTGACAGAGACTGTAAACAATGTATTAAGTGAATGTTGCAAACTAGCACAGAGGGAATACAAAGCTAGACACGACTGGGTTGGGAAGGTGATCCACTGGGAATTATGCCAAAAATAAAATTTTGGTATATGGTATATGCATAAACCAGAAGCTGTTCTTGAGAATGAAACACATTATGGGGCGCCCAGTGAGAATCGAACTCACTAACAATGATCTACAAATCTAGCTTGCTAACCATTACACCTATGATGTGCCGTTCCTCCTTTTAATTTAGTTATTTACTAAGCTTAGCTTAGATATGGCACAAGGCCAGAATTATGGGGCGCCCAGTGAGAATCGAACTCACTAACAATGGTCTACAAATCTAGCTTGCTAACCATTACACCACGTGAGTTTCCCAACATCCTTTTAATATAGTTATTTACTAAGCTTAGCTTAGATATGGCACAAGGCCAGAAGTATGGGGCTCCCAATGAGAATCGAACTCACTAACAATGGTTTGCGAAGCGAGCTTGCTAACCATTACACCACGTGAGGTTCCTATCCTCCTTTTAATATAGTTATTTACTATAGTTTAAAACTAAGCTATGCTTAGATATAGCACAAGGCCAGAAGTATGGGGCGCCCAGTGAGAATCGAACTCACTACCAATGGTCTGCGAAGCCAGCTTGCTAACCATTACACCAAATGAGGTGCCCCTTAAAAAACTAAGCTTTGCTTAGATATAGCACAAGGCCAGAAGTATGGGGCGCCCAATGAGAATCGAACTCACTAACAATGGTTTGCGAAGCGAGCTTGCTAACCATTACACCACGTGAGGTTCCTATCCTCCTTTTAATATATGCTTATACATCCTAGCAGTATGACTATATAACTATTTCATTCCTGCAGATGCAAATTACATACAACAACTGCCCAATGATAGATTCAGTCACAACAGAAAGTACGTATACAAGGGTAAACATGTCTTTCTGGCTTTGCTGTGTTTATTTGAATAACAAGGAGAGTTCTCAAGAAAGTCAACAACAACATTTTCCGTCGAATACCGATTAATTATTGATTATGGCAGAAATCCCGAATAAGAAGATCTTAGCGAGAAACATTCAAATTATTCTCTTTATTTATTTGAAACAGATGTTCTTTTGGACAATGAATTGATTTTAGAAAAGCAACAAAAAAAGAAGAAAGTTCTTCAATTGGAGTAGATATTTCGTTAAAATGACATGATGAGAAGGAAATAACGTAAGAAAACATACGCAATAAATTGAATTTATATTGCATTACTTTAATTAAATAGATCATTTTCTTTTTCCTAGTGTAAATAAAGTATTCCTTTACTCTATACAGTTGTATAATATATATATATATATATATATATATATATATATGATAGATAGATAGATAGATATACATATATATATATACATATATATATATATATATATATATAATATGCATATATATATAATTCTAACCACAAGTAGTTAAAACCAATATAGGTAGGTAAAGGGACTGATAATATATATATATATATATATATATATATATATATATATATATATATATATATATAAGATTTTTGGATGTTTTGTTTTTATTTTAGAAGTATTGCTGAATAAAGTATGTATTAAATTTTTACTTGAAGGCATTTACAATGCATGTATCGTATAAAATTCGATACTTTTTCTTATAGAAAATGAACTTGACAAGTGTAATCCCGGCTAAGGATCGTTCGGTGTGTAGAATATTGTACAGACTGTTTCTGTCTCATCAGCGATATATACTAACGATTTCCCTCCGACAGAAATCGAATCCGGGACCTCAGCAGGCATAGTGAAACACTATATCGCCTTGGCCACAGTACACAGCTAACAATCCCAGCGAAATTAGCCTTGTCAAGTGATACTACACGCCTCTACCATATTAAGTAAGGGGGCGTTATTGAGAGAATAACATCAACAAACAGACCGTATGCCCTTCGGCGAAGTGAATAAGATTTTTGGGTGTTTTGTTTTTATTTTTTATACGATACATGCATTGTATTTATTTTTTATACGATACATGCATTGTATTTTTATACGATACGATACATGCATTGTAAGTGCCTTCAAGTAAAAATTTAATACATACTTTATTCAGCAATGCTTCTAAAATAAAAACAAATCATCCAAAAAACATTCTATGATTATCGAATCTTATACGATACATGCATTTATAATTGCCTTCAAGCAAAATATAAATAATAATATATATATATATATATATATATATATATATATATATATATAACGTATACACTGAAAATTTGACTCATCATATATATATATATATATATATATATATATATATATATATATATATCGTGGGTCTATAGTTAGGGTCTACCATGGTTTCAATCTAAAGGATTTCACGAGGATCCTATCTTATTCGATGTCATTACTTTGTCAACCGTTATTATCGTTGAAGTAGTTTATCACAGTTTACCTAAGTAATGACATCGATTCATCACGTATAATTTATGATCCTAATGAAAACATTTAGATCGAAACCATAGTAGAGCCTCTTTTCTACTATTACTATTACTGATATTATTAATGCTCAATGTTTTTGATAAATTGATAACTTTTGGATAATTTACTGATGTCAGTGCAACTGAAGAGCTAAAGAGTGAATTAGATACTATCTATCTATCTCTCTCTCTCTCTCTCTCTCTATATATATATATATATATATATATATATATATATATATATATATATAATATGTGTGTGTGTGTGTGTGTGTGTGTTTGTGTGTGTGAAGAAAATATTTTCTTCACATATTGTCGGGTTAATTTCCTCATCGTTTTTCCATATATATGTATGTATATACTCCGATAAAACTGAGTTCATATGTTTCAAAAGAAAAGGAGACATATCTACACTCAACGGTAAGCCTCTAAAGCCAGTAGAATAATTCACATACCTAGGTAGCAATATCCCATCCACAGAAAGCGACATAAATACACGAATAGGAAAAGCGTGGTTGGCCACATACAAATTATCAGTAATATGGAAGTCCAATCTGGCCGACAAATTGAAGCGACGGTTCTTCCAGGCTGTGGTCATATCAGTGCTGCTGTATGGCTGCACTACTTGGACCCTAACAAGGCGCCTTGAGAATAAGCTGGATGGGAGCTGCACAAGAATGCTGCGTGCAGTCTTGAACAAATCGTGGAAGCAGCACTCCACCAGAAAACAGTTGTATAGCCACCTGTCCCCCATCTCACAGACCATTCGGGTGAGACGGACAAGGTATTCCGGGCGCTGCTGGAGAAGCAAGGACGAGCTTATAAGCGACGTTCTCCTGTGGAAGCTAAAACACGGACGTGCTACTGTGGGCTGCCCATCAACGACCTACATTGTCCAGCTATGCAAAGATGCTGGATGCTGTGCAGAGGACCGCTCTGGGAAAATGAATGATAGGGAAGGTTGGCGAGAGATTGTCATGGATATACGTGCTAATTGCGCGACATGATATATATATATATAATATATATATTATATATATATATATATATATATATGTGTGTGTGTGTGTGTGTGTGTGTGTGTGTGTGTGTGTGTAAAATAATCCAATTGACTGGTAAAGGATGGATTCTATTTTGGATCATCATAATGTCTCTGTACATCCATGCCCTATGATCAGGTAGGTGCAAACTTATTGATTCATACAATCTCTGAGAGAGCTCAATTTATAATAACTAATAAATTTATTATATACATAGCAATATTTAACTTTCAAAGAAAGAAAAACTTAACAATATGATAATGTATATCGACCAGAGATTCAATATGAGTCCAGTCTCGTCAGATAGTTTTTACAAAAAATATATATATATTAGGTTTTGAGAATAGCTGTTGACATCATGTCCACGCTACCCTAACTTATATATGCACACCACACACTTACATATATATATATATATATATATATATAATATATATATAATATATATATATATATATTACAACTTTTATTATTGGCTGGATGTTAATATAATCCATCCATAAAGAATATATGTTATAATCAAGTGTAGGAAAATCGCTTTTGATGTCTACACTCCACTGACACGTATTTTAAATTTTATTTATGTTCTCCTTTTGAAGTGAAGCGAAGGTCGTAAACTTGGGAGTCTGATTGGAAAATATCAAAGACAACGTGGGTTGAAATTGAATTATCCGTGTCAAATTACCAGGGATAAGTCAGTTTATGTTTATTTGAAAAAAAAATAACCAAGAGTTCCAAGAAAATGATGGGGTCATTTAAGTCTGGTTCGTAATTACACACGGATACAACAGTCTAGGTCGACCAGAAAGAAAAAATAAACCTCCATTAATCAGCTCTGTGCAGATTCTGCATGCCGTGTGGGAGACCTACAAGGAGACGAATGACCGACAAGGACGTTTGGCGTGGGGAAAGTCATGGAACTCCGTGTTAACAGCCTGACATGACGACGACGACGACGATGATGATGATGATGTTGGTGATGATGATGATGATAATGATAATGATGTAATTTAACTATGTGCAGATAACTGACGCGAGGTAATTTAAAAGAGCTATATGTGTTACATAATCTATGCGGTTGCATAAGATTATTGTCAATCCCCTGTAATTCTGAGGGGATGAACCCTTTCATACCCAGGCCGGGTCCCTCTATGGAAAATTAAAGAAGCCCGCCAAATATGTGAAGTCACGTGGGACCTTTTTCAGAGTCGCCAGTTGGCAGTTAGACGTCAGTCAGAGCAGTCAGCCATGATGCTCTGTCTACAACTGTAACTCTGCATACGCGCGCTATGTTATGTCTGGGTTGGGGACTTACCGAATAAAGTAACATTAAAGGAAAATCGAAGTCTTGTTTACTAAAAACTAACAATGACACAGGGCGTCTTATAACGGGAAATCCCCATAGAAGACCAGACCGTAATCCCCAAGAAAGTCAACACCAGACGCTAGACTAGACCAGACCTTAGAAGATTCCAGACCCAGAGGCAAGATGTTAGTAGATAGAACCAAAGCCGGCCAGAAGAAAATACGACCAGAGTAAGAAGTAAGAAAGGGTATACAACATTATATCGATTTGGTACGGTGAGAACGTCACTATGTAACATTCGAATGTGGGCTGAAATTGAATTATCCTTGTCAAATTACCAGGGTTGTGTCAACTTATGTTTATTAAAAAATAACAACAACAAAAAAAAAAACAGATTCCCCCCCCAACAAAATGATAGGTCCATTTAAGCTTGGCTCGTAAATACAGACGGGCGCACGAGTGTAAAGTGGACCAGCAAGAACCCACTTTAATCAGCTTTGTGTGGATTCTGGATACCGTAAGTAAGACCTCCCCGGAGGAATGAGTTTTTACAAGGGAAAGTCATGGCGAATCCGTGGTAATGGGTGCAACGTGATGATGATGATGATGATGATGATGTAATTTTAACCAAGTGCAGAAAACTAACATGTGGTAATTAAGGGAACTATATGAATGTGGAGCTGAAATTGAATTATCCGTGTTGAATTGCCAGGGTTATGTTTATTTGATACATGTCAGTGTTCCCAACAAAATGATGGGGTCATTTAAGTTCGGGTCGTAATTACGCGCAATGCCAACGACAATACCAATTATATCTAGGATCAGACTGTAGTATCTGCACCCAGATGATTCGTTTATTTTTAAAAAGGTTTCAGTTTCTTTGTTGAATGGCATAACAAACTTCGTGGGTTATTTCATGCCAAAGGTATCCTTGTAAAAGTAACCTAGTGACACTATTTAACCCTTTACTGGAGGATTTTTGTTTCTATAAAATAATTATATATAGGATTGTTTTTAGTACGTTTGAAAAATAAAATAATGTTAGAAATATAAATCCAAGTGCTTATTTATTAAACTAGCAAGCATATCCGCCCACTGCCGGGCATAAGTATTTAAGTTTTAATGTAATGAAATATGTTAAATTAGAAAGACAAACGAAATTATATAGGAAATCATATAAACAAAATTAAACATATCTTGATTGTATTTTAATTGATTTCTATATGAAATCCTTCAGCAGACTGATTTTAATACATTGAAAAATAAAACAATATTAGAGATCAATGACGCCAAGTAATTATTTATTTAACCCGGTTTTGTTAAAACCAGTGTACAGATTAAGCACATAATATATTATGTAAACCTTTATTTCATAGTGATATATAAGGTAAATTGCAGGTTTTTAAACGCACTAATAACACGGGTTGGTTTGAGGCAAATCTAACTCAGAATTTCCTAGAAACATCGTTAATATATAATATTTATTCTATTCTATGTATTAATGATTTTGATTATAATCTAAATACTCAATTATAAACTTACGCAATTCTGGAGGGTATTGTGATGTAAGCAGTGAGGTAGTTGTTTTACAGACAGACAGGCCAGAACCACCGTTATTTATTGAATGTGGTTTTGTTAAAACCACTTTGCAGATTCAAACTATTAACACATTTTTAACAAGGTTACAAGTGTGAGGAAGAGCAAAAGGTAGGAGGAGCCCCATCCACAAAACACTTAACCAAATTAAAACATAATGATTACAGTCAAAATACTTATTAGGAAAGGAAATGAACTATCAAGAGAAGAGTTTTACGAGAGATTCTCGGTTGTTTTGTGTTCTTTCTTAGAATCAGGAGATAAATTGGTAAGATTTTACGTCATAAATATTAACAGGGTATTAAGTGGTCCTAAGCAAACATCAGATTAATCTGAAGAATTGTTGTATTACTATGAATTTTTTAACGTTTCCGAAGGGTATTAATCCGAAAGTGAACGTAATAACACGACTGGAGTTCGAACCCGCTTACTAAGATGTCGTAGTCCAGCACATTAGCGACGACGTCACGAGGACACTTCAATTATTTTAAAGACTTGGGGATAAAAAACATAAATATGTAAAACAATTATTTCAAATATTATAAGATTCTCAGTATAAACTCAATATAAATATAGCTGTGTCGGTGTGGTTTAGAACACTTTCAGTGTATCCCGCCCTGTCGGTAGTGGTGTTAGAATGCACCGACTGCACCTCTGTAGAGGGGTAAGACTACCCCAATGGGGCCACCTGTTGGCCGTGGGTGGCGACCCGTGATGCTTAAGGACAGAGCCCAGGTGGATGAACAGTTCATGACATGCAATACTCCACTTTGGCCCTATCGTGGGCTAGACGGGTGGTCGGAGAGGTCCCCTCCGATCAATCGGCTGGTCACGTCAAGCCCTAGCATCTATATGATTTTCCCAACCCTATTGCCCTTATGGCAAGCCCCAACCCCTTTTTATCATATGGGTACTAGAAGGCGGTGGCTGCGGGTCTACATGTCCTGGGAATGACGTTAAACTCTATCTGATGGTGAGGTTCCAGTTTTGGAGGTTTGGGGAATGTGGGGCACCCCTTCATCACCATTGCTCCCTGGTCCACTCTGACCCGGAGTGGTAGTACCTGTTAGGGTCCCATCTATGGGTTAAATAGAAAAATGTATTTATAAAAAAAATTGTATTATCCATTAAGAATTGATTTATTTCAAAACTTTATCGGCATTAAATGACCCACTGAGGTTGTTATGCCGTAAAACAAAACAAACCAAACTCTTTCATTTTTGTGTATCTTATACATAGTGGTAATACTCCCCCCTCAAAAAAATGGATGTCCTATGTAGGACACTCAGCTGCCTCTGATGGTGAGGCTCCGGTCCTGGGGAGGTGGTGAATTTGAAGTAGCTCCTCATTGCCATTACTCCCAGATCCACTCAGATGCAAAGTGGTAGTACCTGTCATTGGAGAAATAGTTGATTGGCTGGCTGGTTGGTTGGTTGGTTGGTTGGTTGGTCCTAACGGCATAGCAACCTTTGTTGGGTTATTTTATGCCGAAGACGATTTGTTTTATTCATTCTTGATGTTTATTCAATTTATTAACTCAATTTTGTAAACCCCTTTTTAAACTCATTTTTTTTCTATTTAATCCATAGATGTGATTCTATTGGGTACCTCCATGGAGAAAAGTGGACATAGGAGTAATGTCGATGAAAGGGTACTCCATACTGCGCACTGGGACTTCACCATTAGGTGCAATTTAAAGTCATACTCAGGACACTAATACACACATATGATAAAAAGTGTTGGGGATTTGCCATAAGAATAATAGTGTCGGAATAGTCATATATATATATACCAACCCCTCTGCACGAGCAGGATGTGACACAAGGTCAATTTCTTAAGCGGAGTTTAACAGGTTTGAATTCAGAGTTTTCCTTCTCCTAGACCGGTTGCCTAACCACGGTTAAAGAGCCCAGTCTGCCCTACTATTTACCCATAGCTGGAGGGAGAGTAGGATTCATACCTTTCCCAGGGGTATTAGCGCTAAGTGAAATGCAATTACCTCGTCCAGGATTTGAACTCATGTCGACGAGTCCATTTCCTATTACTTTAACCATTCCACCACGCGCTTCCTACACAAGAAATAATCATATAGGTGCTAGAGCTTGAAGAGTGTAGCCGACTGATCAGAGGGGACCCTCCGACCGCCCAAGTAAAGGCCAAAATGGAGTGTTGTATTTCCTGAACTGCTCATTCACCAAGATTACTTCCTTAAGCATCATGGGTCGCCACCTACCGCCAACAGGGGCTACTTTTACACCTCTGCAGAGGTGCAGTCGGTGTATTAAACAGTCCCAGTGGACAGGGCGGGAGTGAAATAGTTCTGACAAAAAATTATTCGAATATGAAAAAAAGAAGAAAAATGTCAATAAAAACACACAGTACATGCAGTGCCTTAACTTCCAGGCATAAGATAATATGTTACATAATTCATAGACAGCTTATGAATTATGTACGTTCTGTAGTCAGATATTTTGAATCAGGGTTCATTAGATTCAGAATAACTAGTGTCCAGTAGAAAGTTACCTCGAAGGTTATTGACGGGTAATAACCTTTTTACTTGGCCCCTTGAAATAAAAGCGCCATTAGAGGCAGTTAGTTTAAGTTTTAGTTTAGATGCGACTAGTTACCGACTGAGAGCGGACGCTGTCGTCGCTCTGAGAGTCATTACTCCACCACGCGGTTAAATCTGGGGCTGGGTTATTTTAAATAAAAGACTTAGAAGAAAACAACAAAGTCTTGTTAAGTTAATAAAACAAGAAATGACAAGCCCGGAGAAATGAGCCTGAACAAACAAGAAGTAAAAGTAATTCAGAGAAACAGCCAAAGAGAATAATACAGCGGTCGAGGTAACAACTATCTATCTATCTATTTCAGTCTGTTTGTATCAATCTATCTATCTCATTCTGTTCATATCTATTTATCTATCTCATTCTGTTCATATCTATTTATCTCATTCTGTTAATATCTGTATATATATCTATCTATCCATCTGTCTATCTATCTCATTCTATTGAAAGTATTACGTTCATTTCTTAACTCTATGCTTACCAGTTATATATATATATATATATATATATATATATATATATATATATATATATGCATCTACAAACATATACAGGGTGTTCGGGATATAAATTTGTCATACTCTGTCTGTCTGTCTGTCTGTCTGTCTGTCTCTCTCTCTCTCTCTCCCATTATATACCCAATATATGTAAAAGAGTATCTAACAAATCAATCAATCAATCAACATAAATACAGACTGATATGAATTTATCCAACCCCTCCACCACAGGCAGGATGTGACACAAGGTCATTTTTAAGCAAAGCGAAGGTGATTTTAATTCCGATTTTTCGCTCTCGAAGAATGGTTACCAAACGAAGGTTAAAGAACCAATTATGCCGTACTATTAATGAGAGAGGCCCTCCTGTCTAATCCAGGTGTGTCATGTCGGATGCCCAATTTGCGGTCTTAGCTCCTACAATGCATCTATCATGGTAGCTAATTTTCCCCTACTAATCAAGGGAAGTAACTATTGACACATTTTTAACAAGTTATGTGTTGTTTCTACGTACAAATAAAAAAAAACGGAACACTAATTGAAAATGCAAGACGAGGTTCTTGGAAATTAACTATGTTTTATTTAACACAGGGTCGAGAAATGCTTCTACCCGAAAAGTGGCTTGAGAGCTCAACTTGTGTACGGCCAGCTTGCTAGTGTTCCAGTTAATGGGTATGGTGCTAGCTTCCCACAATGCACCAGTTGTTAAGTATCTGGTCGGCATCCTTAGTTCCAGATGTAATAAGTAAGTAAGCAAGCCAATAAGAATCCGGTGTTATAGTATTCTTTGTAAGTCCTACGTCCAAGGGAATCCAAATAGCAATGAGCCAAGTTTAAGAATCAGACCTCTATATGTACACCAACAGCAGCAGCAGCAGCAGTGCCAATGATTGGACGATGGGAATCTTCCTCAGGTCACGTGGTAATCAACGAGTCTATATTTAGTAGGCATCTATCACACGCCTTATATCTTAAAAACTGGGGCACCTCATGTGGTGTAATGGTTAGCAAGCTCGCTTCGCAAACCATTGTTAGTGAGTTCGATTCTCATTGGGAGCCCCATACTTCTGGCCTTGTGCCATATCTAAGCTAAGCTTAGTAAATAACTATATCTTAAAAACTGCAACATCAGTCACGGTAGGTAACTGCCCATTGATAATCATGGGGAGTAACTCTACAAAAGTGTTGGAACGAATGCTAAGATTTTTTTTAACAAGTTATGACACAAGCGTATATATATATATTTACCAACCCTTCTGCACGTGCAGGAAGCGACACAAGATCAATTTCTCAAGCAGAGTTTAACAGAGTGTTCCTTCTGCTAGACTGATCACTTTGTCAAGATTAAAGAGCCCAGTCTGTCCTGCTATTTACGCATAGCTGGAGGGAGAATTGGATTCGTACATTTCCCAAGAGTATTAGCCCCTTGTGAAATGCAAACATCTTCGTCCAGGAATTGAACTCGGGTAGGCGAGTCCATTTCCTACGACTCTAACTATTAGACGACGCGCCTCGCCATGACACAAACGTCTATAGACTTATAGACATCTATGTATATGTTCAAAGTTGAAGTCAATATATGTGACGCCGCTGCAGCTCTGCGGTCGTTTCTTTTCACAAATAGATATTTGTTTAATCTAATTTCAGTGCCCCCTCCGTACTCAACAATATAAGCCAAATTGTTTCTATCAATTCTGTCATCTTCTCAGTCCCTCGTAACTTAATTTATAATCTTGTCTTTGTTTTCGGCAATTATTAGGTTTTCTATGCACAGAAAAAAAATTTACACACGTCGTTTCGGCCGTAAAAATTACTCTAAAAGGAAAAATAAATAGGAAAATATTTCAAAATCAGAATGAATAAGTAGTCTTCCTCCTATAATCTCAACGGTTTAATTAGTATAAGAAAATAATCGTATACAACATTTACCGGTAGCCATGTCAACTGGGGCTGTAGAGTAAGCCGACTGCACCTCTGAAGAGAGGTAAGACCACCCAATGCGCCGTGGGTAGGGCACGTGATGTTTAATGGCGCAATTCTAGTGGCCGAGCAGTCCATGACATGCAACACTCCATTTTGGCGTTTACTTAGACTAGACGAGCGAGCGGAGAGGCCCCTCCGATCAACCACTAGATCACGTCTATCCCTAGCACCTATATGATTGTCCGGACCCTATTGCCCTTATGGCAAACCTCTAACCTTCTTTAAATTATATATACATTTACCAACGCCTCCGCATAAGTAAGATGTAAAACAAGGTCAATTTCTTAAGCGGAGTTTAACAGGTTTGAATTCAGAGTGTTCCTGTACAAGACTGGTTACCTAGCCAAAGTTAAAGAGCCCAATCGGTCCTACTATTTACCCATAGATGGGGGAAGAGTGGTTGGATTCATACCTTTATCAAAGGTATTCGCAACGTGTGAAATGCAAACAGCTCGTAAAGGACTTGAATCGCGTCGACGAGTCCATTTCCTAGGTCTCTAACCACTCACCCACTTTTTCATCATAAATGTGTTAGAAGGCAGTGGCTGGGGTTTTAATCCTTGTAGAACAGTAGTAGTACTATTTAGCCTACAGTTGGGACAGTTTTATACATATAGTAAATTGTAAAGAAGTTCCTGAATGTATAGAAATATAATTTAAAAAAAGGAAATCACAAATATCTAATGCTAATTGCAAAAGGATATAATGTAAATGTGATCTGCGTAATAGGAATAAATACAACAAAATCCCCGTTTCTATAAGTAAAGTAAAGTCGTCGGGGCGGCATAATGTCGGTATCAGCCAGACAGCGAGGGAGTCTCTCCCCTTTTCACTAGCGCTAGACCAAGGAGATTATTTAAGCGTCTGAGGTGGAGCGCCACACCTACCATCAGCTCCTTACTTTACCGCACAGATCCCTGTGCTACTCATACGCTGAGTTGGCGAGGACCGGTATCGAACTTGGAACCTTGTGGTTTCTAGCCGAACGCTCTACCGACTGAGCTAAACCATAAAACAAACAAAGCAAAAAAAAACAAAAAAAAAAAAAAAAAACAAAAAAAAACAAATCAAATATGATATCTTTTAATAATGGAGATTTGCTGTCTATCTGTCTGTAACAAAAACTACGTCACTGTTGACGTCACAAAACCCAATATCATACTCTCGCCCTTTTTTTCAGTAACAAGAAATTAACTAAAAGGTTTACAAATAAGTAAATACCTACGATGTTGTTTAAAATTTATTTGTACAATATTAAAAATAGTTATCTAATTAATAATTAATAGATTCATGCAACATTTTATTTGAGGGGAACAGAACTAACTTTCCATTTCAAATTGGTTTATTTCTTTACTCCTTTGATGATTTTGCTTATGATACACTCCCGCTGCCGCCCTATCGGCTGGGGCGTTAGAATGTACCGACTGCACCTCTGCAGAGGGGTAAGACTCCCCCAATGGGGCCACCTGTTGGCCGTGGGTGGTGACCCGTGATGCTTAAGGATAGAGCCCAGGTGGATGAGCAGTTCATGACATCCAATACTCCACTTTGGCCCTATCTTGGGCTAGACGGGCGGTCGGAGAGGCCCCCTCCGATCAATAGGCTGGTCACGTCAAGCCTTAGCACCTATATGATTTTCCCAACCCTATTGCCCTTATGGCAAGCCCCAACCCCTTTTTATTATATGGGTGCTAGAAGGCGGTGGCAGCGGGTCTACATGTCCTGGGAATAACGTTAAACTCTATCTGATGGTGAGGTTCCAGGTTTGGATGTTTGGGGAATGTGGAGCACCCCATTCATCACCATTGCTCCCTGGTCCACTCTGAGCCGGAGTGGTAGTACCTGTTAGGGTCCCATCTATGGGTTAAATAGAAAAATGTATTTATAAAAAAATTGTATTATCCATTAAGAATTGATTTATTTCAAAACTTTATCGGCATTAAATGACCCACTGAGGTTGATATGCCGTAAAACAAAACAAACCAAACACTCCCTCTGACATTGAATCTTTAACTCCCCTCCCTCATCCAAAAATTCAATTTTACACCACCCAGAGGGTGTATATCTTTGCTAGTCATAATAAATAACGAGTTCAGTGATACTTATTTAGCGAGACCTGGATGGTAACCATCAAGCTACATTAAACATGTAAATTCATTCTATCATAAGTGTCTTATATTTTTCCTACTCTAATAGACATCATCTTCCCCCGAGTCGGCCGCTCACAAACAAAGAAAGAGAACCAGAATAATGATGAATGTTTATTACAGAGAATCTATAATCACCTTGCAAAGGAGAACATTTTCTTTTGCAACAAAAGACTGGACAGTGTGTATCGCTAAGGAGTCTTTGAATTTTGGTATTTAATAAGCGGATTTTATAATAAAACGCTTAATAGAATCTGCTCTGCTCTCCCGTGTTTGCAACAAATAGTCTAATCTTTTTTAATGAATACTTCCTTTGTTGGTTGACAAATAAAACTCGTCTTAAAATTATAATCGGTGACGCATGAGCGTGTAGTAAGTCACACACACACACAGACACACACACACACACACATATATATATATATATATATATCTTATTATAATGGAGATTGTGGATTTGTATGTCTGTAACCGAAACTATATTACTATTCAAGTCACAATTCCCTTTGTTATTCACGTCACATTCTCCATGATTTTATTTTTAATTAAACCTCAATTATTAATAAAATCGTTATACATCATTAAGACTGTTGACCATATCTACATACTAATAACTTGCAATTGTATTTATATATACAAGAAAATAGCGGCTTACAGTGCGAATTGGAAGGCTAATTTGCATATTGATCTTAAAATTTTGATTTTAATAAATATGTGCTTAGTATTATTGATTTCTAATTGTTTGGTTTTATATTAATGAATATGAGCAAAAATCTCAGGGATAAATCTTAAAAGAAATCCATTAAGAAGAAGAAATAACTGTAATATCATTCTTTACTTCCTATTTTAACTAAATAGTTAAATTAGGAAAATTTACCAATGAAAGACGGGAGTAAGGGAAAATGATGGAAGAGTTAATTTCAAAGTTGTTCTATTTTTCAATCATACCCCCTCTGTTCCAAATATTTTATCTGAATTCTTATTCAGTTTCATTAGCCTTTCTAATTTAACATGATATTTTATTATATTAAAACTTAAATACTTGCACCCGGAGGGTGCATATATTTGCTAGTATATATAGTTGGCAACCTTCCGTCTATTTTAGACGATGGTGTAGTTTTTTTTATCTACAGCTACGTTAGTGGCTGAACAGACCGATCCTTGAATGGCAGTCTCTGGTGCAGTGGGTGCAAACAAAAGGTGATGTTTTCTGCAGGTGTTGGGGATGCTGTTTTTCCTTTCTTTTAGCTCTCTTTTCTGTGGCAGCTTTTATCCTTTCTTTTTCACTACTTTTTGTTCCTTGTTTGACGAGGAGGCGCCAGGTCGCACGGTCTTCTGCACAGGCCTCCCACATGTCTATGTCTATGTGGCATGCCTTCATGTCTCTCTTGCAGACATCTTTGAAGCGTAGGCGTGGTCTTCCTGCCGGTCGGGTACCCTCCACTAGTTCACCATACACCAGGTCTTTGGGGATGCGGCCTTTGTCCATCCTCCTGACGTGGCCAATATATATATGAAGTAAATGGAAGTGAATCCGACAGTATGAATTTAACATTTTTAGAAAAAACAAATGATATTATTAGTTTGCTAACAGAATCTGTTTCGACCTTTTAATAGAGCGGTCTTCATCAAGAGCAACATATGAAGGAAAGACGTATTTCCTTCATATGTTGCTCTTGATGAAGACCGCTCTATTAAAAGGTCGAAACAGATTCTGTCAGCAAACTAATAAATCATTTGTTTTTTCTAAAAATGTTAAATTCACACACACACACACACACATACACACACACACACACACACATATATATATATATATATATATATATATATATATATATATATGAATTTAACATTTTTAGAAAAACAAATGATGTTGTTAGTTTGCTAACAGAATATATATATATATATATATATATATATATATATATATATATATATATATATATATATATGAATAAGATATAATGAAAAAACAAACGATGTTTACAACTGAAATAGGCTCATCAGAAGAGAAAGTGTGCAAACCGTTTCGGGGCCCAATTCTCTTGACGGTTTAAAAAGCAACACTCGGCCCATCCTCAACTAATATGAGGACCCTATTGCATTATAATGTATCAACCGCACGTGGGTCGGTCATCAACAAAAATATAAGACGGGAAAAAGACCGTTAGTAAAAACAGAACGCTGCTAGTCAAACGTTGGAATTAATCAAAAAAAAATTGTGCTGTCTGTATTAAAAATAATATCAATTTTATTTAAAATAAAATGAATTTTATTTAAAAATAAAATGAATCTCATTTTCAATTTTGAAAATAATCAGAAGCATTATAGTAATGAAATAAGACTCAAAAAAGTCTGATGTAAAGTCATAGAAAAGTGTAAAATATGTATAAAAAGTGTATATGGAATATCAAAATTATTGTAATACAATCCAACTGTAAAATAAGTAGCCCACATTTATAGGTAACATCCGTGGTGTTAATGGATATCATCAAAAAGGGTAAACATTCAAATGTAAAGTTTTTTCATGGACAAGTATGTGAAAATAAAATGGAAATTAATCCGACAGTATTAATAAGATATAATGAAAAAACAAACGATGTTTACAACTGAAATAGGCTCATCAGAAGAGAAAGTGTGCAAACCGTTTCGGGGCCCAATTCTCTTGACGGTTTAAAAAGCAACACTCGGCCCATCCTCAACTAATATGAGGACCCTATTGCATTATATATATATATATATATATATATATATATATATATATATATATATATATATATATGCATTATATATATATATATATATATATATATATATATATGCATTATATATATATATATATATATATATATATATAGAGAGAGAGAGAGAGGGAGAGAGAGAGAGAGAGAGAGAGAGAGAGAGAGAGAGGGAGATGTGGATGTTATCAAGTGTTCCTTGATAGGATTCAACCAAAATTGAGAAATCAAACATACATATAATGATTTGCGTATATATTTTAAATATACTGAGTATTATGAATAAATAAACAAATAGATGTATACTTTATTATCTCAACGACTGTGTATGTATGAGTGTGTCTTAAAGAATTTTATATTTATTTTTATATTTATATAAATATATATACATATATATATATTTATATAAATATATATATATATATACATTTATGTATACATATATATATATTTATGTGTGTATATATATATATTATATATATATATATATATATATATATATATATATATTATATAACTTTCAAGAAAGAAAACTTAACAAATCGTCATTTGACTATGATAAATTTATTTTGATCAGAGACTCAAAATGAGTCTGGTTCTTCAGATAGATTTTACAAAATACAAGGAAAATCGAATAGAAAAAAATCACAAGAATACAATCTTCTCATACGCACAAATAAGAAAAAAATTTATAGTAACAAAAACAAAAGAATTTGAATTCCGAGACAGGTCATGCCAAAAAGATACAACTGTAACCATTCCTTCCTGTTTTACAAAATTAGCCCCAACCAAATAAGTAAAACAAAAAAAAAATTTAATCTATCTGAAGAGACTAGACACATTTTGAGTCTCTGGTTGAAATAAATTTATCATAGTCAAATGACGGTTTGTTCATTTTTACTTTCTTTGAAAGTTAAATATTGCTCTGTACATAATTAATTTATTAGTTATTATACATTGACCTCTCTTGGGGATTTATAAAAAAATTATTTTATGAGTCAAATAGTTTACCCCTACATAAGCATACAGTATGGATGTACAGTGAGATTTCGATGAACCCAAATAAAATCGTCCCTTACTTATCAGTCTCCTGGATTATCTTACACACACACACACACTCTCTCTCTCTCTCACACACACACACACACACACACACACACATATATATATATATATATATATATATATATATATATATATATATATCTTATTATAATGGAGATTGTGTGTTTTTCTGTCTGTAACCGAAACTATATTACTACTCAAGTCACAATTCCCTTAATTATTTACGTCGAATTCTCCATGATTTCATTCTTTTAAACCTTCAGTTATTAATAAAAATTGTTTTACATTATTAATACTGTTGACCATATCTACGTACTAATAACATGCAATTGTATTTATATATACAACAAAATAGCGGTTTACAGTTTGAACGAGAAGGCTAATTTGCATATTGATATTTAAAATTTTATTTTAATAAATATGTGCTTGGTATTATTGATTTCTAATTGTTTGGTTTGCTAGTATATATAATATACCAAACTTATTGGTAAATCCTCGCGGTGAGAAAAAAAACAGCAAATAGTTTGATTGTAAAAATATACTACCAAACATCAACTGGGAAGAAAATAAATTTTGGAAAAAAGAAAAGACCAAGATAATCGTACCAACAAAAAATAATCTATTAGTACAATATTTTGGCCAAAAGAAAAAACAATTTATGTGCATATATATATATAAGATATATAGATATTCATGCAAAACCACCAGGAGACTAAAGCTAATAAGTAAAATCTAATAAGTCAGATCTTAGCCCTGAAGAGCATTAAGCGAAACTTTTAGTAGGTTCGTCTGACTCATTAGATTTATCTTTATATATGTATATATATATAGAGAGAGAGAAAGAGAGGGAGAGAGAGAGAGAGAGAGAGAGAGAGAGAGAGAGAGAGGCGGATGTTATCAAGTCTTTTCTTGATAGGATTCAACCAAAATTGAGAACTCAAACGTACATATAAACATTTGCGTATATATTTTACATATACGGGGTATTATGAATAAATAAACAAATGGGTGTAAACCTTATTATCTCAACGACTGTGTATATATATGTGTGTGTCTTAATGAATTTTATATTTATTTTCATGTATATCAAATGTTTTGAGAAAGGTTATATTCATATAAGTAGTTGTATATAGCAATGGAAAATGCACATGTCTTTTCGATAACATTTAAAAATGTTTAAATTTAACAGAAAAAAATGAAGTGATTGCTAATCTTTATCCGAATTTTTCCCAAGATTAACCTTTTTAAAACTGCTTCACATAATAACTTTCATATCAAACTAATATTATATATATATATATAAGTATGTATATATATTCTTTTAAAACTATATATATAAACCAATATGTATACACATATATTCATTCATATGTATATATATGTATATATATATATATATATATATATATATATATATTAATTTCATGCTAATATATATACACATATACATGTACACATATGCACAGATATATCTTATTATAATGGAGATTGTGTGTTTTTCTGTCTGTAACCGAAACTATATTACTACTCAAGTAACAATTCCCTTTGTTATTTACGTCACATTCTCCATGATTTTATTTTCATTTAAACCTCAATTATTAATAAAATTGTTTTTAGATTATTAATACTGTTGACCATATCTACATACTAGCAATATGCAATTGTATTTATATATACAACAAAATAGCGGTTTGTGGTGTGAATGGGAAAGTTAATTTGCATATTGATATTAAAAATTTGATTTTAATAAATATGTGCTTAGTATTATTGATTTCTAATTTTTTGTTTTATCTTAATGAATATGAGCAAAAATCTCTTCAATAAATCTTAAAAGAAATCCTTAACAAGAAGAAATAACTAATA
>CM042155.1:79739192-79754192 GCA_023376005.1 Doryteuthis pealeii | reverse complement strand
AATATGTTTATAGTTATTATTGTTTATTGTAAATTACAGCGAGCTGAACAACGGAAAGCGTTGTTGTTTGGTTTTTTTTTTTGGGGGGGGGGTTGCTCTAAAAATGGACGCGTTCTGTATTATTTGATAGACGACGAGATATGTCAAGATTTAGGATTGGATAAAAAAATAAAATAAAAAAAAAATCAGTTCCTATTTGAAAAAATTGCTTTTATTTAGCAGATTCAAAAGGAAGAAATTGTTGAAAGTGAAATTAGATATTGGGGAAGGGGGTATTCAAAAATTAGGGGGGAAAAGTTATTTGAGATTCATCAAATATGGTAGAGAAGAGAAAAGAGAAGAAAAAAGGAAAAAAGGAGAGAAGGAAAAAAACAAAGAGAAGGAAAAAGGAAAAAGAAGGAAAGAAGGAAAAATGGAAAAAAAGGAAAAAAAGAAAGGAAAAAACAAAGAGAATGAAAAAAAAGGAAAAAGAAGGAAAAAAGGGAAAAAAGAAAAAAGAAAGGAGAAAGGAAAAAGAAAAAGAAAGAGAAAAAAGAAAAAAAGAAAGGAAAAAGGAATGAAGGAAAAAAGAAGAAAAAAAAGATGAAGAAAAGAAAGAGAAAAAAGAAACAAGAAAAAGAAAAAAAATGGTAAAAAAAAAAGAAAAGTAAAAAGAATCCAAGTAAAGAATTTAAAAAAAGGTTTTTTTTTTTGGGGGGGGGGGTTGCTCTAAAAATGGACGCGTTCTGTATTATTTGATAGACGACGTAAAGTAAAAGAGAAAAATAAAATCTAATCGGATTATAACAGTGTTGCTTACGGGAGAAATCACAACGATTGGATTGATAGAAAAAAAAGCATTCAATATTTACAGCTATCTTTTATTTAGACGTGGCGTATTCAACTTTTCGATTAATAATTAATGTATCGAATACGGATAAAAAGAAATAATTCGTTTGTTCTAGAATGAGGAATCCGTTATATTATATATCGTAAAAGCAATAATGATTATGATCAATCTAATTTTGATATAAGAACAACGCCTCTATTTCCAGTATATTATCTTACGGCTAATTTTGCATATATATATATATATATATATATATATATATATGCAAAATTAGCCGTAAGATAATATACTGGAAATAGAGGCGTTTGTTATATATATATATATATATATATATATATATATAATATATATATATATATATATGGAGGATATGTGCTTAATTGAAGTCGTACCTAATTTTGAAAATTAATCAGTTAATAATTAATGAATTTCAGCCGGGTATATATGTTCAAATGTAAGGCTAAACGAATCGAGAAAATGTCAATCCCTGAATGTACATTTCGACCTATTCGTCTATTGTCCATTTCGACCTATTCGTCTATTTGTCTTGCCTACCGGGATCGAACTCACGTCCTCCCGCATGCAAAAACAAATGCGATTTAGGCACTGGATGGACGCAAGGTGCAATTCAGGTGCCGGGATGTTTGGCGCCTACATGCGTCCATCCGAAGGCACGTGAATTTGAGTTGACCGACGCGAGACGGCAGTCAACGACGAAGCGCTTTGTAAACAAAGAAAGTGATTTTAATTCGACAAAAATATTTGAGGGCAAACTCCCCACACTTAATGGAGAGAAACGCCATGCGTCTTGTCCATCTTTTGTGGACACTTGACAAGAGTGAGAGAGAGAGAGAGAGAGAGAGAGAGGAGAGAGAGAGAGAGAGAGAGAGTGGGAAAGACAAACGGCTTGCCGGGCTGAGTTTAAATGCCCAGCTAGTAGTGTTAACTATTGGCGAAACCCTGCAGGTAAGGGAAGACTTTGGACACATCTCAATCCCAGCAGGGACAGACAATCTCTACAGGGGTATTTTACCCCTCTGCAGAGATGCATTCGGTGAATTCTAAAGCCCCAGTGGACAGTTCCGTGAAATAAAGCTTGTTGCGGAAGCAGCGGAATAAATTGCATATATATATTTACCAACCTCTCCGCACGAGCAGGATGTGACACAAGGTCAATTTCTTAAGAGTTTAACAGGTTTGAATTCATAGTTTTCCTTCTCCTAGACCGGTTGCCTAACGAAGGTTAAAGAGCCCAGTCTGCCCTACTATTTACCCATAGCTGGAGGGAGAGTAGGATTCATACCTTTCCCAAGGGTATTAGCGCTAAGTGAAATGCAATTACCACATCCAAGATTTGAACTCGAGGCGACGAGTCCATTTCCTATGACTTTAACCATTACACCACGCGCAATAAATTGCATACAGGACCGAGGGAAGTGTACGGGGTTGGGGGGGGGTCTAATACAAGCGTGGAGTGCGGATTCACGGCTGAGAGCAGGTGAAACATAACGAAATAAACATCGAGCGAAGACAGATCGCCAACCATGTTAGAAATCGCAATCAGTGAGAAAATATACAAACCATTTTATATTTTTGTAGAAAAATATATTAGATAAATAAGATATGATTGATGATACCCAATACAGCTGCGCTGAGATGAATATATTTTGCACATTATCTGATCTCAAACATCTCATTGGAGAAAGAGCTACAGATCGAACAAAATCTACCAGCTCTTCTTATAAACAAGACTTCTATCTATGTTGTATTGTCCTCGGTCGGAAAACGAAGCCTCCGGCAAAAGGACAAAGAGAAATATAAAAATATATATTTAAAAAAAAGGGGGGAAACGGAGGCGATGCTTTCCGGTCAAAGAAGCAGGGAGAAGATAAAGAAATATATAACAAATGTCCGTTATCAGATCAAAAGATAAAGATGCGTAGGAGTATCTATGAATATCAAGGCCTGAGGGTTCGAGCCGACAGGTCAGTTAGACAGGAGACAGCGGACGAAGAACAAGGGAGCGACCGACGGTCACGGTCCATTGCAGCCAACGGCTGTGGGACACACCAGTCCCCTTTACCTCACCATCGCCAGTCATCCCAGCAGTAGTAGTAGTCATTGTCAACACTCGCCGCCCACCACGACAGAGATTAAAGAAATACACTCAAAGTTTTTACAATACCCATGTATTGTGATTTTCTAAGTCCGACTACTACATACTTCGCTATATGACCCGCGACGACTACTAACTACGCGATTTAACAGCGTGAATCATATAGACATTTGATGCCATTATATAACATCTACAGCCCAACGAGATTTACGCATTCTGGAATTCACAGATTATCGCGATAATCCCTTTGGATTTTACGGCATGCCAACACTTACTGGGTTATTGTCATGTTTTTACATAAAAAAACTAAATGAAAATGCAAGACTATTTATTCATTGGATCCTTTCCTTCCACTAAGGACGATGACGTAGTGTCCAAAAATTATCTATATCTGCGCAAGTGACCTTGCTGGCCAATTCTTGAGTGACAGTCTTTGGTGCACTGAATGCATACAAACTGTGATGCTTTCTGGGGCTGCTGGCTTTTCTCTCTCTTTCTGGCTCTCTTTTCTGTCGATGCTACTCTCCTCTTTGCCTCACTCCTCTCCATGCGTTGCTTAACGTTGGAGGCACCAGGACGCTCTATTTTTGCATCTACCTCCCATATGTTTGTGTCAATATGGCATATCCTCATAGCTCTTCTGCAGACATTTTTAAATCGTAGGCGTGGTCTACCAACCGATCGGGAACCTTTTACTAATTCGCCGTACAAAATATCTTTTGGGATGCGTCCATTTTCCATTCTCCTGACATGTCCAAGCCAACGAAGGCACCCCTCACAGAGTAGTGCATTAAATAGTAGGGCAGACTCGGCCCTTCAGCCTTGGGTAGGTAACCAGTCTAGGAGATGGATAACTCTGAATTCAAAATTCCTGAGGTCGGTCGTTGATTGGGTTTGTGACAACCCTTGATGCACCAATTTTCCTATCGACTGTGCTAAAAAGTGTGGATGGTCCAACACAAGCCTTCACCACTATAAACAAATCACTGTGTGGATGTTAATTGTATGAACACTCATACGTCGATCGATGGGAGAGTCCAACATATATATAGTACAGGAGGTGCGCAGTGTAATGGTTACCGTCGTATGAAATGTACACTGCAAGACGAGTTCAAATCCTGGATGTGGCTGTTTGCATTTCACATAGCACTAATACTCTTAGGAATGAAATGAATTCAACTATTTTCCCTCCAATAGTAGGACAGACTGTGCTCTTTAACTTTGCTTCAAGAACTAGTCAAGAAGAAAAATTCTGAATTCAGCCCTGCTAAACTCCTTTTAAGAAATTGTCCATGTGTCACATCCTACTCGTGCGGATAGGATGCTAAATAGGTGTATGTATATTGTGTATTTCCAATCTATCTTTTTTCATCAATCGTTTCAGTAAATTTAAGTGGTGAAGCCATACAGTAATACTGACACGGCAACAGCTTACCACCCAGTCTGCTGGGGCATTAGAATGCACCGACTGCACCTCTGCAGAGGGGTAAGACTCCCCCAATGGGGCCACCTGTTGGCCGTAGGTGGTGACCCGTGATGCTTAAGGATAGAGCCCAGGTGGATGAGAAGTTCATGACATGCAATACTCCACTTTGACCTTATCTTGGGCTAGACGGGCAGTCGGAGAGGCCCCCTCCGATCAATCGGCTGGTCACGTCAAGCCTTAGCACCTATATGATTTTCCCAACCCTATTGCCCTTATGGCAAGCTCCAACCCCCTTTTATCATATGGGCGCTAGAAGGCGGTGACTGAGGGTCTACATGTCCTGGGAATGACGTTAAACTCTATCTGATGGTAAGGTTCCAGTTTTGGAGGTTTGGGGAATGTGGAGCACCCCTTCATCACCATTGCTCCCTGGTCCGCTCTGACCCGGAGTGGTAGTATCTGTTAGGGTCCCATCTATGGGTTAAATAGAAAAATGTATTTATAAAAAAATTCTATTATCCATTAAGAATTGATTTATTTCAAAACTTTATCGGCATTAAATGACCCACTGAGGTTGATATGCCGTAAAACAAAACAAACAAACGAGCAAGCAAGAGCTTATGGCTGTGTTATTTGCTTACTACTGCTTCGTTTTCAGGACGCGGTATTGTTTCAAACTACTTGTAAGTCTTCATGAAATGCTTCTATAATAAATGAGTGAGTTAATTATAGAAACGCTGGAGAAAAAAAACGACAAAACAATATAAGAAAAATTAAGTGATTGGTAAAGAAAGAAACTCATTCTAATACCGAATAAATTAATATTGCAATAAACACTAAAGATAAAACAGAGTGCAGAGGAGGAAAAAACAAAAACAGAAAGAAAATAAACGTAATTTTTTAATGCAGTGTCGACCATTTTCTAACATGATCGCTTCATTCCTTGTGGTGATAAGATGCCTCTTACTTAGCGCGTTCATTTCGGCCAATTTAATACAATTAAGTCAGTGCCTTCCCAACGTAAAAAGACGTTCGTTCATTCTATTATCTGCTTATTGGAGCCAATCTATTTTAACAATAAAAAAAATATAAAAACAGAGGAAAATTGAGTCAGAAAAAAAAAGGACAAAAAATGTAAGTCTAATTTTAATAAAATGAAAAATATTTTTGAGGCGTAATAATAAGATAAGTCCTTGGGCATTTCATCATGAAATTGGTTTCCCTCGGAATTAGAATAGAGTTTTAAGTTAAACTAAGCCAAAACCTAATATATATATA
Organism: Doryteuthis pealeii; assembly: GCA_023376005.1. Lineage (NCBI taxonomy): Eukaryota > Metazoa > Mollusca > Cephalopoda > Myopsida > Loliginidae > Doryteuthis > Doryteuthis pealeii. Next base: position 79,748,543 of record CM042155.1, on the reverse strand, counting down.
TATATATATATATATATATATATATATATATATATATTAATAAGTCATCCACAGACACGTGTTTCGGCATATCATGCCTCTTCAGTATATATATGTATATATTTGGGATAATATGTGCTTAATTGAAGTCGTACCTAATTTTGAAAATCAATAACTGATAATTAATTAATTAGGCTGGCATACCTATTCAAACAAATTGTCAGTCATATGGAAGTCTGATCTCACTGACAAGCTAAAGCGACATCTCTTCCAGGCTGTAGTCATATCAGTACTGCTGTATGGCTGCACTACCTGGACCCTAACGAGGCGCCTCGAGAATAAGCTAGATGGGAGCTGCACAAGAATGCTGCGAGCAGTTCTGAACAAGTCGTGGAAACAGCATCCCACAAGGGAGCAGCTGTATGGTCACCTACCCCCTATCTCACAGACTATCCGAGTGAGACGAACTAGGCATGCAGGGCACTGCTGGAGAAGCAAGGATGAACTCATAAGTGATGTTCTCCTGTGGAAGCCAACACATGGACATGCCAGTGTGGGCCGCCCAGCAAGGACCTATATCAACCAGCTATGTAAAGATGCTGGCTGCAGCGAAGAAGAACTCCCTGTGGCGATGAATGATAGGGAAGGTTGGCGAGAGATTGTCATGGATATCCGTGCTGCCTGCACGACATGATGATGACCTATTCAAAATGTAAGGCTACTTACATATATACACCCACATATATATACCCATATATATATATATATATATATATATATATATATATATATATATATTTATACAAACACACACGCGCACCCCTCATATATATATATAATATATATATATATATATATATATATATTTGGAGAATATGTGTTTTTAAATGAAGTCGAACCTAATTTTATGAAAGTTAATTAGGTTCGACTTCATTTAAAACACATATTCTCCCAAATATTGTCGGCTGAAAATAGCCATATCACAAACATCGTCTGTTTGTTTACTTCTCATATATATATATATATATATATATATATATAATATAAATTTAATTTGTTGAGTTTTTTAAAAAAATAAATGCTTATTATAGACAGCTACCCAGGTTGTCTTGCTAGGTCGCAATCATCAGACTGTCAAATTAGATCTTATGGTGTTTATTTGAAGATCCTTTCTTGATGTTATATTCTGGACTGCAAATAACGTCGGTTGCTTTTGTGGACGCTATTACGCTTCGGATTTTTAAATGTTCAGTTTTTTCAAAAATTGCATATATATATATATATAAACACCGTTCCCTAAATTTTTTTTTAAATTTTAAATTTTAACATATTTTTTCACTTTTATTTTCTCTTTTATTTTTTATTATTTTATTTTCCACTTTTATTTTTATTTTTATTTCAATGCATCTTTGCTTACCGTTACTTTCATTCTTACTTTTATCTCTTATATTTTTTATATAATTAACTATATTTAACTACCCAAAACTTCGTACATACACAACCTGTATTTTTTTAAATACTCTCAACCAAATTAAACTAGTTATTAAATAATTTTAAATTTCAACTTTTAACTATTAATACGACCCATAACATATCTTTTATTAAATAATAATTGAAAAAATAATTCCCATAAATTAATCCAAATTTTTAATTCAATAATCAAAACCGTTCCTGATCTACGAAAATGTAAACAGCGTTCCTCTACTAAATTTAAGTCCCCATTCCAACGGCATGTTTATAACACCAAAGATTAATCGTAAACTCGATTAATTTAAAAATAACCCTGAAGAATCTATCGATGAAACTCGAGTAGGTTACTCATTTCCATTCTTAAATAAATTTATGCTCTACATTGTATTGATCACTTTTGTATTTGTTTTTTCTCAACCTTAACCTCTGGATATTGTGCGCTTCCAACGATCGTTCTTATACCCACCGGTAAGTTAATACTTATACATATACAATATATATATATATATATATATATATATATATATATTATATATATTATATATATATAATTAAAATCAATATGGATATATTTATGAAGGGAGATCAAAAGCGGGGATAGAGGATATGCAGATATAGGTTAGGATAGACTATACACAGTCAACGGAACTTGGCCTCTTTCAGTCCCCCCCGCTTATACAATAATTAGACCAAAAGCTAGTCTGATGGTACCATAATCATTACATCTTTTTGGAGGGATTCGTATCTCTCAGCAGGAGATAAGGCGAATTTAGTGAAGGTTCTCTCGACAGGATAATGTAATATTCTGCGAGACTAGCAAACTAACCATTGCTCTACAGTGAGATCTCTTCCACGCCTCTTTTTTTTTTTTATAAAATCATAAGATCTTTGTTTATTGGATAGTGGGTTTACAATTTTCTTATTTCTTCGTTTGAAATTGAGTTTTAACATATGTACATCCAAGAAACATATGTACATCCAAGAAAAAATATAAATCAATGCGTAGCTGAGAAGTGTTTTTGTTTTTTCTGAGAATACGATGTGGGTTTACTCGGTAAAACACGTCACTCATAATCTTTATATCTTTTTTCCTTTCAACGACACTCTGTCTTTGAAGATGAATCAGCCCGACAAACGTCATCGAATATATGATAAGAATCTTTCAGATGCAAGCGTCTTATGATGCTGACCATCCTGCAAGTTGAATAATCCATTTAATGTCTAAAGCTTCTTTTTCGGACTTGTTTAACGTTGAATACTGTTATGAAATTAATCGGTAACAAATAACATTGCATCATTACTCCCTTAAACGCCTCAGGTGGGGGTAATTAAACTCAATAACAAACGACTTGGTTTGGTTTGGTTTGTTTTATGGCATATCAATATCAGTGGGTTATTTAATGCCGTCTAAGTTTTGAAATAAATTCATTCTTAATGGATACTCAATTTTTTCTAAAACTGTTGGAGTTTTTTTATTATATATTTATTTACTAAGCTTAGCTTAGATATGGCACAAGGCCAGAAGTGAGAATCGAACTCACTAAAAATAAGGCGTGTGGTAGATACCTACTTCTAAATATAGATTCGTTGACTACCACGTGACCAGGGAAGGCAACCTATTATCCAATCCCTGGCAGTGCTGCTGCTGCTGTTGGTGTATTTATACTAGCCGATTCTAATCTTAGCTCATTGACACTTGGATCATCTAGGACGTCGGACCTAAAGGACTCTATCCCACAAGGACTTATTGATTTACTTACTTGTTTACTTTAAGTTCTTTTACAACTGGAACCAAGGATGGCGGCCAGTTACTCAACACAAACCCATATTTTTACGTTTAACTCAAAGATGGGACCCTAAAAGGTACTACCACTCCAGGTCAGATTGGATTTGGGGGCAATGGGGAAGAAGGGGTGCTCCACATACCCCAGAACCTGACCATCAGTTAGAGGTTAACCTCATTCCCAGGATATGAAACCCCTCAGTCACCGCCTTCTAGCACATATGATAAAAAGGGTTGGGGGCTTGCCATAAGCGCAATAGGGTCGAGACAAACAAACAGGTGCTAGGGTTTGACGGGAGTAGCCGATTGATAGATGAGGGCCTCTCCGACCGCCCGTCTATTCAAATTAAGGATCTAAGTGGAATATTGCATGTCATGGACTGCTCAAACATTAGGATGCCTTCCTTAACAGGTGGACCCATTTGTGAGTGTGTTATCCCCTGTAGAGGTGCAGTCGGTGTATTCTAAAGCCTCAGCCGACAGGGCTTATAAACGACTTGCACTTTATATATCAATACTCGTTTTACACGAATACGTTTAAAAATGATACCGTCCAAATCGTTCAAGATGAAATGCAAACATGTAAATCCTGATTATCTGGTGTGGCTTATCCACAGAATTCATATTTCTTATGAGTGTCATCATATCAGCTAAATAATGTGCCATTCCATTCTCATTATAAAGAAAGAAAGGGAAGAAAATGGACATGCTACACAGAAAGATACTATAAGAAAAAAATCATTGATAAACTTACCCAATTCCAAAGGGCAGTGACGTAGTTAAGGTTACAGACAGACAGAAACAGAATATCCATTCACATTCTGTTAACAGCTATCTATCGATCTATCTATCTATTGATCTATCTATCTATCTTTGTTGGTTTAGTTCTTTCTTTCTCTCGTTCTATCTGTCTATCTATCTATATTTGGTTTGGTTTTTTCTTTCTTTCTTTCTCTCTTTCTTTCTTTCCTTCTTTCGTGTGTATTTTAGTCTATCTATATCTATTTAAATCGAAAATGTTTATACATGTATATATCTATATATCTATCTCACTGTGTTCGCATCTATCTATGTATCGTTATTACATATATCTATTACATTCTGTTCATATCTTCAATATATCTATCTTTCTCAATCTGTTCGCAGCAATCTATCTATCAATCTATCTATCTAACTATCTCATTCTCTTTACAGCTACCTATCTATCAATCTCATTCTGTTCATATCTACCTATCTATCTATCTATCTCACTCCATTCACAAGAAAAGAAATTTGATGACGACGATGATTAGGTTATAAACAGTCATAAATTGTGAAGTTTTTTTTAGAATTGTTAGAATCTATATATAAAGTTTGTTAGATTTAAAAGCGAAGGTGGGTAATTTTCCATAACCGTTTGGGATTATGAGTGACGTTTAGATGATCCCAACTGACCTCCGGTACAGACACGTGAAAATAGGTTTAGTTAGTAAAGCACATTCATAAGCGTAGAGGTATTGTCAACTCCGGTGTCCATCTCTCCCCGCGGCGGAATAATGGGTTAAGATATAAAACTTGATCAAGAAACAGCAAGTCTTGTGTATTCATTAAATTATAAATGTACAGCCCAGCCCAGTAAGAAGAATTAATAAAGAATCAGATCAACCCTTAACGGCAGACGAGTTAAATGACCTAGACGAAGAATCAGAAGCAGCAGCGTAAAAAGTAAGTGCTGTTATCTACTATTTTTAATCTATCTCTCTGTCTCCTTCACTATTATACACCCAAATCATATTAGGGGTATATAACAGTTATATTGATCAAGTTTTCAATGGATCATATATTGATTTTCGATTGATAAAATGTGGTCAAAACCAGTTAAGTTGATAAATACTCCAAAATGGGAAGTATTAAACACTTATTCATGGAATGCAGGTTTTTACTCACATCAGAAATCGTTATTTTAAAGCAAACAATATGAAAGATCTGTTTATCAGATCAGCACACAATAGCTTGCCTTCTAAATAACAACGCCGACTGCCAACAAATTCGGCTTATTTATGACTCCATTCCACTCCTACAAACCCCCTCATTTCCGATCTGTACTCATATAAAAAGAAATTAAATTTCGGGTGCCATTTTCTTCCCAGCCCAAGGTAAGACGAGTTTCATTTTTTATCTTAAATTACAGAAAATGTCAACCTGGAGGATACTATCTCTTTATTGAGGGAAATAAAATTATACCATTGAATATAGACATGAAACAAATCAATACCATACAACATAATCCCCAATAATGCTAACACATTGTTAAAACCAATTACTAAAAAGTATAAATATAAATACACGATAAGTATAACTTCCTAACCGTTAGGTATGACATAACCCCAGACGGGTTCATATACCGTTAAAATCAATAAACAAACAAAACAAGAAATTAAGCCGTAAAATGCTAAATATGCATTTTATATTACCGCATGTCGGACATCGATCTTCATTAATTGATAATCGTGATGAAACAATGAACGCTGAGATTAAAGTGTGTATCTGTGCTGAAATTGGCAATAAACAATTATTCATGACTAAATGACAGACATGATCAATTTTATTTAAGATAAAACTGCATTTGTTAACATTTTCCTAAAGTTAAGATTGATATGGAAATACAAATATAATAGTTGTAGCTATGATCGGTTTCGGAACCAAAGAGATATTATACACACTCCAAACACACACACACACACACACACACACATATATATATATGTATGTATAAGTATCGATTACATCGAGCCAACCAAACTTATGATAGCACACAAAAATATAAAATCATACAGCTTCGTCACTCTCGCTGATTCAGGTGCGCGTCCACGGGTTCGAGCGCTGGCCTGTGTCGGAAAATGTGCAACAGTGTCTCAACGTCCACGGTTTCGAGCGCTGTCAGTGTCAGTGCCCACCTAGAAGCAGCATCTGAGTGTGTACCGACCGAAATAAGAGCCAAACGCTCTGTCCCCTGGGAGACAGAAGCAGTTAGAGAAAAGAGAAAGAATATCAAAAAAGCAGCCCAACGTAATAAAACAAACCCAACTAGCACCAACCTACACAACCTTAAGAAAGCCCAGATAGACCTAACCAAAGCATACAAAAAAGAACAAATAGAATGCATACAAGTACAGATAAATAATATTAGACAATCGGTAGAAGACAGACAGTCGCGATTAGCATGGCAAACAGTAAACGAAATTAGTGGTAGAAAAAGTACCTCTAAATCTAAGCTAAAGGCAACCAGCCAAAAAGATAGACTTCAGAAATAGTAAGAACACTTCCAGAAACTTCTGTGGAGCGTCCCTAAAATCATAGAAAATAATACCCAAAAGATTGTAGATAAACAACTAGATATAAAACTGGAGGATTTCGCAACAGATGAAATCAACCAAGTTTTAAAGAAGCTAAAAGGCAGAAAAGCAGCAGGACTTGACGAAATACCCCCAGAGGTATGGAAGATAGGAAAGTTCAATGACATACTGCTTAGGCTATACAATGCAGTATATAGACAAAATAGAATAGATAAATGGATGAAAGGCTGCATCCTCCCATTCTCCAAAAAGGGAGATCTCGGAATCGCTGCGTCATAAAAGAAACAAATTAATTGGGCCGATATTTAAAAGCGAAACTCATATTGCCACACAAACCATCCGTGTAAGATGAACATGGCATGCTGGAGGATTTAGGACAAACTCTTAAGATACATTTTTTCTTTGGAAACCAGTATACAGGCATGCCAGTATGGAAATCTGACCAAAGGCGTACATTGACCAACTCTGAGCAGACACTGAATGCTGTACAGAGGACCTCCTGAGAGCAATGAATAATAGGGTAAGGTTGGCGAGAGATTGTCATAGATATCTATGATTTAAATCTTAATTACCTGTAATTTGAAATTAACTAAGTGACTCATCCCTTGTTTTTTTTCCTTTGGTCAAATGAAAATGTTTACTCCAGTTTAAATAACTTATTTGGACAGTTTGGGTGAACTTTAAATTAATGAAATCATTTTATCATGTGATTTTTCCATCAATCTAACCGGGCTCAATGGCTAACCCAACGGGTCACATTTTTTGCTAGTATATATATATATATATATATATATATATATATATATATATATATATATATATTGGCAACTACCAAATGCTAAGCGTTCAATTGGACGTCCTCTCTTACGCTACAAGGACAAATTGAAGGACAATTTGAAACGCCTCGATATTGACCTGAGTGCTTGGGAAGATCTAGCATCGGATCGGAAGGAATGGCGTAAGACCTGTTTCGCTAAACTAAAGAGCTTTGAACAAAATAGACTGAAGCATAGAGATCGGCTCCGCCTAACGTTAAAAGAAAAACATTTAACTCCTGCCTTGGATCATTTCGTTTGTCAGTGTGGCTTCATGGCTCGCAGCAGGGCTGGGCTGCTGTCACACCCGAGGAAACATAAAATGTCTTCTTAACAGCATGCACAACATGGGAGGAATCAAATCACTCACTGCTGACCCTCATCTATCGTTCTCGATAGGAGAGTCCACCATATATATAATCTGTAATAGAAGTTGTGGCCTATTTTTGTAAGTGTGGAATCATACCTCATACTTCTCTCTCTCTCTCTCTCTCTCTCTCTCTCTCTATATATATATATATATAATATATATATATATATATATATATATGTGTGTGTGTGTGTGTGTGTTGTGTGTGTATGAGTTTCGCTTTTTAAATATCGGCTCAATTAATTTGCGTCTTCTATGACGCAGCTGTTATGCTAGCATTACCCATAATACTCCAGATCTTTAATATTTTAACCTAACCAATTGATTTTAACTGAAAGTTACACGTATAAATCATAGATTATATTCCTCCCGGGTTTTCCTTACTAAAAAAAAAACCTTTTGACAATATAAGCACAAAAGTTCAGCGACACTGACACCGATGTTATATTCAACGCAATATTAAATTCCAAAACAATCTATTATACGGCCCTGAGAAAATGACACCTCTTGCCGGTATACTGTCAGATTTATGTATAAAACTATAGACACAATGACGAATATGTTTTCTTCAACATAAAGTTTACAGCTAGAAAAATCTCCAAGATGCCTAGCATTCTGCCAGTAGTGTGAGAATGGTTATTATGGCCCCAGGGGGAAATATTCTGACCTAACCCACAAGTATCTCTCATGTGCGACAGATGCACTCAAACTCTTGCAATATATAAATATATATCAGTCCAAACACATGTACACAACTTACACACACAGACACACGCACATCTTATTATAATGGAGATTGTGTGTTTTTCTGTCTGTAACCGAAACTATATTACTACTCAAGACACAATTCCCTTAATTATTTACGTCAGATTCTCCATGATTTCATTCTTTTAAACATTCAGTTATTAATAAAAATTGTTTTACATTATTAATACTGTTGACCATATCTACATACTAGCAACATGCAATTATATTTTATATACAACAACAAATAGCGGTTTACAGTTTGAACGAGAAGGCTAATTTGCATATTGATATTAAAATTTATTTTAATAAATATGTGCTTGGTATTATTGATTTCTAATTGTTTGGTTTTATCTTAAGAAATATAAACAAAAATCTCGTGGATAAATCTTTAAAAAATTTATTTACAAGAAGAAATAACTGTAATATTATCCTTTACTTCCTATTTTAACTAAATAGTTAAATTAAGAAAATTTACCAATGAAAGAGGGGAGTAATGGAAAATGATGGAATAGTTAGTTTCAAAGTTGTTCTATTTTTCGATTATACCCCCTCTGTTAGTAATCTTTTTATCTGCATTCTTAGTCAGTTTCATTAGCCTTTCTAATCTAATATGATATTTTATTATATCAAAACTTAAATACTTGCACCCGGAGGGTGCATATATTTGCTAGTACATATAAGTATTGTTGGATTATTTGTAGTATAGGGATCAGCTTTCTCTGTATCGTTCTAATTTTAGTATATGCACTCGCTTTGGCAGTACATATACTAAAATTGGAAGGATACAGAGAAGATTATCATGGCCCTTGCGCAAGGATGACACGCAAATTCGTGAAGCGTTCCATATTTTTT
>CM042155.1:79681692-79734192 GCA_023376005.1 Doryteuthis pealeii | reverse complement strand
GTCTGGTTTGGTTTTGTGGGGTCCTAGTTGTGTAGTTCTGTTGAACAGGAGTAGCCTAGTTGAGCGTATTCCTCTCCAGGTCTGGTTTGGTTGTGGGGGTCCTAGTTGTGTAGTATCTGTTGAACAGGAGTAGCAAAGTTGAGCGTATTCCTCTCCAGGTCTGGTTTGGTTGTGGGGTCCTAGTTGTGGTGTATCTGTTGAACAGGAGTAGCCTAGTTGAGCGTATTCCTCTCCAGGTCTGGTTTGGTTTGGGGGTCCTAGTTGTGTGTATCTGTTGAACAGGAGTAGCAAGTTGAGCGTATTCCTCTCCAGGTCTGGTTTGGTTGTGGGGGTCCTAGTTGTGTAGTATCTGTTGAACAGGAGTAGCAAAGTTGAGCGTCCTCTCCAGGTCTGGTTTGGTTGTGGGGGTCCTAGTTGTGGTGTATCTGTTGAACAGGAGTAGCAAAGTTGAGCGTATTCCTCTCCAGGTCTGGTTTGGTTGTGGGGTCCTAGTTGTGTAGTATCTGTTGAACAGGAGTAGCAAGTTGAGCGTATTCCTCTCCAGGTCTGGTTTGGTTGTGGGGTCCTAGTTGTGGTGTATCTGTTGAACAGGAGTAGCCTAGTTGAGCGTATTCCTCTCCAGGTCTGGTTTGGTTGTGGGGGTCCTAGTTGTTGTAGTATCTGTTGAACAGGAGTAGCAAAGTTGAGCGTATTCCTCTCCAGGTCTGGTTTGGTTGTGGGGTCCTAGTTGTGGTGTATCTGTTGAACAGGAGTAGCCTAGTTGAGCGTATTCCTCTCCAGGTCTGGTTTGGTTGTGGGGGTCCTAGTTGTGTAGTATCTGTTGAACAGGAGTAGCAAAGTTGAGCGTATTCCTCTCCAGGTCTGGTTTGCTATCAGTTTTCTTTTTCTTTCTTTTTTTTTCGTAGACCTGTCTCCATAGCAACGTTAAAGAGGCCAGTCTGCCCTATTTATTTTTACCCATATTTGTAGGAAGAATAATTGGAGTCATACCTTTCTCAGTTTTAGGCTGATGAAAATAGTCTTGCTTAATTATTCAACAAGGAATTAGCACACCCAGCCTTAAAGGAAATCAGACCTGATGATTATGATGGTTTGGTTTGGTTTGTTTTGTTTTACGGCATATCAACCTCAGTGGGTCATTTAATGCCGATAAAGTTTTTAAATAATTCAATTCTAAAGGGATGATACAATTTTTTTATAAATACATTTTTCTATTTAACCCATAGATGGGACCCTAACAGGTACTACCACTCCGGGTCAGAGTGGACCAGGGAGCAATGGTGATGAAGGGGTGCTCCACATTCCCCAAACCTCCAAAACTGGAACCTCACCATCAGATGGAGTTTAACGTCATTCCCAGGATATGTAGACCCGCAGCCACCGCCTTCTAGCACCCATATGATAAAAAGGGGTTGGGGCTTGCCATAAGGGCAATAGTGTTGGGAATATCATATAGGTGCTAGGGCTTGACGTGACCAGCCGATTGATTGGAGGGGGCCTCTCCGACCGCCCGTCTAGCCCAAGATAGGGCCAAAGTGGATTATGATGGCTACAAGCCGCACGTGCATGATGTGACACGAGATCAATTTCTTAAGCAGAGTTTAATGGGTTTGAATTCAAAGTTTTCCATCACCTAGACTGGTTACCTCGCCAAATTCAAAGAGCCCAGTCTGTCCTACTATATAGCCATAGCCGGAAGGAGAATAGTTGAATACATACCTTTCCCAAGGGTAAATAAGTAGCAGGTATGTGTTCTTAGGGTGGAAATAGTGAAGTTGGATGTTTCGCTTTTTATGTTCCCTTTTTATGTCCTCAAAAATCTAGAAATCCATATTCCGAATCAGTCAACAAAAAAGCATTGAAGAAAAGTAACTGACGTATAAATCCCAGCAAAAATAATGAGACCTTACAAACCATAGTTGTATCAGTGCTACTGTACGGCTGCACCACTTGGACCCTAACGAGGAGCCTAAAATAAATTTCCTTTTCGCCATCTGAATTTGAAGTCACTATGCCAGAATCAATTTAATATGAGGCTGATTCAATATATCTCTAAATCTGTGCAACATCAATGCCACTTTGAAAACTGACGCCACAATAACCCTTTTGGCGCTGAGAGCAACTCAAGTCACAGAAACCTTATTATAATGGAGATTCGGTGTCTGTCTGTAACTGAAACTACGTCACTGCTTACGTCCCAATACCCTCAAGAATTGCCCAAGTTTATCAATGAATCTTTAATTTATAGTCAACATTATTTATACATAGAATAACTCTGATTTATTAACGATGTGTCTATGAAAATCTGAGTGAGCTTTGCCTCAAAACAGCACATGTTATTAATGCGTTTAAGATCCTGCGATGTACCTTATATATCACTAAGAAATAAAGATTTACGTAATGTATGGTGTGGTTGATTTGCATACTGGTTTTAACAAAACCAGTTTTGATAAATATTTACTTGATGTTATTGATCTCTAATATTATTGTTTTATTCTTCAATGTATTAAAATCAACCATATGAATGGTTTTAAATAGAAACCAATTGAAATATAATTGAAATACGGGTCTTTTATACCACAGTTTGATAATTTGATTATTACAATGTTTGATATGTTTATTTAAGAGCTATTGCATATAGTTCAATATGTAAAACGTATAATAGTCATGATTTGACTTTTCCTCCCACCCTTTTTTAATCTTTCTTTTCCTATTTTCGTTATGTTTGATTGAATCAGATTCGCGTTAAACCTTCCACGCATTTACCCCTCTCTCTATGTTTTCTCTACTCTCTTCCTTCCTTCCTTTCTTTCTTTCTTTCTTTCTTTCTTTCTTTCCTATTATATTTTTTCTGTGTAGCATGTTCTTTTACTTCACTTAATTTCTTTATAATAAAAATGGGATGGACCATTCTTTATCTGAGTTGGTCACATTCATAAGAATACTAATTTGGTGGATAAGCGACGCTAAATAATCAGAATTGAAATTTTTGCATTTTATTTTGGACGATTTGGACGGTCTCATTTTTAACCAGATGGTGTTGCAAGATGGTAATGGTCGGAAGATTAAGGAACAAGCGTATTAATATATAGAAGAGTTCTTATTTAATTTCGTCTGTCTTTGTAATCTAATAGATTTCAACACATGAAAACTGAAATACTTACGCTCGGAGGGCGCATATTCTTGATAGTATACTTAATTCCGGAAGGCAATATGCAACTTTAGCCCGCATTAATTTAAAATGTATTTTGTTCGATATCATCATCATCATCATGTCACGCAGGCAGCACGGATATCCATGACAATCTCTTGCCAACCTTCCCTATCATTTATTGCCTCTGGTAGCTCCTCTGCGCAACAACCAGCATCCTCGCAAAGTTGTTCAATGTAGGTCCTTGCTGGGCGGCCCAAACTAGCATGTCCATGTGTTGGCTTCCACAGGAGAACGTCGCTTATGAGCTCGTCCTTTCTTCTCCAACAGTGCCCCGCATGCCTAGTCCGTCTTACTCGGATCGTTTCTGAGACGGGGGACAGTTGACTATACAGTTGCCTCCTTGTGGGGTGCAGTTTCCCATCTAACTTATTCTCGGGGCGATTGGTTAGAGTTCAAGTGGTGCAGCCATACAGCAGCACTGATATAACCACAGCCTGGAAGAATTGTCGCTTTAGCTTGTCCGGGAGATCAGATTTCCATATGACGGATAATTTGTTTGTGGTTAGCCATGCCTTTCCTATTCGTGTATTAATATCGGTCTCTGTGGATGAGATATTACTACCTAGGTATGTGAATTGTTCTACTGGCTTTAGAGGCTTACTGTTGAGTGTAGAGAGGCCTCCTTTCTTTCTAATCATGGCACTACGGTACCCATTCAACCCTTTTTATAGGTGCTAGAAAGCGGTGGTTGAGAGGCTTGATGTCATAGGTATGACGTTAAACTCTATCAGATGGTGAAATTCTAATTATGGAGCTCTGGGAAATGTTGAGATCCCCTTAATCAACATTACTTCCAGGTTCACTCTGACATTGAGTGGTAGTACCTGTTAGGATCCCACTTATGGTTTAAATAGAACAAAATGAGTTTAAAAATGTGTTTAAAAAATTGAATGAGATACCCTTGTTGTAAAATAAAATAAAAATCTTTACTTGTAAAATCGCCCTGTCGGTTGGGTCGTTAGAAAGCACGGACTGCACCTCTGCAGAGGGGTAAGACTCCCCCAATGGGGCCACCTGTTGGCCGTGGGTGGCGACCCGTGATGCTTAAGGATAGAACCCAGGTGGATGAGCAATTCATGACATGCAATACTCCACTTTGACCCTATCTTGGGCTAGACGGGCGGTCGGAGAGGCCCCCTCCGATCAATCGGCTGGTCACGACAAGCCCTAGCACCTATTTGATTTTCCCAACCCTATTGCCCTGATGGCAAGCCCCAAGCCCTTTTTATCATATGGGTGCTAGAAGGCGGTGGCTGCGGGCCTACATATCCTGGGAATGACGTTAAACTCTATCTGATGGTGAGGTTCCAGTTTTGGAGGTTTGGGGAATGTGGAGCACCCCTTCATCACCATTGCTCCCTGGTCCACTCTGAAACGGAGTGGTAGTACCTGTTATGGTCCCATCTATGGGTTAAATAGAAAAATGTATTTATAAAAAAATTGTATTATCCATTAAGAATTGATTTATTTCAAAACTTTATCGGCATTAAATGAACCACATGAGGTTGATATGCCGTAAAACAAAACAAACCAAACCAAATTACTTCTAAATATTCTTGAAGTCTCAGAAAAATAAGAAATGCTGGTATGAACACTTTTGTGTGATATATTCCCTGATGCCAATAGTGAAATAGTGAGATGGTGTATTGTAAAAGCTACATAATTTCCGTAAGCTTTTTTAATTGGTGGTCGAAAGTGCATTTCCGACAGGAAATCTGTTGCCAAATGAGCCGTGGTAACATGTTTAATAAACAACGTTTAATCATTATATATATACATACATACATACATACATATATATATCTTATTATAATGGAGATTGTGTGTTTTTCTGTATGTAACCGAAACTATATTATTAATCGAGTCACAATTAGCATAGTTATTTACATCACATTCTCTATGATTTTATTTATATTTAAACATCAATTATTAATAAAATTGCTTCACCTTACTATTAGTGTTGTCCATATCTACATACAAATAACATGCAATTGTATTTATATATACAAAAAATAGCGGTTTGCAGTGTGAATGGGAAGGCTAATTTGCATATTGATATTAAAAATGTGATTTTATTAAATATGTGCTTAGTATTATTGATTTCTAACTGTTTGGTTTTATTTTAATGAATATAAGCAAAAATCTCTTCAATGAATCTTAAATGAAATCCATTAACAAGAAAAAATAATTGTCATTTTATTCTTTATTCCCTAATTTAACTAAATAGTTAAATAAGTAAAATTCAGCAATGAAAGACGGGAGTGGTGGAAGAGTAAGTTTCATTTCTATTTTTCTATTATACCCCCACTCTGTTACATATCTTTTTGTCTGCCTCTAATTTAATACGATATTTCATTACATTAAAACTTAAATACTTGCACCGGAGGGTGCATATATTTGCTAGTATATATATATATATATATATATATATATTATATATATATATATATATATATGAGAAGTAAATACACAAACGATGTGTTTTGATATGGCTTTTTTTTTAGCCGACAATTTTGGGAGAATATGTGCTTAATTGAAGTCGTACCTAATTTGGAAAATTAATTAATTAATAATCAATTAATTAGGTGGGCATACCTATTCAAATGTAAGGCTAAACAAATCGAGAAAAATAATCTCTGTGTGTACGTTTCGGCCTATTAGGGTTCATCAGCAGAGCTATAGATAAGAAGACCGCCTTATGCGTGATTCGAACCCTGACTGTAAAGCTGACAGGCGAGGACCATAACCCCTAAACCAACCGGACTTTCCTAGATTTTTCGTTTTGTTTGGAAGTAGGTTATATTCCTCTAATAGTGACTTTTATTACACGACAGTATATACATATATATACATATACATATATATATATATATATATATATATAATATATATATATATATGCATATATACATAAACATATATATATGCTTATATGTATATATACTTATTACTATATATATACATATGCATATATATACATATATATACGTATATATATGTGAATATATACATATGCATATATATATACGTATATATGTAGACAAACCGTTTATCTCTATCGTTCATAATTTTCCATTCTAAGAGCGCTGATTCTTCCTTCAAACATTTTTAAACAGGCTGCTGAACAAAAGACTCTCACAGTCTCCTTATTATATGTGATAAATTTTATTTTTCCTTAATTCAACTAAAACCCCGAAGAAGATATACTAAACAGATTGAAACACTGCAGCGTTGGCTGAATATGTATCACTCATTTTATGAACCTGTGTTTTTTTCAAATTTTTCTGTTATTTTATTATATTATATCTAATTAAATTTAAGTTTAGTTTCCTGGCGGTTTTGTATGAGTATATATATCTTATATATATATATATATATATATATATATATATATATAATATATATATTTTCTTTTGACCAAATATTGTACCAATAGATTATTTTGGTTGGTACAATTATCTTGGTCTTTTCTTTTTTCCCAAAAATTTTTTCTCCCCGGTTTGGTAGTATATTTTTACAATCAAACTATTTGCTGTTTTTTTTTTCTCACCGTGACGGTTTACCAATAAGTTTGGTATATTATATATATATATATATATATATATATATATATATATATATATATATATATATATATATATATATATATATATGCATGCGTATATATGTTTATGTGCATGTATGTGTTTGTGCTTGTGTGTTTATATGTGTGTCAATTTACATATACGTGTTTTTATATAGGTGGACATACGTATATGTGCAAGTGTGTGCTTTATGCATTCAAACTCCGAAGTCGGCGTAGGTGAAGGTGTAACCATAATGTTGTAGGTGCTCATTTGTTAGCTCAAAATATAAGCTCACTTCCGTTCAATTGAGAACTGGAGTTTTCTAGACACTGCTGAAAGAAACTAGGAAAATTCACTGCATAATTTATTGAAAGAAAATCGCCTCTGGCAAAACAGAATGCTATTCCGTTTATAGAAAAAAAAACTGAATCATGTTTCGATTAATCGTTTAATCATTATATATAAATATACATACATATATACATGTGTGTGTGTGTGTGTGTGTGTGTGTGTGTGTGTGGTGTGTGTGTCCATATTTACCCCCATATATACATATGCGCATATACATGTAATTATATAAATACGCCCTCAATATATAACTGTATATATGTAACTGTACATATTATCGAATTGAAATTCCAATTCTAATACAAAAACTACGTTATTTTGTGTTAAACAGTTGATTATATGGAGAAAATAAAAAGTGCCCGTGGGAATGGGGAACAGCAGACATCATTTGGCTAGAATAATTTGGAGCGAATTTCTTTTTAACCCAAGGCGAGTATTTGCAGGTTGGAAGAGAACCGCGAAATTAGTGGATAGTGAATTAGATCTGGCGTGTAAAAAGCATATTGACATTTAATGTTGGATTCAGACCAATGGAAACATTTGCCAAGGGACCAGAAGATATTCGATTACCCTTATCGAAACTAGCATAGATCTGTAAATCAGACTTGATATTTGATCATAACTACGATGGAGAAATCGATTTTGAATTTAAATAGCGTTAACTAATATGCATCTCACTTGATTGATTCATGATGTATTTCTCTCTAATATTAATTTATATTGTGACATAATAGAGGGGGAGAATTTAACCGTGACGTGTAAATTAGCACAGAAACGGTTTAGAAGGAAATTAAGAATTATAATAATAACAACAAAAGAAAAAAAATCAAATAAAATAAATAATTAAAACAAAACACTATGCCTTTTGTAATTCAAATATTTGATTTATAATATTTAATCTAATTGAAATTTAAAAAGAAAATTCTCATAATACATAGTTTGTTTTTTTATGGTTTTTTTTTGCTTTTTAAATTTTGCATCAATCCTAATATGTAATTATTATATAATATTTTACCATACAATTAATATATAATATTTAATCTATTTAAATTTTTTTTAAAAAAAGTTCTCATAAAAGATATTTTCTTAAATTTTTCCCATCAATCCTAGTACATAATTTAAGATAATCTTTTATTTACTCATTTACTGAAAAAAAAATTAAATCAGAGAACAAAGGAAAAAAAACACAAAAAAAGAAAGGGAAAAGAAAAAGAAAAGAAAAAAGAAAACGAAACAAAAGCTAAATATATACATTTTTCTATTGACGGTTTTTATTTTTATTTTGAATTTGACATGGCAACAGTCTTGGAACATTGATCGGATGACAAACAGACAATATTAGATACATTTGTTCTAAACAAACATTCGAAAAAAAAATTACAGTTATTCACCCATTTCATTCTTAAAGGAGGAGAAGAAGAAAGAAAGAAAAAGGAGAGGAAAAAGAATTAAGAAGAGAAATTATAACCACACAAATAAAAACGTAATCACGTCCATTTCTAATACGAAACTCTGATGATGAAGTTTATGCTTCGAAATCGATAAGACAAAAATAACATCTTTTTGTTTTTATTTTTCATACGCATTGTATTGGCCTTCAAATTATTAATATATTATAAGAATTATATGTAAATTAGAATGGAAAACTTTAAGGATGAATCATCATAAGGCCATATGACATTTTTCTATTCGACGAGACCTGACACGTGGCGAAGTGGGAGAGAAGATGTGTGAGAGGCGAGAGTGTGGAGTGACTCTGGTACGATGCGTTGAGAGTGGGATATGGGCTCTTGTTCTTGGCAGTTGTCACAACTTTGAGTGGAAAATAAAAAATCTCACGAGAAAAAGAAGTGGCTTTGTAATATTACTAAAAACTATAAATCGCACAAAGCAAAATGTCCCCCAGCACCCCAAGTTTACTTCCAGACTCTAAATATCACAGAATTGTCAGACAACTGAGCATCAGCACAGCAATCAAATTCGAACCTCTCCACGTAGCCCAGAAGAGGAGATAAGTATTCAATTAATGTTTATATAAACACGCTGCCACCATCCTTGGCCGGTTGTAAAGAACTTAAAGTAAGTAAGTAAGTCCTGAGTTATAGAATTCTTTGTTAAGTGAATAAGTCCCGAGTTCTGGAATCCTACGTAGTATAAAAGGTCCAGTGATATAATCCTATGTTCCGTCGTCCACGAAGATTCAAGTAGTTATGAGTAGGTATGCCCAGGACAGCCAATGTGAATAACAATATCAGCAGCAGAATACTAACAGTGGTTGATCAATAGGTTGGCCACGTGGTTATCGGTGTGTCTATAAGTAAGAGTGGGTTTTTAACACACGCCTTATATACAAAAATCTCAACACACGCCATCACTCCATTCGAAATTAATGAGCATTAATACACATTTATAGAGTTTAAAGTAATTATTCCTTTCAGGAGATTGATATGTTGTTTAATATCAATTTTGCATACAGTTATATGATAACAAATATTCCTATCTGATACAAATAAATAGCACACAGTTGTATAGCATCAAGTTCGGTTAGGCTCTGTAGGTAGATTGTCCGCTAAGAAGCATAAGGTTCCTGGTTCGATACGGTCCCTCGCTAACTGAGCGTATGATTAGCACAGGGACCTGTGCGGTAAAGTGAGGAGCTGATGGTAGGTGGAGCACTACACCTCAAACACAAAAACAATCTCCTTGGTCTAGCGCTTATGAAAAGGGGATAAACTCCCTTACTGTCTGTAAGACGGGAATTATTGAAGAGTGAGTTTCAGTTGTTCTATTTTTCCATTATACCCCCTTCTGTTTCAAATCGTTTTATCTGCATTCTTATTTAGTTTCATTAGCCTTTCTAATTTAATATGATATTTCATAACAGTATATTATTTTATAACAGAGTGCATATATTTGCTAGCCATAATGATGGAACCAAGGTGAAAGGACAGTGTTACATAATCTATGCGGTTGCATAAGATTATTGTCAATCCCCTGTATTTCTAAAGGGATGGCCCTTTTCATATCACGGGCGGGACTTTCCATGGAATAGTACAGAAAGCCCGCGAATTACGTGAAGTAACGTGGGACCTGGTTGGGTCCTCAGTTTCAGTTTAGACGTCAGGCAGAGAAGATGTTCTGTCTTAACTGGAACTCACTGCATACGCGCGCTATGTTAGTCAGATGTTTAGTTACATGAAATGTTTAGTTAAGTAAATAAAAGCTTAAGAAAATGACACAGTTTTGTGGTTGGTGAATGTCTTGGTAACAAGACTGATCTAGAAGAAGAAATGAGTTAAGTGCGAATGACCACCAAGACGAAGTCCAGATGTTAGAAGAATGTTAGAAGAACAGAAGAAGAAGAATAGAAGTAAAGTAAAGAAAAGAGGTATGCAACAACAGCGAATGTACACTGTTAATTTGAAGAAAAAAAACAACGTTTTGTTCTAGAAGCATTTTAACATTATTGTACTAATAAAAATCTCCCTAAAGATCTTCCATTCTCTAAGCATTTGATTCTCTAACCATTTTAACCTTATTGTACTAATCAAAATTAGTAGGAAGCGCGTGGTGTAATGGTTAAAATCATGGGAAATGGGCTCGTCGCCCCGAGTTCAAATCCTGGACGTGGTAATTACATTTCACTTAGCGCTAATACCCTGGGAAAGGTTATGAATCGTACTCTCCCTCCAGCTATGGGTAAATACCAGGGCAGACTGGGTTCTTTAACTATGGCTAGGTAACCAGTCTAGGAGAAGGAAAACTTTGAATTCAAACCTGTTAAACTCCGCTTAAGAAATTGACCTTGTGTCGCATCCTGCTCGTGCGGGGGAGTTGGTACTAATCAAAATTAAAGATGTTCAATTCTCTAAGCATTGTATGTGCCATTCTTTAAGCATTCTATTCTCTAACCATTTTAACCTAATTGTACAAAACAAAATCCCCCTTAAGATGTGCCATTTTTATATACAAAAATCGGATCATTATTGGGTGTGATGAATTGCGAAATAAACGGTGTTTGACAGGAAGATATACCTTGTTTACAGATAGCCTAAATAGCTGCGTCAAAGATCGATTTGCAAGATATCTTTCATTTAACATCGGAGATTTTCAACTTCTGTTGCTGTCACTTACCGATCAACAGACCAATAAGATGTTTACTTTGCCGGAATTATTCGTGTATAATGAATGGAAAACGAAGAGAAAGTGAAGTGATGGAAGAAAGAACGGAAAAGAAAACAAAGGAGAATGAAACTAAAAGTGAAGACGTCTAAAAGAAGGGGGATGAATTCAATAAGAAAGAAGACAAAAAAATAAAGGAGTGAAATACTTTAAAAAAACTGAACGTATATTTTAAGTTTCTCTTACTAGCGGTAAGCATTTCTCAAAGGAGTGTCTGTACAGCATATTATTATTTTTTTTAATTATTTTTTTATCTTTCATTCTTTATTTAAAATTCGTACTGCTTGACCAGTAGCACATTATTTATTAAGAAGTTTTAGTCTAAGGAAGTGAGTAAAAAGTTATTTTAGGAACAGAGTTAGATGCGAAGTAATTTAAACAATATATTATACCATTGGCATCCATCCGTTTACTAGAGACAATGGCGTAGTGTTCAAAGACAAGTGTAACTACGTAGCCTGGGTGTGTTGATATGGAGGATGAGCTGTCGCCCAAGCAGCATGTCCCCTTTCCACACTGCTGTTGTGGTCCAAAAGAAAGGCAAAACAACAATAGTGCCGCAGGAGTTGCTGGATGACCCACAAGCATCAGAAAAAGGGAGTAAATCGCCTCATTCGGGTGAACAACTTTACCGCATCCTCCATACTCACCAAATTTAGCGCCTTTGGACTATCATTTCTTCGGTCCCATGAAATAGGGTTTTAGATGCAAACATTATTCCAGTGACGTGGAAGTGAAATCTATGGTAAAGAAGTGGCTCAAAGATCAGTCAACATAATTTTACGGAAGAGGGATACATGCTCTCATTCGAAGGTCGAACATTGCTATTGAGAGAGACGGTGACTATGAGGAGAAGTAGGGATATGATCCACAAAGGACTTGTTTTATTTTGATGTATGATACATGTTCCTGTGTTGGTCATTATACCAGTTCTAAAGAAAATGGCATTATTTTTTGACTCAACCTCGTATAAACATAAAATCACTAATATTTTTCGATATCATTAAAATGTCTGTTTGTGTTTTTTTCTTTTTTTACTAAAAAAAAAAAAAAGAAAGTTTTCAGAAGTTTGAAATAAATTTCAATTATTTTTGTTTATTTGTTTTGTTGTTGTTTTTGTTGTTGTTGTTTTAAATATAAGAAACAGATCTATATATTTGCATTTCGTAATCTATTAGAAGTTTTCTTTTTTTTTTAGAATGAAATAATTTATGAAATTACATCTATAACAAAAACACAATAAAGAATATTACTTTTTGTATTTTCCTTTATTTCTTATTCTAATTTATTTTTCGTTCAAAAATAGTCCAACACAAATATTAAAGAAAGCGTTAATAATAAAAATTATTTCTGTTTTACTCAAAAAGCGCTCCATTTAGTTTAATCATAAAATGTTTGTAATTTTTTTCTCTAAGAAAACTTAACAAATACATTTATTATTAAACGATACGAATTGATCAACTATTTTTTTATGAACAATACGTCAAACTCTAAATTTCACAAATGAAAAATTACATTTGTTAGATTTTTAAATGTGTCTAGGTCTATTAATTCCTCCACATACAGACAATCAGTTGTTTTACAACATTTTAAAACTGATATCGATCTCTTTAAATTTAAATATGAAAACCCATGAAATATCTGTAGTGGTCACTTCTACAATAGGCTCAGTCCTAATTATTTTAGTTTGTTTTGTTTTAGGGCATATCAACCTCAGTGGGTCATTTCATGCCAATAAAGTTTTTTAAAGTAATCATTAAATGGATACTCACTTTTGTTTATCAACTCAGGTTTTTTTATTTACCCATAGATGGGACTTTAACAGGTACTACCACTCCGGGTCAGAGTGAACCAGCAATGGTGATGAAGGGGTGCTCTACATTCCCCAAACCTCCAAAACTGGAACCTCACCATCAGATAGAGTTTAACGTCATTAATATTGCATTAAATAAAATGCAACTTAACATGCAACACAGTCTCTCATTTATTTCTCACTTAATCCAAAATATGTACATTCTAGACATATCACACACACACACACACACACAAGTTAAGAGTAAGGAAAATAATCCGACGGTATATGTATAGATAAAAGGGTATGAAAAACACACTTTGTTGTTAAAATGGATATATTTTTATATCCCTTTTCATTTGTTACATAGTTAGTAGGTCCCTAATACATTTTTAAGGTATTGTAGAAATCATTATGGCGATTACTATAGCTGATGGCCTTGAGGGTGAGTGACGGCGCTTGACCTCGATCTCACCTTGCGTTCTGGGGAGAATCGTGAGAAACGGAACCCCATAGAAGGCCCTCTTCCGGTTTAAGGATACTAAGAGTAAGAGTCAGTTAGAACTTAGAAGCCGAGCTAGCAACATTTAAGCCTCATCTGCGCAGATTGTCTGGGTGGGGATTTGGAATAAAGTAACATCAACCTAAATCGAAGTCTTGTGTTTATTACTAAAAAACTAACAATGACACAGGGCTTCTGATAAGGAACGATCCCCACAGAAACCAGACCGGAATCCTCAATAGAAGACCAGACGAGACTTTAAGAAGATATACCAGACCAAGATAGATGATAGACGATCAGAAGCAAAGCCGGCCAGAAGGGAAGACGACTAGAGTAAGAAGTAAGAAAGGTATGCGACATTATATGCTGATTGGGTAACGTGAACCGTATATAACATATACCTATTTAGTGCCGGTAAAGAAGGCGCTATGCTACACATTCTGATATTGACAATATTTCGATTTATTAAAAATCATCATCAGAACATGATGAAATTGAGGTCCGTTTTTAGATGTAAAGCAGGATTAAGAATATTACATCTAAAAACAGACCTAATTATCATTATGCTCCGATGATGATTTTTAATGAATCGAAATAGTGTCAATATCAGCAATGAAAAAGGATATAAAAATATATTCATTTTAACAACAAAGTGAGTTTCATACCCTTTTATTTATCTATCTATCTATCTATATCTATCTATATATATATATATAAATATATATATATATATAATATATTACTTTGTGCGGTACCAAGTTTCTTGTACAAGGTAATTCTAGGTGGGTTCCTAATTCTCTACCAGTAGTTTGTTGTAGAGTTCAGGTTCCGTATGAGAGCTCAATGTTTTAATTAATGTAAACGACCAAATTATTTG
The DNA here is from genome assembly GCA_023376005.1 of Doryteuthis pealeii. Classification (NCBI taxonomy): domain Eukaryota; kingdom Metazoa; phylum Mollusca; class Cephalopoda; order Myopsida; family Loliginidae; genus Doryteuthis; species Doryteuthis pealeii. The sequence continues at coordinate 79,719,711 of CM042155.1, read as the reverse complement.
GATAAAAGGCCTTAAATACAGGGTATCGTGGTTATGGACCATCTCACTCGCGAGTATGCTCACTGAGCTTCTTCAGACACTGATATATTTTATTTAGCTAAATAAAATATATCAGTGGTCTGAAGAAGCTCGGTGAGCATACTCGCGAGTGGAAATGGTCCATAACCACGATACCCAGGTATTTAGGCCTTTTATTCCCATTATCTATATATATATATATATATATCTATATTATATATTATATATAAATGGAAATCAGCATATTAGTTGTAATAGGAATGATCTAAAGCTGGCTCCTTTTTTACGAATAAATGTTAAAATTGGTATAGTTAAAGATGAGTGCTCAATGTACAGAAATCTTGGAATTATATACCGAGCAATAATATTTACTACAGAAAAGCTTAAATACAGCCATATAGCAGTTATAAATTTTTCACCATATGTATATGTAAATTCATACAGGTGTGTCAAAACGTATCGAATTTTTTTAAAACTTTTTGACTTACCTTGTATTCTGAAAAATTAACGTCCATTCTTTGTTCATTTCTGTCTTGGTAAATACAGCTTCAACCTCGAATACTTTTATTGTTAATAATATTACATACCTAATATTATGTGCAATAGTGTATAAATCAATAATGGCCGTCATAAGCTGCAGCCAATGGCCTTGAAGGATTTGAAGACAAGGCTTGACCTGTCCTGATCCTTCCTCCGGTGGATACCGTGAGAACCGGTGGAGAAGACCTCTTCCGTTTTAGATTAGAAATACATTTTAGTCATTCGGCGAGAAACCACGACGGTGGTGAGTCGTGTTATACACGTTCCGACTCGATCTGCGCAGGTAGTCTGGTGCGGGATTTCGAGAGATAAAAATACGATCTAAGTAAATCGAAGTCTTGTGTTATTATCTAAAAACTACCAATGACACAGGGCTTCTGATAAAGAGAAATCCCCAATGGAAAGGACCAACACGAAGTCCCCAAGAGAAGTCCAGATTTAGAAGAGACTAGAAGAACTTGATATCAAAGACGTCAGAAGAAGAAATAGAATAAGTAATGAAAAGGGTATAACAACATTATGACACACCGTGTATTCTGAAAAAAAATAACGTTCCATTCATGTTCATTTTCTATCTTGGTAAATACAGCTTCAGAATCACGATACTTTTATGACATCCGCTTGTCATTTCCTGAATAAAAATTAATAGTTCCATTCACTGTTCATTTCTTATTTTTGTTGAATACAACTTCAATGCATTCAGTCGATACTTTTATGCACAGAACACCTTGTATTCTGACAAAAAATACACACTTCCATCATTTTCATTTCTATCTTGGTAATACAGCCTTTCATCACGATACTTTTATGACACCCTTGTAATATGGGCTTCTTCAGACCGTTATTACAAGAACATTGTATATATCGGATAGATGTCCTGTTCCACACGAGATTAATAATGCGTTACAATGTCCATTTCATATGTAAGGTGTCCGTAGAATAAAGTCAGCAGTAATGTTATTAGCGTTAAAGAGCTGATTGATGTTCGCTTTTTAGTCCTATTAGTACTTCAAAATCTAAATCCATAATCCAATCACTCACAAAAAGCATTGAAGAAAAGTAACTGAACATATAATCCAGCAATATAATGAGACCTTACGAAACCATATTTCAGTTAAGTACGTGCACCACTGGACCCTAACAGGGCTAAAATAAATTCTATTCCTCTGATTTGAATCACTAGGTCCAAACACTTAATTATTGAGTATTCAAAATTATCTCAAATCGCTGCAACAATCAATCCACTTGAAAACTGACCCACATAACCTTTTGGCCTGAGAGAAAAACAAGTCACAGAAACTTAATAGATACTTCGTGTCTGTCTCGTACGGAAACGACGTCACTGCTACTCCCAAATACTCAGAATGCCCAGTTTTCAATGAATCTTATAATATATCAACTTATTTCATACATAGACATAATCTGTTTAACATGTGTCTATGAAATCTGGTATGGCTTTTCCTCAAAACAGCCATGTTAGTTAATCTTAAATCCTGCGAGTTCTCCTATATATCATAAGAAAATAAGATTATAATTATGGTATGGTTATTGCAATAATGTTTAAACAAACCAGATTTTATAAAATATTACGACATCATGTATCCTCTAATATTATTTTTTATTCTTCAATGTATAAAAATCACCATTGAAATGGTTTTTAATAGAACCAATTAATATAATTGAAATACGGCTTTATTACCACAGTTGTAACTGTATTACAATCGTTGAATGTTTATTTAAGATGCTACTTTGCATATAAGTTCCAATATGTAAACACTATAATAGTCATGATTATTCCTCACCCTTTGTTAATCTCTTTTTATACTTTTCGTTATGTATCATAACTGATTTCATCGGTTAATACTGACACGCTTACGCCCATAATCTGATTAATTACTCCCATATGATAGTGTTACTTATATAACCTGTCTTCTACTCTCCACACATCTGTGCTCCATAACTCTCGTTAACGTCCTATCACATCAGCCGATCTAGCCATTCTACTACTTATCACGACCTCCCACTCTAATTCCTCATCTTCAAAGCATCCGTTCCTACACTCTCGAATATTAGCGTCATCGAGGTCAACTTCATAAGAATACTATTGTGATAATCGACGCTATAATAAATCAGAATTAGACATTTTTGCATTTTATTTTAGACCATTTGAGGTCTCAATCCACGGTCGATGCGATATCCACAGCCTTCCAACCCCTATGCTCGCCTTCACGCACTATAGCATGCTCGGATCCGCACCTTAGCTCGTATCTAGCTACCTTTCAATCTTCTTATCCATACAAATGCTAGGTGTAATCATTCTTTTCTCTCATCTAGCCCATTTTGAACCAGATGTGTTGCAAGATGGAAATCCGAAGTATTAAGGAACAACTATTAATATCTAAGGTCTATTTAATTTCGTCTTTCTTTGTATAATGATTCAACCATGAAAACTGAAATTACTACGCTCGGAGGGCGCCATTCTTGATAGTAACTTAATTCCGGAAGGCAATTATGCAACTTAGCCGCATTTAATATTTTAAGTATTTTGTCGATATATCATCATCATCATGTCACGCATGCAGCACGGAATCCATGACAATCTTGCTAACCTTCCTTCATTATTCCTTGAAGCTCTCTGCGCAACCAACCATGATCCTCGGCCAAAATATGTTCAATGTCGATCCTTCTGGCGCCCAAAACTCAGCATGTCCATGGTTGGCTTCATCGGAGACGTCGCTATTACTCGCCTATTCTTCTCCAACAGTGCCCGCATCGCCCTAGTCGTCTTATCGATTCGTTCTGATACGGGGACAAGTTCTGACGTATACAGTCCCTCATCTGTAGGGGTGCGTTTCCATCTACTATTCTCGGGCGATGGTATAGAGTTCATGTGCAGCCATACCACCACCACTATATAACACAGCCTGAAGACTTGTCCTTTAGCTGTCCGGAGATCTAACTTTTCCATAAGAATCTGTTTTGGTGACCAGCCTCCTATTCGTTGATAATATTCGGTCTCTGTGGATAGATCATTATACCTAGGTAATGTGAATTTTCTGCGGCTTAGGCTTACGCTTGAGTGTAGAGATCCTCCTTTCTCTAATCATCCACTACCCCCCCCACCCATTCACCTATTTATATGTGCTTAAAACGTTGGTAAGAGCTAGTTCATCATATCGTTAACTCTATAGATGTAATTCTAATTATGCTCTGGAATGTTGATCCCTTAATCAACATTACTTCACAGGTCACTCTGAATGAGTGTAAGTACCTTCTTAGGATCCACTATGGTAAAATAGAAAAAATGAGTTTAAATAATGTGTTTAAAAAATTGACTGAATACCTGTCTGTAAAAAAAAAAATCTACTTGTAAATCGCCCTCGTCGTGTTGTTAGAAAAGCACTGCACTCACTCTCAGGGTGTAAGACAATCCCCATGGGCCACCTGTTGCCGTGTGCCGACCGTGAGCTTAAGATAGAACCCAGTGGATGAGCAATTTCATGACATGCAACTACCTCCACTTTGACCCTATTTTGCGGCAGACCGGGCGCATGCCCCTCCGATCAATCGGCGGTCACACATAGCTAGCACCTATTTTGATTTTCCACCTATGCCTGATGCAAGCCCAGCCTATTATCATATGTCTAAAGCGGTGCTGCGGGCCACATATCCTGGAGAAGGTGAGTTAAACTCATCATGTGAGTCATCAGTTTTGGAGGTCTGGGAAGCTGGAGCACCCTTATCACCATTACTCTGTCACCTCTGAACGAGTTGTAGACTTTATGTCCCATCTAGTTAAAATAGAAATTATTAGAAAAAAATTTAATATCCATTAAGAATATTATGTCAATAACTTATCGCATTAAATCAACCACAGAGTTGATATGCCGTAAAACACAAATCAAACCAAACCAAATACTTCTAAATTATCTTGAAGTCCTCAGAAATATATAATGCTGTATGAACACTTTTGTTAATTCCCTGAATGCCAATAGTGAAAAGTAATGTTATTGTAAAAGCACCATAATTTCCGACTTTTTTAATTGTGTTTCGAAGTGCATTTCCGACAGGAAATTCTGTTGCAAATGAGCCGGGTAACATGTTTAAAAACAACGTTTAATCATATATATATACATACAATACATAACATACATATATATATCTTATTATAATGGAGATTGTGTTTTTCTGTATACACCAACTATATTATTATCGAGTCACAATTAGCTATTATACATCAAAGTCTCTATATTTATTTATATTTAAACATCATTATTAATAATTGACATTCACCTTACTATTAGTGTGTCCTATTCAAAACAAAACATGCAATTGTTCATATATACAAAAACAGCGTTTGCAGTGTGATGAGCTAATGCATACTTATATTTAAAAATGTGATTTTATTAAATATTTGTTAGTATTTATTCATACTGTGTTTTTATTTAATGAATATCAAGGCAGAAATCTCTTCAATTATCTTAATCAAATCCATTAACAAGAAAAAATAATTTATTTTATTCTTTATTTCCCTAATTAACAATAATCAGTAAATATAGTTAAAATTCAGCATCGAAACCGGATGTGTTTAAGTATAAGTTCATTTCTATAGTTTCTATTATACCCCACTCTGTTAATATCTTTTGTCTCTCTAATTTAATACGATATTTCATTACATTAAAACTAATACTTGCACCGGAGGGTATATTTGTAGTAATATATATATAGATATATATATATATTATATTATATATAAATTATATATGAGAATAAATACTCAAACATTGTTTGATATGGCTTTTTTTAGCGCACAAATTGGATAATATTGCTGCTATTGAAAAAACGTACCTAATGGAACAATTAATTAAATAATAATAATTAATTAGGGGATACCTATTCAACATGTAAGCTAACAAATCGAGAAAAATAATCTCTCGGTGTTACGTTCTGTCCTATAGGGTCATCAATCAGAGCTATAGATACAGAAGACCCGCTTATGCGTGATTCACCCTACTGTAAATCTACATGCAGACCATCCCTAAACCACCGACTTTCTAATTTCGTGTTATGGAAGTAGTTTATATTCACTCTAATATGACTTTATTAACACACATGTAAATATATATACATACAATATTACTATATTATATTATAATATATATAATTATATATTGCATGATATACATAAACATATATATGCTTATATTTAAATACTTATTTACTATCATATATAATGCATATATAACATAAATATACTCATATATATGAATATTATAATTGCATAATTATATATAGCTATTATGTAGACAACCGTTTATCTCTATCGCTTCATAATGTCCCTTCTAAGAATGCGCTGATTTCTTCCTTCAAACATTTTTTAACAGGTGCTGAACAAAGACTCTCACACTCCTTATTATACTGTGAAATTTATTATTTTTCCTCTAAATTAAACTAAACCCGAAGAAGTATTACTAACCATTGAACACTCACTGGCACCGAATATGTATCATCTCATTTTAGAACCTGTGTTTTTTGCAAATTTCTCGTATTTTTATTATTTACCTTACTATTAAATGTAGTTTAGTTCCTGCGTTTTGTATGAGTATTAGTCTATTTACTTATATATATTTACTATATAGTTATATATAATATATTATATATTTTCTTTTACCAAATATTTACCAATAGATTATTTTGTTGATACAATTATCTTGGTCTTTTCTTTTTTCAAAAAGTTTTCTCCCTTGTAGCTATAGTGTTACAATCAAACATTTGCTGTTTTTTTTTTCGCACGTCACGTTTACCAATAAGTTTGTATATATATTATTTATAATATATATATTTATATAATATATATATATAATATATATATTATATATATATATATGCATGCGTATATAGTTATGTGCATTATGTGTTTAGCTGTGTTTATATGGTTTTCTTTTTTTTTTTTTTTTTTTTTTTTTTTTTTTGTTTTTTTTTTTTTATTTTTTTTTTCTGTCAATTACATATCTGTTATATAGTGACATACGTTATATGTCAAGGTTGCTTTTGCATTCAAACTCCGAATCCGCGAGTGAAGGTGTAACATAATTTTAGCTCTCATTTTTAGTCTCAAAATAAACTCACTTCCGTTCAAATTGAAACTGAGTTTTTAGCACTGCTGAAAGAAACTAGGAAAAGCACCGCATAATTTATATGAAAGAAAATTCGCCTCGGCAAAACAGAATGCTATTCCGTTTATAGAAAAAAAACTGTCAGTTTCATTAATCGTTAATCATTTATATATTAAAATATACATACATATATACATGTGTGATTGTGTGTGGTTGTGGATGTGTGTGGTGTTGTCCATATTACCCCATATACATATGCGCTATATAATGTATTTATATAAATACGCCCTCAATATATTAACGTATATATGTAACTGTAATTTATCAATGAAATTCAATTCTAATACAAAATACGTTATTTGTGTTAAACATTTCGATTATATGGAAAAATAAAAAATTGCCCTGAATGGGGAACAGCAGACATTTTCGGCTAGAATAAATTGGAGCGAATTCTTCTTACCCAAGCCGGTTATTGCTACGTTGGAAACCGCGAAATTAGGGATAGTGAATTACAGAGCTGGTGTAAAAAGCATATTGACATTTAATGTTGATTCGACCAATGGAAACATTTGCAAGGACAGAAAATTCATACCGTATCGAAACTTAGCAAATCGTATAATCAGATATATTTGATCATAACTTACGATGGAGATAATCGATTTGAATTTAAATAGCGTTAACTAATATGCATCTACTTGTGATTATATGTCTTCTCTCTAATAGAATTTTTATATTTAATAATAGAGGGAGAATAACCGTAGACGTGCTAATTAGCACAGAAAGTTTAGAAGGAATATTAGGAATTATAATAATAACAACAAAAAAAATCAAAAAGAAATTAATTAAAACAAACATGCCTTTTGAATCAATATATGGATATATTTAAATAATTGAAATTAAAGAAATTTATATACTAGTTGTTTTTTGATGGTTTTTTGCTTTTTAAATTTTGCATCGATCCCTAATATGTAATTATATATAATATTTTACATACTAATTCATATTAATATTTAATCTATTAAATTTTTTAAAAAATTCTCATAAAATATTTCTTAATTTCCATCAAATCCTATACATAATTAATAATCTTATTACTCATTACTGAAAAAAAATAAAATCAAAACAAAGAAAAAAACACCAAAAAAGAAAGGGAAAGAAAAGAAAGTAAAATAAACAACAAAAGTCTAAATATATAATTTCTCTATGACGTGTTATTTTATTGAATTTTACATTGGCACATCTTGACACATTACGTTGACAAACAAACAATATTAATAATTTCTTCTAAACATAACATTCGAAAAAAATACAGTTATCTACCCATTTTCATCTTAAAGAGGAGAAGAGAAAAAGAAAAGGGAGGAAAGAACTAAAAGAGAAATTATACACACAATAAAAACGTATCACGTCCATCTAAACGAAACTGAGATGAGTTTATGCTTCGAATCATAATGACAATAATAAATTCTTTTTTTTTTTATTGAGACGCATATGGCCTTCAATTATTATATATTATAAGAATTATATGTAATTAAATGAACTTAAGATAATCATCTAAGCCATATGACATTTTCTATTCGACCGAGACCAGACCGCTGCGATTGGGGAGAAAGTGTGGAGCGAGAAGTGGGAGCTGACTCGGTACTGGTTGAAAAGTGCGGATTATGCTCTTGTTCTTGGACGCTGTCACAACTTGAGTGGAAAATTAAAAAATTCACGAAAAGAATGCTTGGTAATATATACAAAAACTATAAATCGCACAAAGCAAAAGTCCCCACACCCCAAGTTACTTCCAGACTCTAATATCACAGAATTGCACACTGAGCAATCAGCCACAGCATCAAATTCGAACCTCTCCACGTAGCCAGAAGAGATAGTATTTCAATTAATGTTTAATATTAACACGCGCCACCATCCTTCGGTAAAACTTAAATAAGGAATAGTCCGAGTATAGATTCTTTTTAAGTGAATAATTCCGATCTTGGATATCCTAGCTATTTATAAACAGTCCAGTATATAATTTCCTATTTTCCGATCGTCCACAATATTCAATTAGTTAATGACGTAGTTATGCCCAGGACACCAATGTGATAATCAATCATCCAGCAGCAATACTAACAGGCTCAATTAGGTTGCTCCCACTGTTATCGTGGTCTCAAAGTAAGAGTGGCTTTTAACACACCTATATACCAAAACTTACACACGCCATCACTCCATTCGAAATTAATGCATTAATACACATTATAGATTTCAAATAAATCCTTTCAGGAGATTATATTGTGTTTAATTATCAATTTTCAACATATATGATAACAAATATTCCATCTGATACAAATAAATAGCACACAGTTGTATAGCATCAAGTTCGTTAGGCTCTAGGTAGATTGTCCTAAGAAGCATAGGTTCCTGCGATACGCCCTCCTAACTGAGCGTATGATTAGCACAGGGACCTGTTGCGTAAAGTGAGAGCTGATGCTGGGGCACTACACCTCAAACACAATAAACAATCCCTTGGTCTAGCCTTATGAAAAGGGATAACTCCCTTACTGTCTGTAGACGGGAATTATTCGAAGATGAGTTTCAGTTTTCTATTTTTCCATTATACCCCTTCTGTTCAATATGTTTTATCGCATTCTTATAGTTCATTAGACCTTTCTATTTAATATATATTTTAACTAGTATATTTTTATACGAGTGCATTTTGCTACCAATAATGATGAACCAAGTGAAAACGTGTACATAATCATAATCGGTGCATAATATTTGTCAATTCCCCTATTTTAAGACTGGATTGCCCTTCATATCAATATACGGCGGAACTTTCCATTGAATACGTACAGAAAGCCGCGTCAATTACGTGATAGTAACGTGGGACCCTGGTCTGAGGTCTCATGTTTCAGTTTGACTCCAGCAGAGAGACTTTCTGTCTTAACTGGAACTCACGCATACGCGCGTTATGTTATGTCAATGTTAGTACATGAATGTTTAGTTAACGTAAATAAAAGCTTAAAATGACACATTTGTGGTGTTGAAGTCTTAACAAGACTGATCCTAGAAGAAGAAATGAGTTATAGCAATGACCACCAAGACGAAGTCCTGATGTAGAGAATGTAGAAGTACAGAGATGAAGAGGAGAGTAAAGTAAGAAAAGATGTGCAAAAGCATGTACACTTAATTGAAGAAAAAAAACAACGTTTTTGTCTAAACATTTAACACTATTGTACTAATAAAAAATTCCTAAAGATCCCATTCTCTAAAGCATTTGATTCTCTAACATCATTTAACCTTATTGACTAATCAAATTAGTAGGAGCGCTGCTTGTAATTGTTACAAATCATGGAAATGGTCGTCCCGAGTTCAATCCTGCTTTATACATTTCACTTAGCGTTAATACCCTGGGAAAAGTTATGAATACTACTCTCCCTCAGCTAGGTACAATACCAGGGCAGACTAGTCTTACTATGCTAGGATAACCAGTCTAGTGAAAGAAACTTTGAATCAAACCTGGTAACACTCCCGCTTAAGAAATATTGACTTGTGTCCATCCTGCTCTCGCGGTAGTTGATACTAATCAAATTAAAGATGCTTACAATTCATCTAGCATTGTATGTGCCATCTTTAAGCATTCTATTCTCACACATTTTAACCTATTGTCACAAACAAATCCCCCTTAAAATGATCATTTATATACAAAAATGTATTATTTGTGTATGAATCGAAATAACACGTGCTTGACAGAATATTATGTACATGTTTTACAGATAGCTAAATTAGTGCGGTCAAGATCGATCTTGCAAATCTTTCATTTAACACGTAGATTTTCAACTTCTGTTGCATGTCACCTACGGATTCACAACCAATAGATGTTTACTTACCGAATTTTCGTATAATTAAATGGAAACGGCAGGAAAGTGAAGTGATGAAGAAGAACGAATAAGAAACAAAGAGAATGAACAAAATGAAGACGTCTAAATAGAGGATGAATTCAATAGAAAAGACAAAAATAAGGATGAAATTACTTTAAAACTAACGTTATTTTTAAGTTTCTCTTACTCGCTGTAAGCATTCTTCAAAGGAGTTCTTACAGCTATATTTATTTTTTAAATTATTTTTATTTCATCTGTTATTTAAAATTCGTACTGCTGACCAGAGACATTATTATTAGATAGTTTTAGTCAGGAAGTGAGTAAAAATTATTTAGAACAGAGTTAATGCGAATAATTTAAACAAATAATTATTACCATGATCCATCGTTTATAGAGACAATGCGTAGTTCAAAGACAAGTGAATACGTAGTCCTGGTGTGTTGATATGGAGATAGCTGTCGCCCAACAGCATGCTCCCTTTCACCACTTCTCTTGTGTCCAAAGAAAGGCAAACAACCAATAGTCCGCTCAGGAGTTGCTGGATCGACCCACAAGCATCAGAAAAATGGATTAAATCGCTCATTCGGTGAACAACTTTACGCATCCTCCATACCACCAAATTTAGCGCGCCTTGAACTATCATTCTTCGTCCACTTGAAATAGGTTTTAATGCAAACATTATTCTGTTGACGTGGAATAATATCTATGTAAAAGAGTTGCTTCAAGAATCAATCACTAAATTCTATCGAAGAGATACATGCCTCTTCGAAGTCGAACATTTGTCTATTGAGTAGAGACGTGACTATAGGAAGTAGCGGATATGATCCCAAGACTTGTTTTATTTGATGTATGATACATGTTCCTGTCTTGTCATCATATACCATTTCTCAAAGAAATCGGACATTTTTTTGATTCAACCTCGTATAAACTACTAAATGCACTAATATTTTCTACAATCATTAAAATGTCGCTGTTTTTTTCTTTTTACTAAAAAAAAAAAAAAAGTTTCAGAAGTTGAAAATTTCATTATTTTGTTTATTATTTTGTTTTTTTGTGTTGTGTTTTAATATAAGAAACAATCGATAATTTGATTTCGTATATCTATTAGAGTTCTTTTTTTAGAATGAAAACATTTATGAAATTACATTAGAACAAACACCATAAAGAATATTACTTTTGATGTTCTTATTTCTTATCTAATTTATATTTCGTCAAAAATAGTCCATCACAAATATTAAAGAAAGCGTAATAAATAAAAATTATTTTTTGTTCTCAATAAGCCGCTCATTTAGCTTTAATCATAAAATGTTGTAATTTTTTTCTCAGAAAACTTACAAAACATTTATATAACATACGAATTGATTCAACATATTTTTAGAACAATACGGTCAAAACTGCAAATTTCACAAATGAAAAATTACATTGTAATTTTTTAAATGTGGTTTTCTTAGGTCTATAATTCCTCACAACTAGACAAGCATTGTTTTACAACATTTAAAATGATATCGATCTCTTTAAATTTAAATATGAAAACCCATGAAATATCTGTTAGTTACTTCACAAGGCTCCAGTCTAATTATTTATATGTTTTGTTTAGGATATCATACCTCAGTGATGTCATTCATTCCAATAAAAGTTTTTTAAATAATGCATTAATGATTACTCACTTTTGCGTTTATCCAACTCATGTTTTTATTACCTCATATATGGACTGAACAGTACTACCGACTCGGTCAAGTGAACGAGCAATGGTGAGAGGTGTCTCTTACATTCCCAACCCAATAACTGTGTAACCTCACATCAGATAGAGTTTAAAAGTCATTTAATATTGCATTAAATTAATAAATCAACTTAAGCAAACAGTCTCTATTTATTCTTCACTTAATCCAAATATGTACATTCTATCACATATCCACTACATCACACACACACACACAATAAGAGTAAGGGAAAAATGCCGCGTATTTATAATAAAAGGCTATGACAAAATACACTTTGTTGTTAATATTATATATTTATATCCTTATTCTTTTATAGTATATCCCTAAATCTTTTTCATTATGTAGAATACAATTATGCGCATTCTTATAGCTGATCCTTGAGTGTGATGACGGCGCTTGACCTCATTCACCTTCGTTCTTGGGGCAATCCTGAGAACACGCAACTCCCATAGTAAGGCCCTCTTCCGGATTAATCATAAGCTAAGCTAAGAGTAGTTGACACTTAGAAAGCCGCAGCTAGCTAACATTAGCCTCATAGCGCAGTATGGGTGGATGGAATAAGTAACATCAACTAAATCGAAGTTGTTTATACTACAAAACTAACAATGACACAGGCTTCTGATAAGAACGATTCCCAACAAGATTAACCAGACCGAAATCCAATAGACGACCCGCGAGACTTTTAAGAAGACTTATACCAGACCAAGATGATGTATAGACGAATCCAGAAGCAAAGTCCGGCCAGAAGGGGAAGACGACCGAGAGTTAAAGAAGTAAGAAATGTATCCGATCATATATTCTGATTGGGTAACTCGACACCGAGCTATAAACATATACCTAATATGCGTATAAGATAGGCGCTATCTACACATTGTGAATATGACAATATTTCGATTATTAAAAAAATAATCATAACACATTGAAATTGATCCGTTTTTAGATGTTAATCAGCGATTAAGAATATATTCATCTAAAACAGACCTAATTATCATATGCTCGATGGATTTTTAATAATCAAATGTGTTAATTATCAGCAAATGAAAAAGGATATAAAAATATATTCATTTTTAACAACAAAGTGAGTTCTTTCACTACCCTTATTTATTATCTATCTAGCCTATATCTATCTTAATATATATTAATAATATATATATTATATAAAAATATTATCGTTGTTGCTTAGTACAAGTCTTTACAACGTATTCTAGTCGGTCCTGAAATTCTCTCACCAGTATTTTGTTTAGATTAGGTTCTATGAAGCTCAATGTTTAATTAATGTAAACACGTACAAATTATTTGGGAATAAAAATGCCTAATACTGGATATCGTGGTTATGGACCATCTCACTGCGAGATATGCTCACAGCTTTTCAGACACTGATATATTTTATTAGCTAAATAATTATCAATTCTAAAAGCTCATGTGAGCATACTCGCGAGTGGAAATGGTCCATTAACACGATACCCATGTATTTAAGCCCTTTTATCCCATTAATGTATATATATTATTATATATTATTATATATATATATATATAAATGTAAATCAGCATATAGTTGTTAATAGAATGTCTAACTGCTCTTTTTATCAATAGATGTTAAATTGTCAAGTTAAATTATGAGTGCTCAATGTACAAAATTCTTGGAATTATATCGAACATATATTTACTACCGAAAAAGCTTAAAACAGCCATATTAGCAGTTATAAATTTTTTACCAGATGTATTATGTAAATTCATCAGTGTGTCAAAAAGAGTTATCGAATTTTGTTTAAAACTTTTTTGACTTACCTTGTATTTGAAAATTACTTCCATTCTTGTCATTTTCCTTGTAAATTACAGCTTCAACCTCGATACTTTATATGTACTAGTATTACATACCAAATATTATGTGCCTAGTTTGTATAAATCAATAATGCCTCATAAGCTGCCCCATGGCCTTGAAGTATCTTGACATGACAAGTCCTTGCCTGTCCTGATCAATTCCTGTCCGGGGATACCTGGATCGGAGAAGACCCTCTTCCGTTTAGATGAGAAAACATTTTAGTCATCGCGAGAAACCACGAGGTGTGAGTGTTATTATCACGTTCCGACTCGATCTGCGCGAGTCTGGCTGCGGGATACTTCAGAGATATACGATCTAAGTAATCGAAGTTCTTTGTGTTATTATCTAAATACCAATTGACACAGGCTTTCTATAAAGAGAAATCCCATGGGAAGACACATGACACGAATCCCCAAGAGAAGCGATTTAGAAGAGACTTAGAAGAACTTAAGTATCAAAGACGTCGCAGAAGAAATAGAAGTAAGTATAACAAGGTATACAATTTATGATCACACCGTTGTATTCTTGAAAAAAATAACGTTTCACATCATTGTTCATTTCTATCTTGTAAGACAGTTCAATCTACCGATACTTTTATACAACCTTTATTCTGGAAAAAATAGTTCCATCTCACTGTTCATTCTATCTTGATGAATACAATTCAATCACATAATTTTGAACACTCTTGTACTTTGACAAAAAATAACATCCAATCATTGTTCATTTCATCTTGTAAATAACTTCATCATATTTATGACACACCTTTATATTTTTTTATTTTTTTTGTGTTTATTTTTTTTTTTTTTTTTTTCCTTCCCGATTAATACTTCCGGAGCCACTCTGAATCCCCCATTTTTCTCTTTTCTTTCTTTTTGTTTTTTTTTTTTGTCGTGTATATTGGCTCCTTCATGACCTTTTACAAAAAATTAGTAATTATGGATATTATTCTTTCCACACGAGACCTTCAACATGCGTTACAATGTCATCAAATAAGGTGCCGTAGGTGGGAGGGATCCAGCCTTATGGGGGAGAAGAAAATTTATATCTTAAATATCGCATCTTCCGCTCGCTAAAAGGATGAGAATTGCTTTATTGCCCGGTGACTAAGTGTCCCTGAAGTGGACTGCCTATTTACGGGATACAATTTATTCTTCCCACCATATAGGGTGGTTCNCATTCTAAGTTTTTTATTTCGCTGTTGGATATGGTGTGTCCAGGCATCAAAAAAATTCATTGATATATTTATTTTTGAAAGTAATGGTAACATTTTTTAAATATCTAAATATAGGGTTTCGGTGTCTGTTTAAATAAGAACAATTAGTATGAGAATATAACATCGTCCGAGATGTATACTTCTGAATCCCTGCTCCAAGACCACCGTATGTCGACTAGCAGAACTAATCAAGGGAACTTATTTTTCACAAGATGGAAATAGTTCATCTATGTTTTTAACTCATGTTATTGTTTCCCGGCAACAAATAAAATCATTGATATATTCTTTTGAAAGTAAGTTACATTTTTTAAAAATATCTGAATTAATAGAGTTCAGTGTCAGTTTTAATAGACCAATTACTAAGTTCGAATACACGTCCGGGATGTATACTTCTGATACCCTCTCAAGACAAACGCGTATTCGACTACAGAATGAATAGGGAAATATCATTAATCAAGATGAGAGTAGATCATCTAGATTTACTCATTGTGCAATGTTCTCACCGGCAACAAAATAAATCATGATATATTCCTTTTGAAGTAGATTACATTTATAAAACGTATCTTTTAAATAAAGTTGATTCGCTTCGGTTTTTGTCTGAACAAAAAGACGGCCGTCACTGATTCTACGTCCAGCTACTAAAACGTCAACAGAAAAAAGTGACCTTCAAAATTTGAGCATCGCCAAATTTTTTTAAGGAAACAGCCCCCCCCCGCTCAAAAATTTTGAGGTTTTTTAACAGTTTTAATAATACATACCTGGTTATCTATCTAATATATAGTTTATTATTATTTTAATAGTATATGTAAAGTTATCAGAAAATAACAGTATTGCCATTTCATTTTTTTTTGCATTTTTTACTCCTTTAAAAATTGATGCCTTTTACTTTACTTTAGATACAAACTCTCCTGATATAAAATTTCAAGCTCCCATCCCTCAGGGCAATATTACTTTCGTCGCCTCTTTTTATTGCTAGTAAATATAGATGGAGTTTCGGTGTCTGTAACCGAAACACGTTCTTCTCGCTTTACGTCCTGATACACTCAGGATTGCGTGAATTTTAATCAATGAGTATTTAATTTGAAATCATCACATAAAATAAAGCACAGCAACCCAGTTTGTTTTTTTATTAATAATCTATTTTTTACGAGAAATATTATATTGCCAAAGAAGAAATGGTCAAAAATAATGCATATGTCTACATTAAATTTAATAATATTCTAATTTACAGTGGAAAAGAAAATCTGTTCATCAATCGTCTGTATAACATTTTGTTTTCACGATAATCAAAATAGAAAGTGTTTCTGACGCCTCAAAGAAAAAAAATTGAATTAATTTTCAACTTTAACTGTTAGACAACTTGATTTTATTGGAACAATTTATTGAATGTAGACAGACAAAACATTTTTATGGTTATCCATTTTTAAAAAAGATCTGTTTTCTTTTTTTTCGAAAGAGCGTAACAACAAGATCTAATTTTTAACTCGGCCAGAGGTCAACGTTATGTTGTCTAATAATATGGAAGCTTTAAAAATAGAGATGAGAAAATAGTTAAAATACTTTGGTATGAACACCTCTTTGAGGCATAGGCTTATCTTATAATAACTTGTTCAAGTGGCACTGTCACCTAGGTTACTAATAATATAACTAATAATCATATAATATAATAATGAATCAATATATAAATGGGAACAAAACGGAAAAACGACAAAGACGAGAAACAAAAATGGGAAGAAAACATTATATGGACGCTTCAAATGAACAATAGATGAGGTTTGCACATAGAAAGACTTGGACATGGTTAGAAAGGACTCAAAAGAGAAACAGAATCAACTTATATTGCTGCACAAAATAATGCCGATAAGGACAAACTAACAAAGCAAAATTGATAACGAACCCAGATCAAAAGTAGTAAATGTACTTTGCGGTAATAGAGATGAGTGTTAGCATATACTTTCTGCGAAGTAGCAACTAGCACAAACGAGAATAAAAACTAGACACGAAGGGTTGGGAAGGTGATACCACTGGGAATTATGCTAAAAAATTACAATTTGACCACCCAAAATGGTATGTGCATAAACCAAAGAATTCTGTTCTTGAAGAACGAAACAACAACATTTCTGGGACTGTTGAATCAAAAAACGATCACCTTATCCCAGCAGAAGCAGACGCTAGTGGTTGATAAACAAAAAGAAAGAACTTGTCAAACTGGTGGATTTTGCAGTGCCAGCCAGATCCAGGGTGAACGTTAAAGGAAAATGAAAAAAATAGACAAATATCTGGACCTTGCCAGAGAGACTTGAAAAGTTATGGAGATCGAGTGAAGTGAAAGTGAATACCGATGTAGTTGGTGCACTTGGAACAGTCCCAAAAGGATTAGAAAAGGCCTGGAAAGTTTGGATATCAGAGAAGGATTGAAACCATTTCAGAACAACTGCACTGCTACAATCTGCCAGAATACTCAGAAAGAGTCCTGGAGACCTGAGGAGACTTGCGTCACTGCAGACTCCAGTGAAATATCCACAAGCTAACAGCTTGATGTGATAAACTCAAAAGGAGTAAATAATACATCAATATAACATATGTAATATCAAGCAAAAATTGATTAGACCAACAAACGACTTAAAATGTGACTGTGTGGTCTACAGAGACGTAAACAATATATTAAGTGAATGTTGCAAACTAGCACAGAGGGAATACAAGCTAGACCCGACTGGGTTGGGAACGGTGATCCACTGGGCAATCTATGCCCAAAAATAAATGTTGGTAATATGGTATTGCATAACCAGAAGCTGTTCTTGAGAATGACACGATTATGGGGCGCCGCAGTGAGATCGAACTCACAACAATGATCTACAAATCTGAGCTGTGCTAAGCATTACACCTGTAAGCGTGCCCATCCTCCTTTTAATATAGTTATTTACTAAGCTTAGCTTAGATGTGTCACAAGGCCCAGAAGTGTGGGGGCCCATTGAAGATCGAACTCAGTACAATGGTTGCAGCGATCTAGCTGCTAACCATTAAATGTGGAAATGGCCATCTCCTGTTTAATATAGTTATTTACTAAGCTAGCTTAGATTATGGACAGGCCAGAATTATGGGGGCGCCCAGTGAGACATCGACCTCACTAACAATGTTTGCAGAATCTAGCTTGCTAACCATTACAAAACCACGTGAGGTGCCCTCTCCTTTTAATATAGTTATTTACTAAGCTTGCTTTAGATTATGCACGTAAGGCAGAAGTATGGGGGCACCCCAGTGAGAATCTGAACTCACTAACAAATGGTCTGCAAACTACCTTGCTAACATTACACACGTGATGAACAAATCTCCTTTTGATATATGCTTATTCATCTAGAGTGTGACTATATTCTATTCATTCCTGCAGATGCAAATTACATACAACAAGACTGCCGCATGATGATCAGTCACAACAAAGACAGTAGATATACAAGGGTAAACCTGTCTTTCTTGCCTGCTGTGTTTATTTGAATAAAAAGACAGTTTCAAGGAAGTCAACCATCAAATTTTTCCGTCGAATACACCATTAATCTATTGATTATGGGCATAATTCCGATAAGAAGATCTTAGCAAGAAACATTCAAAATAAAATTCTCTTATTTATTTGAAACAGATGTTCTTTTGGACCATGAATTGATTTTAGAAAAACGAACAAAAAAAAAGAAAGCTTTTCAATTGGAGTAGATGTTTCGTTAAAAATGACATGATGAGAGGAAATAAGTAAGAAAACAGACGCAATAAAGGTTGAAATTTTATTGCATACTTTAATTAAATAGATCATTTCTTTTTCCTAGTTAAATAAAGTATTCCTTTACTGCTATAACAGTTTTAAATATATTATATATATATAAATATTGATAGATAGATAGAAGATATACCCACATATATAATATAATATAGTATAATATATATATATATAGTATATATATATATATATACATGCGTATAATATATAATTTAAAACGCACAGTAGTTAAAACAATATAAGGTTAGGTAAGGGACGAATAATATATATAATATATATAGTATATATATATAATATATATATATATATATATAAAGATTTTTTGGGATGTTTTTGTTTTTATTTTAGAGTATTGCTGAATAAGTATGTATTAATCTTTACTTGAAGGCACTTACATGCATTATCGTATCAAATTCGATACTTTTTCTTATGAATGAACTTTGATAAGTATGATCCCGGCAAAGGATCGCTCGGGTGGTGTGAATATTGTACAGATGTTCGACTTTATTTAGTCTCATCAGCGATATACTAACGATTTCCCTCCGACAGAAACGAATCCGGGATCTCAGCAGGCATAGTGAACACATATATCGCCTTGGCCACAGTCACAGCTGAACAATCCCAAGCGAAATTACCTTGTCAAGTGTACCACACGCCTCTAACATAGTGGTAAGGGGGCGTTTTTGAGAGAATACATCAACACAGACCGTATGCCCTTCGGCGAGTGAATAAGATTTTTTGGTGTTTTGGTTTTTTATTTTTTAGTACGATACATGCATTGTATGTATTTTTTATATGATACATGATTGTATTTTTAATACGATACAGGCATTGTTAAGTGCATTCAACGTAAAAATTTAATAGCATACTTTATTCAGCAATGCTTCTAAAAATAAAAACAGAACATCCCAAAAACATATATAATATATATATATAGTATAATTATATATAATAGTATATATATATATATAAGGTATCCACTGAAATTTGACTTTATCATATATTATTATATACTATGTATATATATATAGTATATATATAAGTATGAGGTCTATATTAGGGTCTACCATGGTTTTCAATCTAAAAGGTTTCCGAGGATCCTATCTTATTCGATGTCATTAACTTTGTCAACCGTTATTATCGTTGAAGTAGTTATCACAGTTTTACCTAGTATGAAATCGATTCATCACGTATAATTTTGAAATCCTAATAAAAACATTTAGATCGAAACCATAGTAGAGCCTCTTTTCTACATTACTTACTGATATTATTAATGCTCAGTGTTTTGATAAATTGATCACTTTTGGATAATTTGCTGATGTTCATGCACTGAAGAGCTAAAGAGTGAATTAGATACTATCTCTGCTCTCCCCCTCTCTCTCTCCTCTCTCTCTCTCTCTCTCTATATATATATATATATTATATATATATATATATATATATATATGGTGTGTGTGTGTGTGTGTGTTTGTGTGTGTGTGTGAAGAAAATATTTCTTCACATATTGTCGGGTATTTCCTCATCGTTTTCCATATATATATGTATATATCCCGATAAACTGAGTTGATAGTTTCAAAAGAAAGGAGACATATCTAACACTCAACAGTAGCCAGTAAGAACAATTCACATACCTAGGTAGCAATATCTCATCCACAGAAAGCGACATGAATACACGAATAGGAAAAGCGTGGTTGGCCATATACAAATATCAGTAATATGGAAGTCCGATCTCGCCGACAAGTTTGAAGCGACCGGTTCTTCCAGGCTGTGGTCATATCAGTGCTGCTGTATGGCTGCACTACTTGGACCCTAACAAGCGCTTGAGAATAGCTGGATAGGAGCTTGCCACAAGAATGCTGCGTGCAGTGTTGAAACAATCGTGGAAGCAGCGCACCACCAAAGGAAACAGTTTTATGGCCCCTGTCCCCATCTCACAAACCATTCGGGTAAGACGCGACCAGAGCATTCCGGGCACTGCTAGAGAAGGCAAGCGACGAGCTTATAGGAGGCAGACATTGCTCCTGTGGAAGGCTAAAACGGAGGTGCTACTGTGGCTGCCCATCAACGACCCTACATTGTCCAGCTATGCAAAGATGCTGGATGCTGTGCAGAGGACCGCTCTGGGAAAATGATGATAGGAGGTTTGGCGAGAGATTGTTATGGATATCCGCTGTTAAATTGCGCGACATGATGATGCATATATATATATATATATATTATAATATATATATGTTTTGTTTGTGTGTGTGTGTAGTGTGTGTGTGTGTGGTGTGTGTGTGTCTGTGGTGTGTGGTAAAATATCCAATTTGACTGTAAAAGGTGGATTCTCTTATTTGGATCATCAAATAATACATCCCCATGCCCTATGATCAGGTAGGTGCAACTTATTGATTCATACAATCTCTGAGAGAGCTCAATTGTATAATAACTAATAAATTTATATATACATAGCAATATTTAACTTTCAAAGAAAGAAAAACTTAACAACCGTCATTTGACTATGATAAATTTATATCGACCAGAGATTCAATATGAGTCTAGTCTCAACAGACAGTTTTTAACTAAAAAAGATATATAATATATATATATATATAATATATTATATATAACGAAGCTGTTGGCATTTCACATAGCGCTAATACCCTTGGGAAGGTGTGAATCCTTATTATCCTTGTAGCTATGGGTTAAATAGTAGGGCAGATTGGCCTCAGCCTTGGGTGGTCTGTAACAAGTCTAGGAGAGGGATAACTCGAAATTCAAATTCCTGAGGTCAGTCGTTGAGTGGGTTTGTGGCAACCCTTGATGTACCAATTCTTTCCTATTGACTGTGCCGAAAAGTGTGGATGGTCCAACACAGGCGAGCCCATTAATATATATATATATAATATAATATATATATATTATATATATATATTAAGGTTTAAGAAATAGCTTTGACATAATGTCTACGCTACCCAACTTATATATGCACACACACACACAACACACACACACACTAATTATATATTATATATATATATATATATATATATAATATATATATATAATATCCATACATAATTTTATGTGTGAGATATTTTGCATTTTAAATATATATATATATATATATATATATATATATATATTACAAACTTTTATTATTTGGCTGGATGTTAATATAATCCATCCATAAGAATATATGTTATAATAACAAGTGTAGGAAAATCGCTTTTGATGTTTACACTCCACTTGAACACGTATTTTAAATTTTGATTTATGTTCTCCCTTTTGAAGTGAAGCGAAGGTCGTAAACTTGGACTCTGATTGGAAAATATCAAAGACTACGTGGGTTGAAATTGAATTATCGTGTCAAATTACCAGGGATAGTCAGAGGTTTTATGTTATTTGAAAAAAAAAATAGCCAAGACTTCCAAAGAAATGATGGGGTCATTTAAGTCTGGTTCGTATTACACACGGACACAACAGTCTAGGTCGACCAGAAAGAAAAAATAAACCTCCATTAATCAGCTCTGTGTAGATTCTGTATGCCGTGTGGGAGACCTACGAGGAAGACGAATGACCGACAAGGACGTTTGGCGTGGGAAAGTCATGGAACTCCGTGTTAACAGCCTGACATGACGACGACGACCGACGAATGATGATGTGATTTGGTGATGATGGTGATGATGAATATGTAATTTTAACTACGTGCAGATAACTGACGCGAGGTAATTTAAAAGAGCTATATGTGTTCATAACTATGCGGTTGCTCAGATATTGTCAATCCCTGTAATTCTGAGGGGATGAAACCCTTTCATACCCAGGCCGGGTCTTCTATGGAAAATTACAGAAGCCCGCCAAATATGTGAAAGTCACGTGGGACCTTTTCAGAGTCCCCAGTTTGCAGTTAGACGTCAGCAGAGCAGTCAGCCATGATGCTCTGTCTACAACTGTAACTCTGCATACGCGCGCATATGTTATGTCTGGGTTGGGGATTACCGATAAAAGTAACATTAAAGAAAATCGAAGTCTTGTTTACAAAAAACTAACAATGACACAGGGCTTCTTATAACGGGAAATCCCCATAGAAGACCAGACCGTAATCCCCCAAGAAAGTCAACACCAGACGCTAGACCAAACCAGACCTTAGAAGATGTTAGAAGATAGAACCAAAGCCGACCAGAAGAAAATACGACCAGAGTAAGAAGTAAGAAAGGGTATACAACATTATATCGATTTGGTAAGGTGTAAACCTCACTATGTAACATTTGAATGTGGGCTGAAATTGAATTATCCTTGTCAAATTACCAGGGTTGTGTCAACTTATGTTTATTAAAAAAACAACAACAACAACAGATCCCCCCCCAACAAAATGATTGGGCCATTTAAGACTGGCTCGTAAATACAGACGGGCGCACGAGTGTAAAGTGGACCAGCAAGAACCCACTTTAATCAGCTTTGTGTGGATTCTGGATACCGTAAGTAAGACCTCCCCGGAGGAATGACTTTTTGCAAGGGAAAGTCATGGTGAACCCGTGGTAATGGGTGCAACGTGATGATGATGATGATGATGATGATGATGTAATTTTAACCAAGTGCAGAAAACTGCCTGTGGTAATTAAGGGAACTATATGAATGTGGAGCTGAAATTGAAGTAACAGTGTTAAATTGCCAGGGTTATGTTTATTTGAAACATGCCAGAGTTTCCAACAAAATGATGGGGTCATTTAAGTTCGGGTCGTAATTACGCGCAATGCCAACGACAATACCAATTATATCTAGGATCAGACTGTAGTATCTGCACCCAGATGATTACTTTTTTTTTAAATGTTCAGTTTCTTTGTTGAATGGCATAACAAACTTCGTGGGTTATTTCATGCCAAAGGTATCCTTGTAGAAGTACCCTAGTGACTCTATTTAACCCTTTACTGGAGGATTTTTTTTTGTTTCTAAAAAATAATTATATATAGGATTGTTTTTAATACGTTTGAAAAATAAAATAATGTTAGAAATATAATCCAAGTGCTTATATATCAAACTAGCAAGAATATCCACCCAAGTAAGTATTTAAGTTTTAATGTAATGAAATATGTTAAATTAGAAAGACAAACGAAATTAAATAGGAAATCATATAAACAGATTAAACATATCTTAATTGTATTTTAATTGGTTTCTATATGAAATCCTTCAGCAGACTGATTTTAATACATTGAAAAATAAAACAATATTAGAGATCAATGATGCCAAGTAATTGTTTATTTAACCCGGTTTTGTTAAAACCTGTATACAAATAATATATTATGTAAACCTTTATTTCATAGTGATATATAAGATAAATTGCAGGATTTTAAATGCACTAATAACACGGGTTGTTTTGAGGCAAATCTAACACAGAATTTCCTAGAACCATCGTTAATAAATAATATTTATTCTATTCTATGTATTAATGATTTTGACTATAATCTAAATACACATTAATAAACTTACGCAAATCTTGAGGGTATTGTTATGTAAGCAGTGACGTAGTTGTTTTACAGACAGACAGGCCAGAATCACCATTATTTATTCAATGTGGTTTTGTTAAAACCACTTTGCAAATTCAAACTATTAACACATTTTTAACAAGTTTACAAGTGTGAGGAAGACCAAAAGGTAGGAGAGCCCCATCCACAAACACTTAACCAAATTTAAAACATAATGAATACAGTTATTAGAAAGGAATGAACTAACAAGAGAAGAGTTTTACGAGAGATCTCTCAGTTGTTATTTGTTCTTTCTCAGAATCAGGAGATAAATTGGTAAGATTTTTACGTCATGAATATTAACAGGTATTAAGTGGTCCTAAGCAAACATCAGATTAATCTGAAGAATTGTTGTATTACTATGAATTTTTTAACGTTTCCGAAGGGTATTAATCCGAAAGTGAACGTAATAACACGACTGGAGTTCGAACCCGCTTACTAAGATGTCGCAGTCCAGCACATTAGCGACGACGCCACGCAAGACACTTCATTATTTTTTACAAGACTTGGGGATAAAAAAATAAATATGTAAGACAATTATTTCAAATAGCCGTGTCGGTGTGGCTTAGAATCTTTCAGTGTATCTCGCCGTCGGCTGGGGTGTTAGAATGTACCGACTGCACCTCGCAGAGGGTAACTTCCCCAGTGGGCCACCTGTTGGCCGTGGGTGGCGACCCGTGATGCTAAAGGACAGAGCCCAGGTGGATGAGCAGTTCATGACATGCAATACTCCACTTTGGCCCTATCTTGGCTAGACGGTCGGTCGGAGAAGCCCCCTCCGATTAATCGGCTGGTCACGTCAAGCCTAGCACCTATATGATTGTCCCAACCCTATTGCCCTTATGGCAAGCCCAACCCCTTTTTATCATATGGGTGCTAGAAGGCGGTGGCTGCGGTCTACATATCCTGGAAATGACGTTAAACTCTATCTGATGGTGAGGTTCCAGATTTGGAGGTTTGGGGAATGTGGAGCACCCCTTCATCATCATTGCTCCCTGGTCCACTCTGACCCGGAGTAGTAGTACCTGTTAGGGTCCCATCTATGGGTTAAATAGAAAAATGTATTTATAAAGAAAGAATTGATTTATTTTAAAACTTTATCGGCATTAAATGACCCACTGAGGTTGATATGCCGTAAAACAAAACAAACCAAACTCCTTCATTTTTAGTGTATCTTATACATAGGGGTAACCCCCCCAAAAAAAAAATGTCCTATGTAGGAGACTAAACGGCCTCTGATGGTGAGGCTCCGGTCCTGGGGAGGTGGGGAATTTGAAGTAGCTCCTCATTGCCATTACTCCCAGATCCACTCAGATGCAAAGTGGTAGTACCAGTCATTGGAGAAATAGTTGATTGGCTGGTTGGTTGGTTGGTTGGTCCTAACGGCATAGCAACCTTTGTTGGGTTATTTTATGCCAAAGACGATTTGTTTTATTCATTCTTGATGTTTATTCAATTTCTTAACTCAATTTTGTAAACCCCTTTTTAAACTCATTTTTTCTCTATTTAATCCATAGATGTGATTCTATCAGGTACCTCCACGGGTAAGAGTGGCCATAGGAGTAATGTCAATGAAAGGGTACTCCATACTGCGCACTGGGACTTCACCATTAGATGCAATTTAAAGTCATACTCAGGACACTAATACCCTTAGTCACCGCCTTCTAGCACATATATGATAAAAAGTGTTGGGAATTTGCCATAAGAGTAACTGTGTCGGAATAATCATAGATATTTACCAACCCCTCCGCACGAGCAGGATGTGACACAAGGTCAATTTCTTAAGCGGAGTTTAACAGGTTTGAATTCAGAGTTTTCCTTCTCCTAGAACGGTTGCCTAACCACTGTTAAAGAGCCCAGTCTACCCTACTATTTACCCATAGCTGGAGGGAGGGTAGAATTCATACCTTTCCCAAGGGTATTAGCGCTAAGTGAAATGCAATTACCTCGTCCAGGATTTGAACTCGTGTCGACGAGTCCATTTCCTATGACTTTAACCATTACACCACGAGCTTCCTACACAATAAATAATCATATAGGTGCTAGAGCTTGAAGAGTGTAGGCGATTGATCAGAGGGGACCCTCCGACCGCCCAAGTAAAGGCCAAAATGGAGTGTTGTATTTCCTGAACTGCTCATTCACCAAGATCATAGATCGCCACCTACCGCCAACAGGGGCTACTTTTCAGGGGAGTTTACCCCTCTGCAGAGGTGCAATCGGTGTATT
Source organism: Doryteuthis pealeii (assembly GCA_023376005.1). Taxonomy (NCBI): domain Eukaryota; kingdom Metazoa; phylum Mollusca; class Cephalopoda; order Myopsida; family Loliginidae; genus Doryteuthis; species Doryteuthis pealeii. The sequence goes on along the minus strand of CM042155.1, from coordinate 79,692,922 downwards.
AAACAGTCCCAGTGGACAAGGCGGGAGTGAAATAGTTCTGACAAAAAATTATTCGAATATGAAAAAAAGAAGAAAAATATCAATAAAAACACACAGTACATACAGTTCCTTAACTTCTAGGCATAAGATAATATGTTACATAATTCATAGACAGCTTATGAATTATGTACGTTCTGTAGTCAGATATTTTGAATCAGGGTTCATTAGATTCAGAATAACAAGTGTCCAGTAGAAAGTTACCTTGAAGGTTATTGACGGGTAATAACCTTTTTACTTGGCCCCTTGAAATAAAAGCGCCATTAGAGGCAGTTAGTTTAAGTTTTAGTTTAGATGTGACTAGTTACCGACGGAGAGCGGACGCTGTCGTCGCTCTGAGAGTCGTTACTCCACCGCGCGGTTAAATCTGGGGCTGGGTTATTTTAAATAAAAGACTTAGAAGAAAACAACAAAGTCTTGTTAAGTTAATAAAACAAGAAATGACAAGCCCGGAGAAATGAGCCTGAACAAACAAGAAGTAAAAGTAATTCAGAGAAACAGCCAAAGAGAATAATACAGCGGTCGAGGTAACAACTATCTATCTATCTATCTATCTATCTATCTCAGTCTGTTTGTATCTATCTATCTATCTATCTCATTCTGTTCATATCTATTTATCTATCTCATTCTGTTCATATCTATTTATCTCATTCTGTTCATAACTGTATATCTATCTATCTATCTATCTATCTATCTCATTCTATTGAAAGTATTGCGTTCATTTCTTAACTCTATGCTTACCAGTATATATATATATATATATATATATATATATATATATATATATGCATCTACAGACATATACAGGGTGTTCGGGATATAAATTTGACATACTCTGTCTCTCTGTCTCTCTGTCTCTGTCTGTCTGTCTGTCTGTCTGTCTCTCTCTCTCTCTCTGTCTCTCTCTCTCCCATTATATACGCAAGATATGTAGAAGAGTATATAACAAATCAATCAATCAAACAACATAAATACAGACTTATATGTATTTACCCAACCCGTCCACCACGGGCAGGTTGTGACACAAGGTCATTTTTAATCAAAGCGAAGATGATTTCAATTCCGATTTTTCGCTCTCGAAGAATGGTTACCAAACGAAGGTTAAAGAACCAATTCTGTCGTACTATTATATATAAATGGGAGAGACCCTCCTGTCTAATCCATGAGTGTCATGGTGTATGCCCAATTTGCGGTCTTAGCTCCATCAATGCATCTGTCACGGTAGGCAATTTTCCCCTACTAATCAAAGGAAGTAACTATTAACACATTTTTAACATGTGTTGTTTCTACATACAAATAAAAAAAAATGGAACACTGATTGAAAATGCAAGACTAGGTTCTTGGAAAATCGGCGGATTTCTGAGAAGCATATCAGGAAGTAGTATTAGTAGACTGATGGGTTGGGTAGGTGGCTTTTTAGCATTTGAATTTTGTTTATCTTTACTCATTCACTACTTCACAATATCGCAAACCCCTTTGCTTCTTCTTCCTCTAAATATAACTTCTGATACACTAGAAGATGTTCTATCTTTCCAACAGCGTCGCCATTGATTCATCGTTAACAAATGCAGTCCTTTCAACGATGAACATTTTTTTCATGAATCTACCAGTTTATAAAATCGCTGCAATTTTAGAGTATCTGTGCATTCAATGCAACCCATGCCGATTGAAAAACGTCGAGTTTTCAAGTGGTATCTCTATTCGTAAAGTGCTCATTTACTAGTGAACGGGTTATTTTCCTCTTTTCTTTTGTTTTCTATTTGTATGTGTTTGGAGATTTGGTTTCTTAATATACTGTTAAATGGTGCTTAATAGGACACACAGCACAATGCTAAATATTCCAAAGGGGAATAAACTTCAATCACAAAGGTCAAAGTAAAGAAAGGTTAAATTGGATTTATGGAACATAGGAGAAATATTAGAATTAATTAAAAATTCGAGCATTTCTATATACGACGAATGCTTCTACCCGAAAAGTGGCTTGAGAGCTCAACTTGTGTACGGCCAGCTTGTTAGTGTTCCAGTTAATGGGTATGGTAGCGGAAGCCTCATTTCTGGTGCTAACCTCCCACAATGCACCAGTCACGGTAGGTAACTGCCCTTTGATAATCATGGGAATCAACTCTACAAAAGTGTTGGGACGAATGCTAAGATTTTTTTAACAAGTTATGACATAAGCGTATATATATTTACCAACCCTTCCGCGCGCGCAGGAAGCGACACATGGTCAATTTCTTAAGCAGAGTTTAACAGAGTTTTCCTTCTGCTAGACTGATCACTTTGTCAAGATTAATGAGCCCAGTCTGTCCTGCTATTTACGCATAGCTGGAGGGAGAATTGGATTCGTACATTTCCCAAGAGTATTAGCTCTTTGTGAAATGCTTTGTACAGAAATTGAACTCGGGTAGGCGAGTCCATTTCCTACGACTCTAACTATTAGACGACGCGCCTCGCCATGACACAAACGTCTATAGACTTATAGACATCTATGTATATGTTCAAAGTTGAAGTCAATATATGTGACGCCGCTGCAGCTCTGCGGTCGTTTCTTTTCACAAATAGATATTTGTTTAATCTAATTTCAGTGCCCCCTCCGTACTCAACAATATAAGCCAAATTGTTTCTATCAATTCTGTCATCTTCTCAGTCCCTCGTAACTTAATTTATAATCTTGTCTTTGTTTTCGGCAATTATTAGGTTTTCTATGCACAGAAAAAAATTTACACACGTCGTTTCGGCCGTAAAAATTACTCTAAAAGGAAAAATAGATAGGAAAATATTTCAAAATCAGAATGGATAAGTAGTCTTCCTCCTATAATCTCAACGGTTTAATTAGTATAAGAAATATTCGTATACACCATTTACCAGTAGCCATATCAACTGGGGCTGTAGAGTAAGCCGACTGCACCTCTGAAGAGAGGTAAGACCACCCAATGCGCCGTGGGTGGGGCACGTGATGTTTAATGGCAGAATCCTAGTGGCCGAGCAGTCCATGACATGCAACACTCCATTTTGGCGTTTACTTAGACTAGACGAGCGAGCGGAGAGGCCCCTCCGATCAACCACTAGATCACGTCTATCCCTAGCACCTATATGATTGTCCCGACCCTTTTGCGCTTATGGCAAACCTCTAACCTTCTTTATCATATGTATATTTACCAACGCCTCCGCACAAGTAGGATGTGAAACAAGGTCGATTTCTTAAGCGGAGTTTAACAGGTTTGAATTCAGAGTGTTCCTGTACAAGACTGGTTACCTAGTCAAAGTTAAAGAGCCCAATCGGTCCTACTATTTACCCATAGCTGGAGGGAAAGTAGTTGGATTCATACCTTTATCTTGGGTATTCGGACCCTGTGAAATGCAAACAGTTCATAAAGGACTTGAATCGCGTCGACGAGTCCATTTCCTAGGTCTCTAACCACTCACCCACTTTTTCATCATATATGTGTTAGAAGGCAGTGGCTGGGGTTTTAATCCTTGTAGAACAGTAGTAGTACTATTTAGCCTACAGTTGGAACAGTTTTATACATATAGTAAATTGTAAAGAAGTTCCTGAATGTATAGAAATATAATTTAAAATGAGGAAATCACAAATATCTAATCCTAATTGCAAAAGGATATAATGTAAATGTGATCAGCGTAATAGGAATAAATACAACAAAATCCACGTTTCTATAAGTAAATTAAAGTCGTCAGGGCAGCCTAATATCAGTATCAGCCAGACAGCGAGGCAGTCTATCCCCTTTTCACTAGCGCTAGACCAAGGAGATTATTTTGGTGGCGTCTGAGGTGGAGCGCCACACCTACCATCAACTCCTTACTTTACCCCACAGATCCCTGTGTTACTCATACGCTGAGTTGGCGAGGACCGGTATCGAACTAGGAACCTTGTGGTTTCTAGCCGAACGCTCTACCGACTGAGCTAAACCATAAAACAAACAAAACAAAACAAACAAAAAAAAAAATCAAATCAAATATGATATATTTTAATAATGGAGATTTGCTGTCTATCTGTCTGTAACAAAAACTACGCCACTGTTGACGTCACAAAACCCAATACCATACTCTCGCCCTTTTTTCAGTAACAAGAAGTTAACTAAAAGGTTTACAAATAAGTAAATACCTACGATGTTGTTTAAAATGTATTTGTACAATATTAAAAATAGTTAACTAATTAATAATTAATAGATTCATGCAACATTTTATTTGAGGGGAACAAAACTAAGTTTCCATTTCAAATTGTTTTATTTCTTTACTCCTTTGATTATTTTGCTTATGATACACTCCCTCTGCCGCCCTGTCGACTGGGGTGTTAGAATGCACCGACTGCACCTCTGCAGAGGGATAAGACTCCCCCAATGGGGCTACCTGTTGGCCGTGGGTGGCGACCCGTGATGCTTAAGGATAGAGCCCAGGTGGATGAGCAGTTCATGACATGCAATACTCCACTTTGGCCCTATCTTGGGCTAGACGGGCGGTCGGAGAGGCCCCCTCCGATCAATCGGCTGGTCACGTCAAGCCCTAGCACCTATATGATTTTCACAACCCTATTGCCCTTATGGCAAGCCCCAACCCCTTTTTATCATATGGGTGCTAGAAGGCGGTGGCTGCGGGTCTACATGTTCTGGGAATGACATTAAACTCTATCTGATGGTGAGGTTCCAGTTTTGGAGGTTTGGGGAATGTGGAGCACCCCTTCATCACCATTGCTCCCTGGTACACTCTGACCCGAAGTGGTAGTACCTCTTAGGGTCCCATCTATGGGTTAAATAGAAAAATGTATTTATAAAAAAATTGTATTATCCCTTAAGAATTGATTTATTTCAAAACTTCATCGGCATTAAATGACCCACTGAGGTTGATATGCCGTAAAACAAAACAAACCAAACACTCCCTCTGACATTGAATTTTTAACTCCCCTTCCTCAGGTAATATCATCCAAAAAATCATTTTTACACCACCCAGAGGGTGTATATCTTTGCTAGTCATAATAAATAACGAGTTCAGTGATACTTATTTAGCGAGACCTGGATGGTAACCATCAAGCTACATTAAACATGTAAATTCATTCTATCATAAGTGTCTTATATTTTTCCTACTTTAATAGACATCATCTTCTCCCGAGTCGGCCGCTCACAAACAAAGAAAGAGAACCAGAATAATGATGAATGTTTATTACAGAGAATCTATAATCACCTTGCAAAGGAGAACATTTTGCAACAAAAGACTGGACAGTGTGTATCGCTAAGGAGTCTTTGAATTTTGGTATTTAATAAGCGGATTTTAAATAAAACGCTTAATAGAATCTGCTCTGCCTCTCCGTGTTTGCAACAAATAGTCTAATCTTTTTAATGAATACTTCCTTTGTTGGTTGACAAATAAAACTCGTCTTAAAATTATAATCGGTGACGCATGAGCGTGTAGTAAGTCACACACACACACAGACACACATACACACGCACACGCATATATATATATATATATATCTTATTATAATGGAGATTGTGGATTTGTATGTCTGTAACCGAAACTATATTACTATTCAAGTCACAATTCCCTTTGTTATTCACGTCACATTCTCCATGATTTTATTTTTAATTAAACCTCAATTATTAATAAAATCGTTATACATCATTAAGACTGTTGACCATATCTACATACTAATAACTTGCAATTGTATTTATATATACAAGAAAATAGCGGCTTACAGTGTGAATTGGAAGGCTAATTTGCATATTGATCTTAAAATTTTGATTTTAATAAATATGTGCTTAGTATTATTGATTTCTAATTGTTTGGTTTTATATTAATGAATATGAGCAAAAATCTCAGGGATAAATCTTAAAAGAAATCCATTAAGAAGAAGAAATAACTGTAATATCATTCTTTACTTCCTATTTTAACTAAATAGTTAAATTAGGAAAATTTACCAATGAAAGACGGGAGTAAGGGAAAATGATGGAAGAGTTAATTTCAAAGTTGTTCTATTTTTCAATCATACCCCCTCTGTTCCAAATATTTTTATCTGAATTCTTATTCAGTTTCATTAGCCTTTCTAATTTAACATGATATTTTATTATATTAAAACTTAAATACTTGCACCCGGAGGATGCATATATTTGCTAGTATATATAGTTGGCAACGTTCCGTCTATTTTAGAAGATGGTGTAGTTTTTTTTATCTACAGCTACGTGAGTGGCTGAACAGACCGATCCTTGAATGGCAGTCTCTGGTGCAGTGGGTGCAAACAAAAGGTGATGTTTTCTGCAGGTGTTGGGGATGCTGTTTTTCCTTTCTTTTAGCTCTCTTTTCTGTGGCAGCCTTTATCCTTTCTTTTTCACTACTTTTTGTTCCTTGTTTGACGAGGAGGCGCCAGGTCACACGGTCTTCTGCACAGGCCTCCCACGTGTTTATGTCTATGTGGCATGCCTTCATGTCTCTCTTGCAGACATCTTTGAAGCGTAGGCGTGGTCTTCCTGCCGGTCGGGTACCCTCCACTAGTTCACCATACAGCAGGTCTTTGGGGATGCGGCCTTTGTCCATCCTCCTGACGTGGCCAATATATATATACAAAATAATAATATATATATATATAATATATATATATATAATATGAAGTAAATGGAAGTGAATCCGACAGTATGAATTTAACATTTTTAGAAAAAACAAATGATTGTATTAGTTTGCTGACAGAATCTGTTTCGACATTTTTAATAGAGCGGTCTTCATCAAGAGCAACATATGAAGGAAATACGTCTTTCCTTCATATGTTGCTCTTGATGAAGACCGCTCTATTGAAAGGTCGAAACAGATTTTGTCAGCAAACTAATAACATCATTTGTTTTTTCTAAAAATGTTAAATTCACACACACACACACACACACACACACACACATATATATATATATATATATATATATATATATATATATATATATATGAATTTAACATTTTTAGAAAAAACAAATGATGTTATTAGTTTGCTAACAGAATCTATATATATATATATATATATATGTGAAAATAAAATGGAAATTAATCCGACAGTATGAATAAGATATAATGAAAAAACAAACGATGTTTACAACTGAAATAGGCTCATCACAAGAGAAAGTGTGCAAACCGTTTCGGGGCCCAAACATATATATATATAGATAGATAGATAGATAGAGAGGGAGAGAGAGAGAGAGAGAGAGAGAGAGAGAGAGAGAGAGAGAGAGAGGGAGATGTGGATGTTATCAAGTGTTCCTTGATAGGATTCAACCAAAATTGAGAAATGAAACATACATATAATGATTTGCGTATATATTTTAAATATACTGAGTATTATGAATAAATAAACAAATAGATGTATACTTTGTTATCTCAACGACTGTGTATGTATGAGTGTGTCTTAAAGAATTTTATATTTATTTTTATATTTATATAAATATATATATATATATATATTCATATAAATATATATATATATATATACATTTATATATATATATATATATATATATATACATTTATATATTATATATATATATATATACATTTATGTATACATATATATATATTTATGTGTATATATATTATATATATATATATATATATATATATATATATATATATATATAACTTTCAAAGAAAGAAACTTAACAAATCGTCATTTGGCTATGATAAATTTATTTCGACCAGAGACTCAAAATGAGTCTGGTTCTTCAGATAGATTTTACAAAATACAAGGAAAATCGAATAGAAAAAAAATCACAAGAATACAATCTTCTCATACGCTCAGATAAGAAAACTTTTTTATGATAACAAAAACAAAAGAATTTGAATTCCGGGACAGGACATGCCAAAAAGATACAACTGTATCCATTCCTTCTTCTTTGTCAAAATTAGCCTCAACCAAATAAGTAAAAGAAATTTTAAAAAATCTATCTGAAAAGACAAGACTCATTTTGAGTCTCTGGTCGAAATAAATTTATTATAGTCAAATGACGGTTTGTTCATTTTTACTTTCTTTGAAAGTTAAATATTGCTCTGTACATAATTAATTTATTAGTTATTATACATTGATCTCTCTTGGGGATTTATAAAAAATTATTTTATGAGTCAAAAGGTTTACACCTACATAAGCATACAGTATGGATGTACAGTGAGATTTCGATGAACCAAAATAAAATCGTCCCTTACTTACCAGTCTCCTGGATTATCTTACACACACACACACTCTCTCTCTCTCTCTCTCTCTCTCTCTCTCTCACACACACACACACACACACACACACACATATATATATAATATATATATATATATAATACATATCTTATTATAATGGAGATTGTGTGTTTTTCTGTCTGTAACCGAAACTATATTACTACTCAAGTCACAATTCCCTTAATTATTTACGTCAAATTCTCCATGATTTCATTCTTTTAAACCTTCAGTTATTAATAAAAATTGTTTTACATTATTAATACTGTTGACCATATCTATGTACTAATAACATGCAATTGTATTTATATATACAACAAAATAGCGGTTTACAGTTTGAAGGCTAATTTGCATATTGATATTTAAAATTTTATTTTAATAGATATGTGCTTGGTATTATTGATTTCTAATTGTTTGGTTTTATCTTAAGAAATATAAACAACAATCTCGTGGATAAATCTTAAAAGAAATTTATTTACAAGAAGAAATAACTGTAATATTATCCTTTACTTCCTATTTTAACTAAATAGTTAAATTAGGAAAATTTACCAATGAAAGAGGGGAGTAATGGAAAATGATGGAAGGGTTAGTTTCAAAGTTGTTCTATTTTTCGATTATACTTAGTCAGTTTCATTAGCCTTTCTAATTTAATATGATATTTTATTATATCAAAACTTAAATACTTGCATCCGGAGGGTGCATATATTTGCTAGTATATATAATATACCAAACTTATTGGTAAATCCTCGCGGTGAGAAAAAAAAACAGCAAATAGTTTGATTGTAAAAATATACTACCAAACATCAACCGGGAAGAAAATAAATTTTGGAAAAAAGAAAAGACCAAGATAATCGTACCAACAAAAAATAATCTATTAGTACAATATTTTGGCCAAGAGAAAAAACAATTTATATGCATATATATATAAGATATATATATATATATTCATACAAAACCCTCAGGAGACTAAAGCTAATAAGTAAAATCTAATAAGTCAGATCTTAGCCCTGAAGAGCATTAAGCGAAACTTTTTGTAGGTTCGTCTGACTCATTAGATTTATCTTTATATATGTATATATATATATATAGAGAGAAAGAGATGGAGAGAGAGAGAGAGAAGAGAGAGAGAGAGAGAGGGGGGGGAGGTGGATGTTATCAAGTCTTTTCTTGATAGGATTCAACCAAAATTGAGAACTCAAACGTACATATAAAGATCTGCCTATATATTTTACATATACGGAGTATTATGAATAAATAAACAAATGGATGTAAACCTTATTATCTCAACGACTGTGTATATATATATGTGTGTGTCTTAATGAATTTTATATTTATTTTCATGTATATCAAATGTTTTGAGAAAGGTTATATTCATATAAGTAGTTGTATATAGCAATGGAAAATGCACGTCTTTTCGATAACATTTAAAAATGTTTAAATTTAACAGAAAAAAATGAAGTGATTGCTAATCTTTATCCCAATTTTTCCCAAGATTAACCTTTTTAAAACTGCTTCACATAATAACTTTCATATCAAACTAATATTATATCTTATTATAATGGAGATTGTGTGTTTGTCTGTCTGTAACCGAAACTAAATCACTATTCAAGTCATAATTCCCTTAGTTATTGACGTCACATTTACCATGAATTTATTTTTATTTAAACCTCAATTATTGATAAAATTTTTATACCTTATTAATACTGTTGACCATATCTACCGACTAATAGCATGTAATTGTATTTACATATACAACAAAATAGCGGTTTACAATGTGAACGAGAAGGCTAATTTGCATATTGATATTTAAAATTTGATTTTAATAAATATATGCTTAGTATTATTGATTTCTAATTGTTTGGTTTTCTCTTAACGAATCTGAGCAAAGATCTCGGGGATAAATCTTAAAAGAAATCCATAAACAAGTCGAAAGAACTGTAATTTTATTAAATACTTCATAATATAACTAAATAGATAAATTAGGAAAAATGAAAGACGGGAGTGAAAGAAAATGATAGAAGAGTTAAATCTAAAGCTGTTCTACTTTTCGATTATACCCCCTCAGTTTTGCATTTTCTAAATAGTTTATAATTTGATACAATATTTTATAACATCAAAACCTAAATACTTGCACCCGAAGGGTGCATATATTTGCTAGTATATATAAGTATGTATATATATTCTTTTAAAACTATATATATAAACCAATATGTATACACATATATTCATTCATATGTATATATATGTAAATATATATATATATATATATATATATATATATATAAAATTTCATGCTAATATATATACACATATACATGTACACATATGCATATATATATATATAATATATATATATATATATATATATATATATATATATATATATTCCCTTCGTGCAGCTGCCTACGATCAGATTCTAGTTTCCGGAAATAATATATGCATAGATTATGTAACATACCTTTCCTAAGTGTATTAACGCTATGCCTCGGTCAGGATTTGAACTAGCGTCGACATGTCCATTTCCGACGACTCTAAGCATCACACCACGCGCCTTCTCTCCTGCTAGTATATACATATACCCACATACCTATTATTAGTCCGTTTTTCTTTAAAACAAAAAGTATAAGATGAAACTGATAACATTGTAGGAGCTAAACAGACATTGCCAATTCTGATTTGTATTGAAAAAAATGACAATGTTTACTTAGCAGGAAACAATTCAATTGGCCCCTCAAGTCTATTTCCTGCTCTGTAGTCCTTCTCGATTCTCGTTAGACTGTCCAAAGTTAGAAGGACCAAACTGATTGAGATCATGTTGTTTTGAAGCAGCAAAATTGGCCAAACATTAAAATAGAAAATAAAAGTATCTCTTTACATCTCTTCTCTTTCATTTCCTTTCTTTAAACATGAAGATGAGACTAATCATTATAAAAAATAAACCCCAAGAAAGCGTATATACCAGAAAAAGATGAATCCCGTAACGATGGA
>CM042155.1:79660830-79674092 GCA_023376005.1 Doryteuthis pealeii | reverse complement strand
GAAGGACGACGAGAGAGCATAAATATATATATAATAATATATATATATATATATTATATATATTATAGAGAGAGAGAGAGAGAGAGAGAGAGAGAGAGAAAGAGAGAGAGATCCATTGATTGAGATAGATCGATAGATAGCAGGATATATTTTATTTTATCATAGATCGAGTGTTCTCTATTCATTGTTGTGTATATCCTCATTATATTTATCAAATACAGGTCAGGTGTCTTTAATATCTATCATCGTCGGTTCTAAACTGTCATGACACTGCGAACGAAATACAATTCAAAGATAAATAAACTGTCTTCGGGAAAGATAGAAAATGTTTATTTTGAATCCATTTCATCAAAGGCAATAGGATTTTCGACGTATTGCCCGGTGGCGAGTAGGGGAAACAAAATAAAGTAAAAGTTCGGTGAGATTATATTTTCGCGAATAGATCAACGTACGGTAAAGGGTTAATTCAATTTAATATGTTTATAGTTTTTATTGTTTATTGTAAATTACAGCGAGTTGAACAACGGAAAGCGTTGGTTTGTTGTTTTTTTTTTGGTTTTTTGGGGGGTTTTTTTTTTGGAGGGGGTTCTAAAAATGGACGCATTCTGTATATTTGATAGACGACGAGATATGTCAGATTTAGGATTGGATAAAAAAATAAAAATCAAAAAAAAATCAGTTCTATTGAAAAAATTGCTTTTATTTAGCAGATTCAAAAGGAAGAAATTGTTGAAAGTGAAATTAGATATTGGGGAAGGGGGGTATTCAAAAATTAGGGGGAAAAAAGTTATTGAGATTCATCAAATATGGTAGAGAAGAGAAAGAAAAAAAAAAGGAAAAAGGAAGAGAAGGAAAAACAAAGAGAAGGAAAAAGGAAAAGAAGGAAAGAAGGAAAAATGGAAAAAGGAAAAAAAGAAAGGAAAAAAAAGAGAATGAAAAAAAGGAAAAAAGGAAAAAGGGAAAAAAAAAAAAGAAAGGAGAAAGGAAAAGAAAAGAAAGAGAAAAGAAAAAAGAAAGGAAAAGGAATGAAGGAAAAGAAAAAAAAGATGAAGAAAAGAAAGAGAAAAAAGAAACAAGAAAAAGATAAATGGTAAAAAAAAAAAAGTAAAAAGAATCCAAGTAAAGAATTTTAAAAAGTTTTTTTTTGGGGGGGGGGTTGCTCTAAAATGGACGCATTCTGTATTATTTGATAGACGACGACGTAAAGTAAAAGAGAAAAATAAAATCTAATCGGATTATAACAGTGTTGCTTACGGGAGAAATCACAACGATTGGATTGATAGAAAAAAAAGCATTCAATATTACAGCTATCTTTTATTTAGACGTGGCGTATTCAACTTTTCGATTAATAATTAATGTATCGAATACGGATAAAAAGAAATAATTCGTTTGTTCTGGAATGAGGAATCCGTTCTATTATATATCGTAAAAGCAATAATGATTATGATCAATCTAATTTTGATATAAGAACAACGCCTCTATTTCCAGTATATTATCTTACGGCTAATTTTGCATATATATATATATATATATATATATATATATATATATATATACTAGCAAATATATGCACCCTCCGTAGGTTGCAAGTATTTAAGTTTTAATATAATAAAATATGTTAAATTAGAAAGGCTAATGAAACTGAATAAGAATGCAGATAAAAAGATTTGGAACAGAGGGGGTATGATTGAAAAATAGAACAACTTTGAAACTAACTCTTCCATCAATTTCCATTACTCCTGTCTTTCATTGGTAAATTTTCCTAATTCAACTATTTAGTTAAAATAGCAAGTAAATAATAATATTACAGTTATTTCTTCTTGTTAATAGATTTCTTTTAAGATTTAATCTGAGATATTTGCTCATATTCAGTAAGATAAAAACCAAACAATTAGAAATCATAATACTAAGCATATATTTATTAAAATCAAATTTTAAAGATCAAATAGCAAATTAGCCCTTCCCATTCACACTATAACCGCTATTTTTGTTGTATATATAAATACAATTGCATGTTTTTAATATGTATATAGTCAACAGTATTAATAATGTAAAACAATTCTATTAATAATTGAGGTTTAAATAAAATAAAATAGACAGACAAACCACAATCTCCATTATAATAGAATATATATATATATATATATATATATATATATATATGGAGGATATGTGCTTAATTGAAGTCGTACCTAATTTTGAAAATTAATCAGTTAATAATTAATGAATTTTAGGCGGGTATATATGTTCAAATGTAAGGCTAAACGAATCGAGAAAATGTCAATCCCTGAATGTACATTTCGACCTATTCGTCTATTGTCCATTTCGACCTATTCGTCTATTTGTCTTGCCTACCGGGATCGAACTCGCGTCCTCCCGCATGCAAAAAACAAATGCGATTTAGGCACTGGATGGACGCAAGGTGCAATTCAGGTGTCGGGATGTTTGGCGCCTACATGCGTCCATCCGAAGGCACGTGAATTGTGCGTTGCACGGACGCGAGGTTCGGCTGATGTGCCTGGATGTTGGGGGACTGTGCCCATAAAAAGCAAGTGAGTGGAGCGCTGGGCAGTGAGCAGGATCAGTTGACCGACGCGAGACGGCAGTTAACGACGAAGCGCTTTGTAAACAAAGAAAGTGATTTTTATTCGACAAAAATAGTTGAGGGCAAACTCCCCACACTTAATGGAGAGAAACGCCATGCGTCTTTTCCATCTTTTGTGGACACTTGACAAGAGAGAGAGAGAGGAGAGAGAGAGAGAGAGAGAGAGAGAGAGAGATAAAGAGAGAGAAGAGTGAGTAGGAAAGACAAAGGGCTTGCCGGGCTGAGTTTAAATGCCCAGCTAGTAGTGTACCTATTGACGAAACCCTGCAGGTAAGGGAAGACTTTGGACACATCTCAATCCCAGCAGGGACAGACAATCTCTACAGGGTATTTTACCTCTGCAGAGATGCATTCGTGAATCTAAAGCCCCAGTGGACAGTTTCCGTGAAATAAAGCTTGTTGCGGAAGCAGCGGAATAAATTGCATATATATATTTACCAACCTCTCCGCACGAGCAGGATGTGACACAAGGTCAATTTCTTAAGCGGTGTTTAACAGGTTTGAATTCAGAGTTTTCCTTCTCCTAGACCGGTTGCCTAACGAAGGTTAAAGAGCCCAGTCTGCCCTACTATTTACCCATAGATGGAGGGAGAGTAGGATTCATACCTTTCCCAAGGGTATTAGCGCTAAGTGAAATGCAATTACCACATCCAGGATTTGAACTCGAGGCGACGAGTCCATTTCCTATGACTTTAACCATTACACCACGCACAATAAATTGCATATAGGACCGAGGGAAGTGTACGGGGTGGGGGTGGTGGCTAATACAAGCGTGGAGTGCGGATTCACGGCTGAGAGCAGGTGAAACATAACGAAATAAACATCGAGCGAAGACAGATCGCCAACCATGTTAGAAATCGCAATCAGTGAGAAAATATACAAACCATTTTATATTTTTGTAGAAAAATATATTAGATAAATAAGATATGATTGATGATACCCAATACAGCTGCGCTGAGATGAATATATTTTGCACATTATCTGATCTCAAACATCTCATTGGAGAAAGAGCTACAGATCGAACAAAATCTACCAGCTCTTCTTATAAACAAGACTTCTATTTATGTTGTATTGTCCTCGGTCGGAAAACGAAGCCTCCGGCAAAAAGACAAAGAGAAATATAAAAATATATATTTAAAAAAAAAGGGGGAAACGGACGCGATGCTTTCCGGTCAAAGAAGCAGGGAGAAGATAAAGAAATATATAACAAATGTCCGTTATCAGATCAAAAGATAAAGATGCGTAGGAGTATCTATGAATATCAAGGCCTGAGGGTTCGAGCCGACAGGTCAGTTAGACAGGAGACAGCGGACGGAGAACAAGTGAGCGATCGACGGTCACGGTCCACTGCAGTCAACGGCTGTGGGACACACCAGCCTCCTTTACCTCACCATCGCCAGTCATCCCAGCAGTAGTAGTCATTGTCAACACTCGCCGCCCACCACGGCAGAGATTAAAGAAATAAACTCAAAGTTTTTACAATACCCATGTATTGTGATTTTCTAAGTCCGACTACTACATACTTCGCTATGTGACTCGCGACGACTACTAACTCCGCGATTTAACAGCGTGAATCATATAGACATTTGATGCCATTATATAACATCTATAGCCCAACGAGATTTACGCATTCTGGAATTCACAGATTATCGCGATAATCCCTTTGGATTTTTACGGCATGCCAACACTTGCTGGGTTATTGTCATGTTTTTACATACACATAAAATACGGAGCACTGAATGCAAATGCAAGACTGTTTATTCATTGGATCCTTTCCTTCCACTAAGGACGATGACGTAGTGTCCAACAATTATCTGCATCTGCGCAAGTGACCTTGCTGGCCAATTCTTGAGTGACAGTCTTTGGTGCACTGAATGCATACAAACTGTGATGCTTTCTGGGGCTGCTGGCTTTTCTCTCTCTTTCTAGCTCTCTTTTCTGTCGATGCTACTCTCCTCTTTGCCTCACTCCTCTCCGTGCCTTGCTTAACGTTGGAGGCACCAGGACGCTCTATTTTTTGCATCTACCTCCCATATGTTTGTGTCAATAGGACATATCCACATAGCTCTCCTGCAGACATCTTTAAATCGTAGGCGTGGTCTACCAACCGATCGGGAGCCTTTTACTAATTCGCCGTACAAAAGATCTTTTGGGATGCGTCCATTTTCCATTCTCCTGACATGTCCAAGCCAACGAAGGCACCCCTCACAGAGTAGTGCATTAAATAGTAGGGCAGACTGGGCCCTTCAGCCTTGGGTAGGTAACCAGTCAAGGAGAGGGATAACTCTGAATTCAAAATTCCTGAGGTCGGTCGTTGATTGGGTTTGTGGCAACCCTTGATGCACCAATTCTTTCCTATCGACTGTGCTAAAAAGTGTGGATGGTCCAACACAAGCCTTCACCACTATAAACAAATCACTGTGTGGATGTTAATTGTATGAACACTCATACGTCGATCGATGGGAGAGTCCAACATATATATAGTACAGGAGGTGCGTAGTGTAATGGTTACCGTCATATGAAATGTACACTGCAAGACGAGTTCAAATCCTGGATGTGGCTGTTTGCATTTCACATAGCACTAATACTCTTAGGAATGGTATGAATTCAACTAATTTCCCTTCAATAGTAGGACAGACTGTGCTCTTTAACTTTGCTTCAATAACTAGTCTATTAGAAGAAAAACTCTGAATTCAGACTTGCTAAACTCCGTTTAAGAAATTGTCTATGTGTCACATACTACTCGTGCGAATGGGATGCTAAATAGGTGTATGTATATTGTGTATTTCCAATCTATCTTTTTTCATCAATCGTTTCAGTAAATTTAAGTGGTGAAGCCATTCAGTAATACTGACACGGCAACAGCTTACCGCCCAGTCGACTGGGGCGTTAGATTGTCCCGACTGCACCTCTGCAGAGGGGTAAGACTCCCCCAATGGGGCCAACTGTTGGCCGTGGGTGGCGACCCGTGATGCTTAAGGATAGAACCCAGGTGGATGAGCAGTTCATGACATGCAATACTCTACTTTGGCCCTATCTTGGGCTAGACGGGCGGTCGGAGAGGCCCCCTCCGATCAATCGGCTGGTCACGTCAAGTCCTAGCACCTATATGATTTTCCCAACCCTATTGCCCTCATGGCAAGCCCCATCCCTTTTTATCTTATGGGTGCTAGAAGGCGGTGGCTGCGGGTCTACATGTCCTGGGAATGACGTTAAACTCTATCTGATGGTGAGGTTCCAGTTTTGGAGGTTTGGGGAATGTGGAGCACCCCTTCATCACCATTGCTCCCTGGTCCACTCTGACCCGGAGTGGTAGTACCTGTTAGGGTCCCATCTATGGGTTAAATAGAAAAATGTATTTATAAAAAAAGTCTATTATCCATTAAGAATTGATTTATTTCAAAACTTTATCGGCATTAAATGACCCACTGAGGTTGATATGCCGTAAAACAAAACAAACAAACAAGCAAGCAAGAGCTTAATTCCAACTACAAGATTATGACAGTGTTATTTGCTTACTTCTGCTTCGTTTTCAGGACGCGGTATTGTTTCAAACTACTTGTAAGTCTTCATGAAATGCTTCTATAATAAATGAGTGAGTTAATTATAGAAACGCTGAAAAAAAAAACGACAAAACAATATAAGAAAAATTAAGTGATTGGTAAAGAAAGAAACTTATTCTAATACCGAATAAATTAATATTGCAATAAACACTAAAGATAAAACAGACAGTGCAGAGGAGGAAAAAAACAAAAACAGGAAGAAAAGAAACGTAATTTTTTAATGCAGTGTCGACCATTTTCTAACATGATCGCTTCATTCCTTGTGGTGATAAGATGCCTTTTACTTAGCGCGTTCATTTCGGCCAATTTAATACAATTAAGTCAGTGCCTTCCCAACGTAAAAAGACGTTCGTTCATTCTATTATCTGCTTATTGGAGCCAATCTATTTTAACAATAAAAAAATATAAAAACAGAGGAAAATTGAGTCAGAAAAAAAAGGACAAAAAATGTAAGTCTAATTTTAATAAAATGAAAAATATTTTTGAGGCGTAATAATAAGATAAGTCCTTGGGCATTTCATCATGAAATTGGTTTCCCTCGGAATTAGAATAGAGTTTTAAGTTAAGCTAAGTCAAAACCTAATATATATATATATATATATATATATATAATATATATATATATATATATATTTGGATAATATGTGCTTAATTGAAGTCGTACCTAATTTTGAAAATCAATAACTGATAATTAATTAATTAGGCGGGCATACCTATTCAAACAAATTGTCTGTCATATGGAAGTCTGATCTCACTGACAAGCTAAAGCGACATCTCTTCCAGGCTGTAGTCATATCAGTACTGCTGTATGGCTGCACTACCTGGACCCTAACGAGGCGCCTCGAGAATAAGCTAGATGGGAGCTGCACAAGAATGCTGCGAGCAGTTCTGAACAAGTCGTGGAAACAGCATCCCACAAGGGAGCAGCTGTATGGTCACCTGCCCCCTATCTCACAGACTATCCGAGTGAGACGGACTAGGCATGCAGGGAACTGCTGGAGAAGCAAGGATGAACTCATAAGTGATGTTCTCCTGTGGAAGCCAACACATGGACATGCCAGTGTGGGCCGCCCAGCAAGAACCTATATCGACCAACTATGTAAAGATGCTGGCTGCAGCGAAGAAGAACTCCCTGTGGCGATGAATGATGGGGAAGGTTGGCGAGAGATTGTCATGGATATCCGTGCTGCCTGCACGACATGATGATGACCTATTCAAAATGTAATGCTACTTACATATATACACCCACATATATATACCCATATATATATATATATATATATATATATATATATATATATACAACACACACGCGCACCCCCCTCATATATATATATATATATGTATATATATATATATATATATATTTATTTAATTTGTTGAGTTTTTTTAAAAAATAAATGCTTATTATAGACAGCTACCCAGGTTGTCTTGCTAGGTCGCAATCATCAGACTGTCAAATTAGATCTTATGGTGTTTATTTGAAGATCCTTTCTTGATGTTATATTCTGGACTGCAAATAACGTCGGTTGCTTTTGTGGACGCTATTACGCTTCAGATTTTTAAATGTTCAGTTTTTTCAAAAATTGCATATATATATATATATATATATAATTAAAATCAATATGGATATATTTATGAAGGCAGATCAAAAGCGGAGATAGAGGATATGCAGATATAGGTTAGGATAGACTATACACAGTCAACGGAACTTGGCCTCTTTCAGTACCCCCCCTTTTAGCAATATTTAGACCAAAACCTAGTCTGATGTTACCATAATCATTACATCTTTTTGGAGGGATTCGTATCTCTCAGCAGGAGATAAGGCGAATTTATTGAAGGTTCTCTCGACAGAATAATGTAATATTCTGCGAGACTAGCAAACTAACCATTGCTCTACAGTGAGATCTCTTCCACGCCTCTTTTTTTTTTTTTATAAAATCATAAGATCTTTGTTTATTGGATAGTGGGTTTACAATTTTCTTATATCTTCGTTTGAAATTGAGTTTTAACATATGTACATCCAAGAAACATATGTACATCCAAGAAAAAATATAAATCAATGCGTAGCTGAGAAGTGTTTTTGTTTTTGTTTTCTGAGAATACGATGTGGGTTTACTCGGTAAAACACGTCACTCATAATCTTTTATATCTTTTTCCTTTCAACGACACTCTGTCTTTGAAGATGAATCAGCCCGACAAACGTCATCGAATATATGATAAGAATCTTTCAGATGCAAGCGTCTTATGATGCTGACCATCCTGCAAGTTGAATAATCCATTTAATGTCTAAAGCTTCTTTTTCGGACTTGTTTAACGTTGAATACTGTTATGAAATTAATCGGTAACAAATAACATTGCATCATTACTCCCTTAAACGCCTCAAGCGGGGGTAATTAAACTCAATAACAAACGACTTGGTGTGGTTTGGTTTGTTTTACGGCATATCAATCTCAGTGGGTTATTTAATGCCGACTAAGTTTTGAAATAAATTCATTCTTAATGGATGCTCAATTTTTTCTAAAACTGTTGGAGTTTTTTGGTATATAGTTATTTACTAAGCTTAGCTTAGATATGGCACAAGGCCAGAAGTGTGGGGCACCCAGTGAGAATCGAACTCACTAACAATGGTCTGCAAATCTAGCTTGCTAACCATTACACCACGTATATAGTTTACTAAGCTTAGCTTAGATGTGGCACAAGGCCAGAAGTGTGGGCACCCAGTGAGAATCGAACTCACTAACAATGGTCTGCAAATCTAGCTTGCTAACCATTACACCACGTATATAGTTATTTACTAAGCTTAGCTTAGATATGGCACAAGGCCAGAAGTATGGGGCACCCAGTGAGAATCGAACTCACTAACAATGGTCTGCAAATCTACCTTGCTAACCATTACACCACGTATAGTTATTTACTAAGCTTAGCTTAGATATGGCACAAGGCCAGAAGTGTGGGGCACCCAGTGAGAATCGAACTCACTAACAATGGTCTGCAAATTTAGCTTGCTAACCATTACACCACGTATATAGTTATTTACTAAGCTTAGCTTAGATATGGCACAAGGCCAGAAGTATGGGGCACCCAGTGAGAATCGAACTCACTAACAATGGTCTGCAAATCTACCTTGCTAACCATTACACCACGTATATAAGGCGTGTGGTAGATACCTACTTCTAAATATAGACTCGTTGACTACCACGTGACCAGGGAAGGCAACCTATTATCCAATCACTGGCAGTGCTGCTGCTGTTGGTGTATTTATACTAGCCGATTCTAATCTTAGCTCATTGACTCTTGGATCATCTAGGGCGTTGGACCTAAAGGACACTATCCCACAAAGACTTATTGATTTACTTACTTGTTTACTTTAAGTTGTTTTACAATTGGAACCAAGGATGGCAGCCAGTTACTCAACACAAACCCATATTTTTACGTTTAACTCAAGGATGGGACCCTAAAGGGTACTACCACTCCGGGTCAGATTGGACTTGGGGGCAATGGGGAAGAAGTGGTGCTCCACATACCCCAGAACCTCACCATCAGATAGAGTTTAACCTTATTCCCAGGATATGAAAACCCTCAGTCACCGCCATCTAGCACATATGATAAAAAGGGTTGGGGGTTTGTCATAAGCGCAATAGGGTCGGGACAAACAAATAGGTGCTAGGGTTTGACGGGAGTAGCCGATTGATAGATGAGGGCCTCTCCGACCGCCCGTCTAGTCAAAGTAAGGATCTAAGTGGAATGTTGCATGTCATGGACTGCTCAAACACTAGGATGCCGTCCTTAACAGGTGGACCCATTTGGGAGTGTTTTATCCCCTGTAGAGGTGCAGTCGGTGTATTCTAAGGCCTCAGCCGACAGGGCTTACAAACGACTTGCACTCTATATATCAATACTCGTGTTACACGAATTCGGTTAAAAATGATACCGTTCAAATCGTTCAAGATGAAATACAAACATGTAAATCCTGATTATCTGGTGTGGCTTATCCACGTATTTCTTATTTCTTATGAGTGTCGTCATATCAGCTAAATAATGTGCCATTCCATTCTCATTATAAAGAAAGAAAGGGAAGAAAATAGACATGCTACACAGAAAGATACTATAAGAAAAAAATCATTGATAAACTTACCCAATTCCAAAGGGCAGTGACGTAGTTAAGGTTACAGACAGACAGAAACAGAATATCCATTCACATTCTGTTAACAGCTATCTATCGATCTATCTATCGATCGATCTATCTATCTATCTATCTTTGTTGGTTTAGTTCTTTCTTTCTCTCGTTCTATCTGTCTATCTATCTATATATTTTGGTTTGGTTTTTTCTTTCTTTCTTTCTCTCTTTCTTTCTTTCTTTTTTTCGTGCGCTTTTTAGTCTATTTATATATATTTAAATCGAAAATGTTTGTACATGTATATATCTATATATCTATCTCACTGTGTTCGCATCTATCTATGTATCGTTATTACATATATCTATTACATTCTATTCATATCTTCAATCTATCTATCTTTCTCACTCTGTTCGCAGCAGTCTATCTATCAATCTATCTAACTATCTCACTCTTTACAGCTATCTATCTATCAATCTCATTCTGTTCATATCTATCTATCTATCTATTTCACTCCATTCACAAGAAAATTGACGACGATTATTAGGTTACATTCTATAAACAGTCATAAAATGTGAACTTTTTTTTAGAATTGTTAGAATTTTATATAAAGTTTGTTAGATTTAAAAGCGAAGGTGGGTAATTTTCCATAACCGTTTGGGATTATGAGTGACGTTTAGATGATCCCAACTGACCTCTGGTACAGACACGTGAAAATAGGTTTAGTTAGTTAAGCACATTCATAAGCGTAGACGTATTGTCAGCTCCGGTGTCCATCACTCCCTGCGGCGGAATCATGGGCTAAGAAATAAAACTTGATCAAGAAACAGCAAGTCTTGTGTGTTCATTAAATTATAAATGTACAGCCCAGCCCAGAAAGAAGAATTAATAAAGAATAAGATCAACCCTTAACGGCAGACGAGTTAAATGACCTAGACGAAGAATCAGAAGCAGCAGCGTAAAAAGTAAGTGCTGTTATCTCCTATCTGTAATCTATCTCTCTGTCTCCTTCACTATTATATACCCTAATCATATTAGGGGTATATAACAATTATATTGATCAAGTTTTAAATGGCTCATATATTGATTTTCGATTGATAAAATGTGGTCAAAACCAGTTAAGTTGATAAATACTCCAAAGTGGGAAATGTTAAACACTTATTCATGGAATGCAGGTTTTTACTCACATCAGAAACCGTTATTTTAAAGCAAACAATATGAAATATCTGTTTATCAGATCAGCACACAATAACTTGCCTTCTAAATAACAACTGCCGACTACCAAAAAATTCGGGTTATTTATGACCCCAATCCACTCCTACAAACCCCCTCATTTCCGATCTGTACTCTTATAAAAAAAAAATTAAATTTCGGGCGCCATTTTCTTCCCAGCCCAAGGTAAGACGAGTTTCATTTTTTATCTTAAATTACAGAAAATGTCAACATCGAGGATATTATCTCTTTATTGAGGGAAATAAAATTATACCATAAAATATAGACATGAAACAAATCAATACCATACAACATAATCCCCAATAATGCTAACACATTGTTAAAACCAATTACTAAAAAGTATAAATATAAATACACGATATGTATAACTTCCTAACCGTTAGGTATGACATAACCCCAGACGGGTTTATATACCGTTAAAATCAATAAATAAACAAACAGAAATTAAGCCGTAAAATGCTAAATATGCATTTTATATTACCGCATGTCGGACATCGATCTTCATTAATTGATAATCGTGATGAACAATGAACGCTGAGATTAAAGTGTGTATCTGTGCTGAAATTGGCGATAAACAATTATTCATGACTAAATGACAGACATGATCAATTTTATTTGAGAAAAAAACTGCATTTGTTAACATTATCCTAAAGTTAAGATTGATAGGGAAATACAAATATAATAGTTGTAGCTATGATCGGTTTCGGAACCAAAGAGATATTATACACACTCCAAAAACACACACACACACACACAACACACACACACACACACACACACACATATATATATATATAATATTATATTATATATATATAGGTATATGTAAAAACAAAATTTCTTTTGCGATGAAACAAAGAAAATACAATCTTCAAACAATGTCCCCATAAAAGAAAATTCTTCCTAAATGCATGGAGAGGAGATACTCAACATCCACCCTGAGAATAAATTCAGCAATTTTTTGCAATGATATCCAATATTTCAACAGTGAAAAAATGATTTTTCGACAGAGTAACAACACCATCCAACAACACCATTCAGCAATTATTTGCAATGATATCCAATATTTCAACAGTGAACAAATTATTTTTCGACAGAGTAACAACACCATCCACCTTTATATTATGTGGGATAAAAACTTAAAAGACTCTACCATATATATTAAAAAGGTTTTTTGAAGTCATATACATCCTTTGCCAAACGGAATTAATTTATAAATAAAAAATAAAAAATAAAACGTTTTTAAAAAAAACACCCTATATGTTTTTTTAACGAATAAAGGGAGGCAACTTCGTTGGCATTACTTCAAAAAAATTCAAATTTTTAAAAATAATAACAGCGTCCGAAAAAACTAACCGACGTTATTTACAATCCTAAATGTGACATTGAGTAAAGAACCCCAACAAACACCATTGGATCTTGCTCCTCAACCTGATGATTGCTTTTAGCATGAAACCGCGGTCGTTGATAATGAACATTGATCTATGAAAACATTGTAAAATAAATAAATATATATAATATATATATATATATATATATATATATATATATAAGTATCGATGACATCGAGCCAACCAAACTTATGATAGCACACAAAAATATAAAATCATACAGCTTCGTCACTCTCGCTGATTCAGGTGCGCGTCCACGGGTTCGAGCGCTGGCCTGTGTCGGAAAATGTGCAACAGTGTTTCAACGTTTACGGTTTCGAGCGCTGTCAGTGTCAGTGCCCACCTAGAAGCA
>CM042155.1:79650830-79653330 GCA_023376005.1 Doryteuthis pealeii | reverse complement strand
ACCCTTTTGGCGCTGAGAGCAACGCAAGCCACAGAAACCTTATTATAATGGAGATTCGGTGTCTGTCTGTAACTGAAACTACGTCACTGCTTACGTCCCAATACCCTCAAGAATTGCCCAAGTTTATCAATGAATCTTTAATTTATAGTCAACATTATTTATACATAGAATAACTCTGATTTATTAACGATGTGTCTATGAAAATCTGAGTGAGATTTGCCTCAAAACAGCACATGTTATTAATGCGTATAAGATCCTGCGATGTACCTTATATATCACTAAGAAATAAAGATTTACGTAATATATGGTGTGGTTGATTTGCATACTGGTTTTAACAAAACCAGTTTTGATAAATATCTACTTGATGTTATTGATCTCTAATATTATTGTTTTATTCTTCAATGTATTAAAATCAATCATATGAATGGTTTTAAATAGAAACTAATTGAAATATAATTGAAATACGGGTCTTTGTTATACTAGCATGACATGTGGTTATACCACAGTTTGATAATTTGATTATTACAATGTTTGATATGTTTACTTAAGAGCTATTACTATATAGTTCAATATGTAAAACGTATAATAATCTTGATTTGACTTTTCCTCCCACTCTTTCTTTTTTCTTTCTTTTCATCATTTCATTATGTTTGATTGAATCAGATTAGCGTTAAACCTTCCACGCATTTACCCCTCTCTCTATGTTTTCCCTCCCTCCTTCCTTCCTTCCTTCCTTCCTTCCTTTCTTTCTTTCTTTCTAACTTTCCTTCCTATTATATTTTTTACGTGTAGCATGTTCTTTTACTTCACTTAATTTCTTTATAATAAAAATGGGATGGACCATTCTTTATCCGAGGTGGCCACATTTATAAGAATAAAAATCTGGTGGATAAGCGACGCTAAATAAGCAGAATTGACATTTTTGCATTTCATTTTGGACGATTTGGACGGTCTCATTTTAATCCAGAGGGCGTTGCAAGATGATAACGGTTGGAAGATTAAGGAACAAGTGTATTGATATATAGAAGAGTTCTTATTTAATTTCATCTGTCTTTGTAATCTAATATATTTCAACACTGGAAATTGAAATACATACGCTCGGAAGGCGCATATTATTGATAATATACTTAATTCCTGAAGGCAATATGTAACTCTAGCCCACATTAATTTAAAATCTATTTTCTTCGATATCATCATCATCATCATGTCGCGCAGTCAGCACGGCTATCCATGACAATCACTCGCTGACCTTCCCTATCATTCATTTTCCCAGGGAGGTCCTCTGCGCAGCAACCAGCATCCTCACATAGTTGGTCAATGTAGGTTCTTACTGGGCAGCCCACACTAGCATGCCCATGAGTTGGCTTCCACAGGAGAACGTCGCTTATGAGCTCGTCTTTGCTTCTCCAGCAGTGCCCCGCATGCCTAGTCCGTCTTACTCGGATGGTTTGTGAGACGGGGGGGGGTGGCAGGTGACTATACAGCTGCCTCCTTGTGGGCTGCTGTTTCCCATCTGGCTTATTCTCGAGGCGCTTGGTTAGGGTCCAAGTGGTGCAGCCATACAGCAGCACTGATTT
The DNA here is from genome assembly GCA_023376005.1 of Doryteuthis pealeii. Taxonomy (NCBI): domain Eukaryota; kingdom Metazoa; phylum Mollusca; class Cephalopoda; order Myopsida; family Loliginidae; genus Doryteuthis; species Doryteuthis pealeii. The sequence goes on along the minus strand of CM042155.1, from coordinate 79,651,753 downwards.
AACCACAGCCTGGAAGAATTGTCGCTTTAGCTTGTCAGTGAGATCGGATTTCCATATGACGGATAATTTGTTTGTGGTTAGCCATGCCTTTCCTATTCTTGTATTAATATCGGTCTCTGTGGATGAGATATTACTACCTAGGTGTGTGAATTGTTCTACTGTCTTTAGGGTCTCACCGTTGAGTGTAGAGATGCCCCCTTTCTTTTTGAAACATATGAACTCAGTTTTATCTGAGTTCACATAGAGGCCGATATTCTTTGCTGCCTTTTCCAGGCTATGCAGTTGTGCCTGGGCCTGTGCCGGTGTATCTGCAAGAAGTGCAAGGTCATCAGCGTAGTCTTCATCTGTGATAGTCAGTGCGGGATCTCACTATTATATGCAATTTAGTGTCATATCCATGACATTTCTTTTTAGGCGGTTCCCCACTTCTTTCTTGGAATACATTATGGTCCAAGTGGGGCAGCCATATAGCAGCACTGAGACAACAACAGACTGGAAAAATTGTCACTTTAGCTTGTCAGTGAGATTGGATTTCCATATGACGGATAATTTGTTTGTGGCTAATGGCTAACCACAAAATTAACCGCGAAATTAGTGGATAGTGAATTAGATCTGGTGTGTAAAAAGCATATTGACATTTAATGTTGGATTCAGACCAATGGAAACATTTGCCAAGGGACCAGAAGATATTCGATTACCCTTATCGAAACTAGCATAGATCTGTAAATCAGACTTGATATTTGATCATAACTACGATGGAAAAATAGATTTAGAATTTAAATAACGTTAACTAATATGCATCTCACTAGATTGTTTCATGATGTATTTCTCTCTAATATTAATTTATATTGTGACATAATTGAGGGGGAGAATGTAACAGTGACATGTAAATTAGCAGGGAGGCGTTTTAGAAGGAAAATAAG
>CM042155.1:79630830-79648330 GCA_023376005.1 Doryteuthis pealeii | reverse complement strand
TCTAGACTCTGCTGAAAGAAACTAGGAAAATTCACTGCATAATTTATTGAAAGAAAATCGCCTCTGGCAAAAACAGAATGCTATTCCGTTTATAGAAAAAAAACTGAATCATGTTTCGATTAATCGTTTAATCATTATATATAAATATACATACATATATACATGTGTGTGTGTGTGTGTGTGTGTGTCCATATTTTACCCCCATATATACATATATACATATGCGCATATATACATGTAATTATATAAATACCCCCTCAATATATAACTGTATATATGTAACTGTACATATTATCGAATTGAAATTCCAATTCTAATACAAAAACTACGTTATTTTGTGTTAAACAGTTGATTATATGGAGAAAATAAAAAGTGCCCGTGGGAATGGGGAACAGCAGACATCATTTGGCTAGAATAATTTGTAGCGAATTTCTTTTTAACCCAAGGCGAGTATTTGCAGGTTGGAAGAGAACCGCGAAATTAGTGGATAGTGAATTAGATCTGGCGTGTAAAAAGCATATTGACATTTAATGTTGGATTCAGACCAATGGAAACATTTGCCAAGGGACCAGAAGATATTCGATTACCCTTATCGAAACTAGCATAGATCTGTAAATCAGACTTGATATTTGATCATAACTACGATGGAGAAATCGATTTTGAATTTAAATAGCGTTAACTAATATGCATCTCACTTGATTGATTCATGATGTATTTCTCTCTAATATTAATTTATATTGTGACATAATAGAGGGAGAGAATGTAACAGTGACGTGTAAATTAGCACAGAAACGGTTTAGAAGGAAATTAAGAATTATAATAATAACAACAAAAGAAAAAAAATCAAATAAAATAAATAATTAAAACAAAACACTATGCCTTTTGTAATTCAAATATTTGATTTATAATATTTAATCTATTTGAAATTTAAAAAGAACATTCTCATAATACATAGTTTTTTGGGGTTTTTTTTTGTTTTTTTGCTTTTTAAATTTTGCATCAATCCTAATATGGAATTATTATATATTTTAATATACAATTAATATATAATATTTAATCTATTTAAAGTTTTTAAAAAAAAGTTCTCATAAAAGATATTTTCTTAAATTTTCCCATCAATCCTAATACATAATTTAAGATAATCTTTTATTTACTCATTTACTGAAAAAAATTAAATCAGAGAACAAAGGAAAAAAGAAACACAAAAAAAAGAAAGAGAAAAGGAAAAAGAAAAGAAAAAAGAAAACGAAACAAAAGCTAAGTATATACATTTTTCTATTGACGGTTTTTATTTTTATTTTGAATTTGACATGGCATCACTCTTGGAACATTGACCGGATGACAAACAGACAATATTAGATACATTTGTTCTAAACAAACATTCAAAAAAAATTACAGTTATTCACCCACTTCATTCTTAAAGAAGGAGAAGAAGAAAGAAAGAAAAAGGAGAGGAAAAAGAATTAAGAAATTGAGGAATTATAACCACACAAATAAAAACGTAAGCACGTCCATTTCTAATACGAAACTCTGATGATGAAGTTTATGCTTCGAAATCGATAAGACAAAAATGACAACTTTTTGTTTTTATTTTTCATACGCATTGTATTGGCCTTCAAATTATTAATATATTATAGGAATTATATGTAAATTAGAATGGAAAACTTTAAGGATGAATCATCATAAGTTCATATGACATTTTTTCTATTGGACGAGACCTGACACGTGGCGAAGTGGGAGTGAAGAAGTGTGAGAGGCGAGAGTATGGAGTGACTCTGGTGCGATGCGTTGAGAGTGGGATATGCGCTCTTGCTCTTGGCAGTTGTGACTTGAGGGGAAAATAAAAAATCTCACGAGAAAAATAAGTGGCTTTGTAATATTACTAAAAACTATAAATCGCACAAAGCAAGATGTCCCCCAGCACCCCAAGTTTGCTTCCAGACTCCAAATATCACAGAATTGTCAGACAACTGAGCATCAGCCCAGCAATCAAATTCGAACCTCTCCACGTAGCTCAGAAGAGGTGATAAGTATTCAATTAATGTTTATATAAACACGCTGTTAAGTATATGGCCGCTATCCTTGGCCAGTTGTAAAGAACTTAAAGTAAATAAGTAAGTCCTGAGTTATAGAATCCTTTGGTAAGTGAATAAGTCCTGAGTTATGGAATCCTTTGGTAAGTGAATAAGTCCTGTGATATAGAATCCTTTGGTAAGTGAATAAGTCCTGAGTTATAGAATCCTTTGGTAAGTGAATAAATCCTGAGTTCTGGAATCCTTTGGTAAGTGAATAAGTCCTGGGTTTTGGAATCCTACGTAGTGTCAAAGGTCCAGTGATATAATCCTATGTTCCGTCGTCCACGAAGATTCAAGTAGTTATGCGTAGGTATGACCAGAACAGCCAGTATAAATAACTATATCAGCAGCAGAGTACTGCCAGTGGTTGGCTAATAGGTTGGTCACGTGGCTATCGGCGAATCTATAAGTAAGAGTGGGCTTTTAACACACGCCTTATATACAAAAATCTCAACACACGCCATCACTCCATTCGAAATTGGTAAGCATAACTTTCAAATACAGATTTATAGAGTTTAATATTCCTTTTACGAGATTAATATTTTGTTTGATATCAATTTTGCATACAGTTATATGATAACAAATATTCCTATCTGATACAAATAAATTGCACATAATTGATTGTCCGTCTAAGAAGCATAAGGTTCCTGAATCGATACGGTCCCTCGCCAACTTAGCGTATGAGTAGCACAGGGACCTGTGCGGTAAAGTGAGGAGCTGATGGTAGGTGGAGCACTACACCTCAAACACAAAAACAATCTCCTTGGTCTAGCGCTTATGAAAAGGGGATAAACTCCCTTATTGTCTGTAAGACGGGAATGATGGAAGAGTGAGTTTCAGTTGTTCTATTTTTCCAATTTACCCTTCTCTGTTTCAAATCATTTTATCTGCATTCTTATTTAGTTTCATTAGCCTTTCTAATTTAATATGATATTTCATAACAGTATATTATTTTATAACAGAGTGCATATATTTGCTAGCCATAATGATGGAACCAAGGTGAAAGGACAGTGTTACATAATCTATGCGGTTGCATAAGATTATTGTCAATCCCCTGTATTTCTAAAGGGATGGCCCTTTTCATATCACGGGCGGGACTTTCCATGGAATAGTACAGAAAGCCCGCGAAATACGTGAAGTAACGTGGGACCTGGTTGGGTCCTCAGTTTCAGTTTAGACGTCAGGCAGAGAAGATGTTCTGCCTTAACTGGAACTCACTGCATACGCGCGCTATGTTAGTCAGATGTTTAGTTACATGAAATGTTTAGTTAAGTAAATAAAAGCTTAAGAAAATAACACAGTTTTGTGGTTGGTGAATGTCTTGGTAACAAGACTGATCTAGAAGAAGAAATGAGTAAAGTGCGACCGACCACCAAGACGAAGTCCAGATGTTAGAAGAGACGCTAGAAGAACAGAAGAAGAAGAATAGAGGTAAAGTAAAGAAAAGAGGTATGCAACAACACAGAATGTACACTGTTAATTTGAAGAAAAAAAAACAACGTTTTATTTTATAAGCATTTTAACATTATTGTACTAATAAAAATTAGTAGGAAGCGCGTGGTGTAATGGTTAAAGTCATGGGAAATGGACTCGTCGCCCCGAGTTCAAATCCTGGACGTGGTAATTGCATTTCACTTAGCGCTAATACCCTTGGGAAAGTGATGAATCCTACTCTCCCTCCAGCTATGGGAAAATAGGAAGACAGACTGGGTTCTTTAACTATGGCTAGGTAACCAGTCTAGGAGAAGGAAATCTCTGAATTCAAACCTGTTAAACTCCGCTTAAGAAATTGACCTTGTGTCGTATCCTGGAATTGGTATATATATATATATATATATATATATATATATATATATATATATATTGTACAAATCAAAATTAAAGATGTTCCAATCTCTGAGCATTTTAGGTGCCATTCTTTAAACATTTTATTCTCTAACCATTTTAACCTCATTGTACAAAACAAAATCCCCCTTAAGATGTGCCATTTTTATATACAAAAATCGGATCATTATTGGGTGTGATGAATTGCGAAATAAACGGTGTTTGACAGGAAGATATACCTTGTTTACAGATAGCCTAAATAGCTGCGTCAAAGATCGATTTGCAAGATATCTTTCATTTAACATCGGAGATTTTCAACTTCTGTTGCTGTCACTTACCGATCAACAGACCAATAAGATGTTTACTTTGCCGGAATTATTCGTGTATAATGAATGGAAAACGAGAGGAAAGTGAAGTGATGGAGAGAAGAACGGAAAAGAAAACAAAGGAGAATGAAAACTAAAAGTGAAGACGTCTAAAGAGAAGGGGGATGAATTCAATAAGAAAGAAGACAAAAAAATAAAGGAGTGAAATACTTTAAAAAAACTGAACGTATATTTTAAGTTTCTCTTACTAGCGGTAAGCATTTCTCAAAGGAGTGTCTGTACAGCATATTATTATTTTTTTTAATTATTTTTTTATCTTTCATTCTTTATTTAAAATTCGTACTGCTTGACCAGTAGCACATTATTTATTAAGAAGTTTTAGTCTAAGGAAGTGAGTAAAAAGTTATTTTAGGAACAGTGTTAGATGCGAAGTAATTTAAACAATATATTATATCATTGGCATCCATCCGTTTACTAGAGACAATGGCGTAGTGTTCAAATACAAGTGGAACTACATAGCCTGGGTGTGTTGATATCGAGGATGAGCTGTCGCCAAAGCAGCATGCCCCCGTTCCACACTGCTGTTGTGGTCCAAAGGAAAGGCAAAACAACAATGCAGTTTGGCAACGATAGTGCCGCAAGAGTTACTGGATGACACACAAGCATCAGGAAAAGGGAGTAAATCACCTCATTAGGGTGGACAACTTTACCGCATCCTCCATACTCACCAAATTTAGCGCATTTGGACTATCATTTCTTCGGTCCCATGAAATAGGGTTTTAGAGGCAAATATTATTACAGTGACGAGGAAGTGAAATCTATGGTAAAGAAGTGGCTCAAAGAACAGTCAACATAATTTGACGGGACAGGGATACATGCTCTCATTCAAAGGTGGAACATTGCTATTGAGAGAGACGGTGACTATGAGGAGAAGTAGGGATATGATCCACAAAGGACTTGTTTCATTTTGATGTATGATACATGTTCCTGTGTTGGTCATTATACCAGTTCTAAAGAAAATGGCATTATTTTTTGACTCAACCTCGTATAAACATAAAATCACTAATATTTTTCGATATCATTAAAATGTCTGTTTGTGTTTTTTCTTTTTTTACTAAAAAAAAAAAAAGAAAGTTTTCAGAAGTTTGAAAATAAATTTCAATTATTTTTGTTTATTTGTTTTGTTGTTGTTTTTGTTGTTGTTGTTTTTTTTAATATAAGAAACAGATCTATATATTTGCATTTCGTAATCTATTAGAATTTTTTTTTTTTTTTAGAATGAAATAATTTATGAAATTACATCTATAACAAAAACAAAATAAAGAATATTACTTTTTGTATTTTCCTTTATTTCTTATTCTAATTTATTTTTCGTTCAAAAATAGTCCAACACAAATATTAAAGAAAGCGTTAATAATAAAAATTATTTCTGTTTTACTCAAAAAGCGCTCCATTTAGTTTAATCATAAAATGTTTTTTTTTTTTTCTCTAAGAAAACTTAACAAATACATCCATTATTAAACGATACGAATTGATCAACTTAGATTATTTTTTTATGAACAATACGTCAAACTCTAAATTTCACAAATGAAAAATTACATTTGTTAGATTTTTAAATTTGTCTGGGTCTATTAATTCCTCCACATACAGACAATCAGTTGTTTTACAATATTTTAAAACTGCTATCGATCTCTTGAAATTTAAATATGAAAACCTATGAAATATCTGTAGTGGTCACTTCTACAATAGGCTCAGTCCTAATTATTTTGGTTTGTTTTGTTTTACGGCATATCAACCTCAGTGGGTCATTTAATGCCGATAAAGTTTTTTAAAGTAATCATTAAATGGATACTCAGTTTTGTTTATCAACTCAGGTTTTTCTATTTAACCCATAGATGGGACTTTAACAGGTACTACCACTCCTAGTCAGAGTGGACCAGGGAGCAATGGTGATGAAGGGGTGCTCTACATTCGCCAAACCTCCAAAACTGGAACCTCACTATCAGATAGAGTTTAACGTCATTAATATTGCATTAAAAAAAAAAAAAGAACTTAACATGCAACACAGTCTCTCATTTATTTCTCACTTAATCCAAAATATGTACATTCTAAACATATATAACACACACACACACACACACACACACACACACACAATTTAAGAGTAAGGAAAATAATCCGACAGTATATGTATAGATAAAAGTGTATGAAAAACACACTTTGTTGTTAAAATGGATATATTTTTATATCCCTTTTAATTTGTTACATAGTTAGTAGATTCCTAATACATTTTTAAGGTATTGTAGAAATCATTATGGCGATTAGTATAGCTGATTGCCTTGAGGGTGAGTGACGGCGCTTGACCTCGATCTCACCTTGCGTTCTGGGGAGAATCGTGAGAACCGGAACCCCATAGAAGGCCCTCTTCCGGTTTAAGGATACTAAGTAAGTAAGAGTCAGTTAGAACTTAGAAGCCGAGCTAGCAACATGTAAGCCTCATCTGCACAGATTGTCTGGGTGGGGATTTGGAATAAAGTAACATCAACCTAAATCGAAGTCTTGTGTTTATTACTAAAAACTAACAATGACACAAGGCTTATGATAAGGAACGATCCCCAACAGAAACCAGACCCGGAATCCTCAATAGAAGACCAGACGAGACTTTAGAAGATATACCAGACCAAGATAGATGATAGACGATCAGAAGCAAAGCCGGCCAGAAGGGAAGACGACTAGAGTAAGAAGTAAGAAAGGTATGCGACATCATATGCTGATTGGGTAACGTGAAAAGACCAGTATATAACATATACCTATTTAGTGCCGGTAAAGAAGGCGCTATGCTACACATTGCTGATATTGACAATATTTCGATTTATTAAAAAATCATCATCAGAACATGAAGAAAATGAGGTCCGTTTTTAGATGTAATCAGGATTAAGAATATTTACATCTAAAAACAGACCTAATTATCATTATGCTCCGATGATGATTTTTAATGAATCGAAATATTGTCAATATCAGCAATGAAAAAGGATATAAAAATATATTCATTTTAACAACAAAGTGAGTTTTTCATACCCTTTTATTTATCTATCTATCTATCTATATCTATCTATCTATCTATCTATATATATATATATATATATATATATATATATATACTTTGGTGCGGTACCAAGTTTCTTGGTACAAGGTGATTCTAGGTGGGTCCTAATTCTCTACCAGTAGTTTGTTGTAGAGTTCAGGTTCCGTATGAGAGCTCAATGTTTAATTAATGTAAACAGACCAAAGTTATTTGGGAATAAAAGGCCTTAAATACCATGGGTATCGTGGTTATGGACCATCTCCACTCGCGAGTGTGCTCACGAGCTTCTTCAGACCACTGATATATTTTATTTAGCTAAATAAAATATATCAGTGGTCTGAAGAAGCTCGTGAGCATACTCGCGAGTGGAAATGGTCCATAACCACGATACCCATGGTATTTAAGGCCTTTTATTCCCATATATATATATATATATATATATATATATATATATATATATATATAAATGGAAATCAGCATATTAGTTGGTAATAGGAATGATTTTAAGCTGGTCCTTTTTTACCGAATAAATGTTAAAATTGGTATAGTTAAAGATGAGTGCTCAATGTACAGAAATTCTGGAATTATATACCGAGCAATATATTTAGTACAGAAAAGGCTTAAATACAGGCCATATTAGCAGTTATAAATTTATTTTCACCCATATGTATATGTAAATTCATACAAGGTGTGTCAAAAAAGTATCGAATTTTTTTTTACTTTTTCACTTACCTTGTATTCTGAAAAATTAACGTTCCATTCTTTGTTCATTTCTGTCTTGGTAAATACAGCTTCAACCTCGATACTTTTATTGTTACATAATTATTACATACCTAATATTTATGTGCAATAGTGTATAAATCAAAATGGCCGTCATAAGCTGCAGCCCATGGCCTTGAAGGATTTGAATGACAAGGCTTGACCTGTCCTGATCCTTCCTTCCGGTGGATACCGTGAGAATCGGTGGAGAAGACCCTCTTCCGTTTTAGATTAGAAATAGATTTTAGTCAGTCGGCGAGAAACCACGACGGTGGTGAAACGTGTTATACACGGTCCGACTCGATCTGCGCAGGTAGTCTGGTGGGGGATTTCGAGAATAAAATATGATCAAAGTAAATCGAAGTCTTGTGTTATTATCTAAAAACTACCAATGACACAGGGCTTCTGATAAAGAGAAATCCCCAATGAAAGACCAGACACGAAGTCCCCAAGAGAAGTCCAGATGTTAGAAGAGACTTTGAAGAACTTAAGATCTCAAAGACGTCAGAAGAAGAATAGAAGTAAGTAATGAAAAGGGTATACAACATTATGACACACCTTGTATTCTGAAAAAAAATTAACGTTCCATTCACTGTTCATTTCTATCTTGGTGAATACAACTTCAATCACGATACTTTTATGACACACCTTGTATTCTGACAAAAAATAACGTTTCATTCATTGTTCATTTCTATCTTGGTAAATACAGCTTCAATCGCGATACTTTTATGACACACCTTGTATATAAGGGCTTCTTCAGACCGTTATTACAAGAAAATTAGTATATATGCATATTAATTCTGTTCCACACGAGATTAAAATGCGTTACAATGTCCATTCAATATGAAGATGTCCCGTAGGAATCCAGCCTCTATTGGGGTGGGAGAAGAAAAATTGTTAGCTTAAATCGGCATCCACTTTCAGGGACACCTCAGTCACCGGGCAATAAAGCCAATTCTCATCCCTTTTAAGCGAGCGGACAGATGCTGCCTGGGCATATAGATCTCTACGACTAAGCTGTTTGCTTTATCTATCCACCCGGCACGAATTCGAAGTACAAAGATGTACATATGTCAGGTTCTTTACGTGCTAGGATGGCTAGATATGGAATAAAAAATGCGTAAGAAATTATTTTGACAAGTCGTTCAAGCATGACTATGTCAACTTCAACCATTCTCGGCGCATGCAGTTGAACAATTTCGTGAACAAAATTAAGTAAATACATTCGCCTGTCTCTCACTTATTCGGGCCATTCTGTAACGACGCACGCACATACATACAAGCATGGAAATATATATATATATATATATATATATTTATATATATATATATATATATCTTCTTATTATAATGGAGATTGTGGGTTTTGTCTGTATGTAACCGAAACTATATTACGATACAAGTCACAATTCCCTTTGTTATTTACACCACATTCTCCATGATTTTATTTATATTCAAACCTCAATTATTAATAAAATTTCTTCACCTTTTATTAGTATTGTCCATATCTACATTGTATTTACCGCGTACCCCACTTGTACGGGTCAGGCACAAAGTCCCTATTAACGTGGGACCACCCACGAGCCGAAGCCTATGGAGTGGCAGGTGAAAAATTGCGTCTATCCCGTCGGCATTCCCCTTCAAGGGGGGCGCCTCAGGCACTGGGCAATAAACCCAGCCCTGCCCCTTTAAATCAAGGGGGCAGGTGTTGCCTGGGGGGGATGGCCCCCTGGCATCGACGCTATTAACTCGTAAAGATCCAGGGCCGAAGCCACTGGACCCCCGGCGTTGGCCAGGTCTACATACAAATAACATGCAATTGTATTTATATATACAAAAAATAGCGGTTTGCAGTGTGAATGGGAAGGCTAATTTGCATATTGATATTAAAAATGTGATTTTATTAAATAGGTGCTTAGTATTATTGATTTCTAACTGTTTGGTTTTATTTTAATGAATATAAGCAAAAATCTCTTCAATGAAATCGTAAATGAAATCCATTAACAAGAAAAAATAACTGTCATTTTATTCTTTATTTCCTAATTTAACTAAATTGTTAAATAAGTAAAATTCAGCAATGAAAGACGGGAGGGATGGAAGAGTAAGTTTCATTTATATTTTTCTATTATACCCCCACTTTGTTACATATCTTTTGTCTGCCTCTAATTTAATACGATATTTCATTACATTAAAACTGAAATACTTGCACCCGGAGGGTGCATATATTTGCTAGTATATATAATATAGTTTGCTATATTTATAGATAGAGAGTGTTTAACATCTGTGATAGAGCATATGTACATCTTAAATAAAATTCCCGCCCTGTCAGCTGGGGCGTTAGAATGCACCGACTGCACCTCTGCAGAGGGGTAAGACTCCCCCAATGGGGCCACCTGTTGGCCGTGGGTGGCGACCCGTGATGTCAAAGGATAGAGCCCAGGTGGATGAGCAGTTCATGACGTGCAATACTCCACATTGGCCCTATCTTGGGCTAGACGGGCGGTCGGAGAGGCCCCCTCTGATCAATCGACTGGTCACGTCAAGCCCTAGCATCTATATGATTTTCCCAACCCTATTGCCCTTATGGCAAGCACCAACTCCTTTTTATCATATGGGTGCTAGAAGGCGGGGGCTGAGGGTCTACATGTCCTGGGAATGACGTTAAACTCTATCTGATGGTGAGGTTCCAGTTTTGGAGGTTTGGGGAATGTGAAGCACCCCTTCATCACTATTGCTCCCTGGTCCACTCTGACCCGGAGTGGTAGTACCTGTTAGGATCCCATCTATGGGTTAAATACAAAAATGTATTTATAAAAAAATTGTATTATCCATTAAGAATTGATTTATTTCAAAACTTTATCGGCATTAAATGACCCACTGAGGTTGATATGCCGTAAAACAAAACAAACAAACAAACAAACATTAAATAAAATTATTTGACAGGAAAGACCCGATGTATGTATATTCACCAACCCCTCTGGACAATAGTCCGAATAACGCAGATAATACTAATGAGGACAATAGTCTGAATAGTACAAATAATATTCCAAAAATTATTTTTTTAATTTTTATTCTCATTTCATTTTTCGATTTTCGGTACTTATTTACTACCCGAGCAGATTCTTTAAAAACAACTTTTTTTTTCTATTCACACCGTCTGTCTTAAGTCGTTTTATATATGCAGAAAATAGTATCAATCGCATATATACCACACCGATATTTTGCACCTCAAAAACGGGGGGGGGGGTCAACGTTAAGTGACCTGAAAAAAATCAGAAAGTTTTGAAATAAAATAACTGATGCATTATAAAATTCATTCATTGCTAAATTAACACTAACAATTTAATTAACATCGGATAATTCCCTGTTTTTTTTTTGTAATTTCTTTTCGTCATAATTGTATTAAAAAAACACGGATTTTTCAACGAATTGGGTATATCTAGTTTGACCTACTTTAAATTGAAATGGACATTAGAATGTTATTACGTGTTGGTCAGTTGTTAAAAAAGTGTCTCTGTTAATCACTATCCCATCTCCCCTTCACTCGCATATAGAAAGGAAAAGAGAGTTATGCAGAATGTAAAGACAGGGATTGGTCAGTTCGTGACTTAATTGCAAATTACGACTAATTAGAACCAATTTGAATGGAATTTTTTCAAACATTTAGTAATCCTAAACCTAAGGAATGAATTAGTATAAATTTCGTGTCATTAAACCAACCAGGAAAAAAGCATTTAGACTTTAAAAGGTGAAAATCTCAGCTTTTGTATAATAATAATAATAATAATAATAATAATAATATATATATATATATATATATATAATATTATATATATATATATATATATATATATATATATATATATACAAAATAGTTCTTACCTCACTCTCCTTGGTTCATTATGTTACTAATACTATCGGGTTTTACTAATACTAATCGAAAAAAATGATCCTCATAACTTTGTTAGAAGTAATATATATATATATATATATATATATATATATATATATATATATATAGTCGGTGTAGCGTTTGGCTAGAAACCAAAAGATTCCTAGTTCGATACGTGTCCTCGCCAACAGCGTATGAGTAGCACGGTAAAGTAAGTAGCTGATGGTAGGTGTGTCGCTCCACCTCAGACGCCAAACATTCTCCTTGGTCTAGCACCATTAAAAAGGGGATAGACTCCCTTGCTGACTGGCTGATACCGACTTTATATATATATATATATATATATATATATATATATATATATATTATATATATTCTTTTTTTTTAAATCATTCCATGTGGAGTGCTTCAAATGATACAGTTCAACATTACAAAGAGATCAATGTACATTGTTTCACGTGTGTTAAATGGACAGAGCAATATAGATGAATAAATAAAGGAAAAAACTTTAAATTTGCTTCCTGTAATAATTCATTTTATGTCAACTGAAACAAGTGTATCTCATAACAGCGTATTCAGACATATAGCAAAACCATTATGTTTTTGCTCCATGTTTGAAGATGCTGTTATGAGATAATCTTGTTGCTGTTGAAATCAATAATTTCATGAAGCACATTTAAAGTTTTTTTTTCATTTACACACACACACACACACACACACACACACACACACACACACACACACACACACACACATATCCTTTGTTGGGATTACACTTGTCAAGTTCATTTTCTATAAGAAAAAGTATCGAATTTTATGCGATACATGCGTTGTAAGTGCCTTCAAGTAAAAATGTAATATATACTTTATTCAGCAACGTTTCTAAATAAACAAACATCCAAAAATCTTATTCACTTCGCCGAAGGGCATACGGTCTGTTTGTTGTTATTATTCTCTCAATAACGCCCCCTTACCTATTATGGTAGAGGCGTGAGTATAATTTGACAAGCTTAATTTCGCTAGGATGGTCAGCTGTGTACTGTGGCCGAGGCGATAAAGTGTTTCACTAGTGTTTCACTGTGTCTGCTGAAGTCCCGGTTTCGATTTCTGTCGGAGGGAAATCGTTAGTATATACCGCTGATGAGACTTAATAAAGTCGAAACAGTCTGTACGGTATTCTACACATCGAGCCATCCTTTGTTGGGATTACACTTGTCAAGTTTATTTTCTATAAGAAAAAGTATCGAATTTTATGCGATACATGCGTTGTAAGTGCCTTCAAGTAAAAAATTTAATATATACATATATATATATATAATATATATATATATATATATATATATATATATAATCAATAGTAATGGTATTATGGATGATTTGGACTCATAACTTAAAGTTTCATGGTTATGCAATCCTCAGATGAGTCAAATGGTTGAGATCTTAAAAACCATGAAACTTTAAGTCATGAGTCCAAATCATCCATAATACCATTACTATTGATTATAAATCTGCTCTGCTTTATTAGCATTGAGCACCTTTTCATGCCAATACTTTTCTCATTTATTCTTTATTCATTCTCTCTCTCTCTCTCTCTCTCTCTCTCTCTATATATATATATATATATATATATATATATATATATATATATATATTCTCTATTCATTCTATATTATATCATATATATATATATATATATTCAAGTTCAATTCCTAGACGAAGCTGTTGGCATTTCACATCACGCTAATACCCTTGGGAAAGGTATGAATCCATATATTCTCCCTCCAGCTATGGGCTAAATAGTAGGACAGACTGGGCCCTTCAACCTTGGGTAGGCAACCAGTCTAGGAGAGGGATAACTCTGAATTCAAAATTCCTAAGGTCGGTCGTTGATTGGGTTTGTAGCAACCCTTGATGCACCAATTCTTTCCTATCGACTGTGCCAAAAAGTGTGGATGGTCCAACACAAGCCTTCACCACTATAAACAAATCACTGTGTGGGTGTCCATTGTGTGTGTGAACCCTCATGCGTCTAAAATCGACGGGAGAGTCCATAATATATATATATATATATATATTTATATATTAATATATATATATATGTGTGTGTGTTGTGTGTGGTGTGTGTGTGTGTGTGCGTGTGTCTATATGTGTATGTGTGTGTGTATGTGTGTCTGTGTTTGTGTTTGTGTATTTCGGTGTGTTTCGGTGTGAGTATCTGTAAGAATGAGAATGATAAGGATGTTGATAGTGATGTTGATGGTGATGATATAAATATTTTGATAGTGAAAACGCTAAATAAATTGATTGATTAAATTGTTTGTTTTTTTTTTAATTATCATTTTAATTGTTGATATAAAAAAAGAAGAAAAATTAATTTTACAATTATTCTTGGTGTCATATTTCTTTATTTGCTTGATTTCTTTTATTACCATCTTGTATTAACCAAACTCTACATATCTCTCCCTACCCCTCTCCCTATCTCACTCCCTATCTCTCTCCCTATCTTTCCATACCTCTCTCTTTCTCTCTCTCTCTCTCTCTCTTTCTCTCTCTCTGGTTATCTAGAAAGATTGAGAGATAGAGAAGACGAAGAAGAAGAAGAAGAAGAAGAGAGAGAGAGGGGAGAGAGATACTCTCTCTTTCTCTCTTTTCCTCTTTACAACTCTCTCTCTATCTTTAAATTTATAAATATCTTCCTCTTTCTCTCCATACCCTCCTCTCTCCTTTTCTACATAGAGAGATTGAAAGAAAAGAGAGAGAGAGGGAGAGAGAGAGAGAGAGAGAGAGAGAGAAGTAGAAATACACTCTCTTTCTCTCTCTCATCCTCAACCTACCTCTCTATCTATATTTATCTATCTATCTATCTATCTCTATCTTTAAATCTATAAATCTATTCCTCTTTCTCTCCATAACTCCCCCTCTCCATTTTTAGATAGAAAGAAAGAGAGGGAGAGAGAGAGGGGGAGAACTAGTATCTCTCTCTCTTTCTTTTTTCCCCCCTCTCTCTCTCTCTCTCTCTCTCTCTCTCTCTCTCTCTCTCTCTCTCTCTCTCGTTATCTAGATAGATTGAGAGATAGAGAAGATGAAGAGAAGAAGAGAGAGAGGGGGAATATACTCTCTCCTTCTCTCTTTTCCTTTTTACAACTCTCTCTCTCTCTCTCTCTCTCTCTCTCTCTCTCTCTCTCTCTCTCTCTCTCTGTGTTTAAATTCATAAATATCTTCCTCTTTCTCTCTATACCCTCCACTCTCCTTTTCTACATAGAGGTATTGAGAGAAGAGAGAGGGTGAGAGAGAGAGAGAGAAGTAGAAATACACTCTCTTTCTCTCTCTCACCCTCAACATACCTCTCTATCTATCTATCTATCTATCTCTATCTTTAAATCTATAAATCTATTCCTCTTTCTCTCCATAACCCCCTCTCTCCATTTTTAGATAGAAAGAAAGAGAAGGAGAGAGAGAGGGAGAAATAATCTCTCTCTCTCTCTCTCTCTCTCTCTCTCTCTCTCTCTCTCTCTCTCTCTCTCTATCTCTCTATCTCTCTCTCTCGTTATCTAGATAGATTGAGAGATAGAGAAGATGAAGAAGAAGAAGAGAGAGAGGGGGAATATACTCTCTCCTTCTCTCTGTTCCTCTTTACAACTCTCTCTCTCTCTCTCTCTCTCTCTCTCTCTCTCTCTCTCTCTCTCTCTCTCTCTTTAAATTCATAAATATCTTCCCCTTTCTCTCCATACCTTCCTCTCTCCTTTTCTATATAGAGGGATTGAAAGAAAAGAGAGATAGGGAGAGAGAGAGAGAGAGAGAAGTAGAAATACACTCTCTTTCTCTCTCTCACACTCAACCCACCTCTCTATCTATATTTATCTATCTATCTATCTCTATCTTTAAATCTATAAATCTCTTCCTCTTTCTCTCCATAATTCCCCCTCTCCATTTTTAGATAGAAAGAAAGAGAAGGAAATAGAGAGGG
Source organism: Doryteuthis pealeii (assembly GCA_023376005.1). Classification (NCBI taxonomy): domain Eukaryota; kingdom Metazoa; phylum Mollusca; class Cephalopoda; order Myopsida; family Loliginidae; genus Doryteuthis; species Doryteuthis pealeii. The sequence goes on along the minus strand of CM042155.1, from coordinate 79,632,402 downwards.
AGAAAAAGTCTCTCTCTCTCTCTCTTTCTCCCCCTCTCTCTCTCTCTCTCTCTCTCTCTCTCTTCTCTCTCTCTCTCTCTCTCTCTCTTTAAATCTATAAATCATATACTTTCGCTTTCATTTTAGTCTCTTATCAGACGTCGCTTTAGCGTATAAAACTTGGATATATTTTTGTATAAAAAATATTTAAAAATAAAAAAAAAAGACGGAAAGAAAGAAAAAAAACCCAGCGGGATGCAGATGTTTTTTCCCCTTTGGGCAATTACCATGGTGAATTCAATATATTATATCAAAATCCATTACTGTTCTTGTTTATGAAAAAATATAAAAAAACAGAAAAAAAATTAGCCAATAAAAATCAATCCCAACGCTGGATTCGACTAGTTTCACTGAATAGACTATTTGAAAAGTAGTTTCTTTAAAAAGACTAACTGATACGGAACTAAAAAGCAAAGAGAATAGAAATACTGTTTGCAACAAAACAACTGCAGGTTTCATAAAACGCACATATAAGTCTATTTTGCCTTGTTCAAACTTCAAATATTCCTCTGCAAAGACTAAGCGTTCTCAAGTTTTAAAAAAGATTTACAGAACTTTTCTTCCTAATCTCAACGACTAAAAATATACGATGCAGCAAAGTGGACAGAATAGTAAGCTGGTTTCAAAATATTGTTATATTTTTGGATAAGCGCCATTGATTTTTCCTTTTAAAACAAATTCTTCTTAAAAGAAAAGAAGAAAAAATATTTTGAAAGTATTTATTTAAAAAAAAAAAAAACACAAATATTAGGAATATCTCTTAGAGTATAAAAAACAAATTAAGGTCCATTGTATTTTGCTTTATACAGAATAATTTCTTCGTCTCTGTTGATTTTTTTTCACAAGCTATTTCGGCCACTTTAGCCCCCGGCCTTCCTCAAATATCCATTGCATTTGAAAACATCAGAACCTGATTAAAACATGGACCTATAATAAAAGGGTTTCATAATGTAATAGTCACCAATCTCGTCTCGCAGATCCATTACTACTGAATTGCGAGTTCGATCCTTGCTATTAAATACGAATAGTATTTAAACAGATCAATATGACCAATATATATATATATATATATATATATATACCCTTGGAAAAGGTATGAATCCAATTCTCCCTCCAGCTATGAATAAATATCAGGGAAGACTGGGCTCTTTACCCTTGGCTTGGTAACCAGTCTAGGAGAAGAAAACTCTGAATTCAAACCTGTTAAACTCTGCTCAAGATAATTGACCTTGTGTCATATATATATATATATATATATTATATATATATAATATATATACGAACCTCTCCGCACGAGCAGGATGTGACACAAGGTCAATTATCTTGGGAAGAATTTAACAGGTTTGAATTCAGAGTTTTCCTTCTCCTAGACTGGTTACCAAGCCAAGGGTAAAGAGCCCAGTATGCTCTGCTATTTATCCATAGCTGGGGGGGAGAATTGAACTCATACCTTTTCCAATGGTATTAACGCTATGTGACGGCTTCGTCCAGGAATTGAACTCGAGTTGAAGAGTCCGTTACCTAAGAGTCTAA
>CM042155.1:79600830-79620830 GCA_023376005.1 Doryteuthis pealeii | reverse complement strand
CCATATAATATATGCATATATATTATAGTATATATATATATATATATATATATATATATATATATATTATATATATATAAATCATTTGCTTTTTTATCAATCTTTATTCCATTAAAATCTTTACTAGAGCATTTAGATTCAGTTGGCATCGTTGTACTGAAATAGAATCTGGATCAAGCCAGAGGCAACGTTATTCTCTTCCTCGATATGCAATGTAATGTAAATAAATCGCAAAGAAATTATCTTTTTTGAATCGGCGAAAACATAAGTTTATTTTCGGAGGAAATCGAATATTTGTGATTTATCTTTGTTAGGAACTGTTGCTCTCCGTACACGAAAGGATTGAATTAAAACAAAAACAGAAAGAGGGAAAAACAAAAAAAAAAAAAAAAAAAAATACATGCAAAACAAAAAGAGAAAAGAGAAAACAGCTCACTGTCATAAAAATAACATGAAACGCTACAGGAGCAAAAGACCGGACAAAGATTACTCGCTTGTTTTGTAGCCATTGCTGTCTTTATATAGACAGCAACTTATATATATATATATATATATATATATATATATATATATATATATATATATATATATATATATATATATATGCGAAACAATAAGTGCAGAATGCTATGACATAAATAGAGAATAAATCGGCTTTGATACGCAACGTTGTGTACCTAGTTGTTTGTTTTTTTTCCCCGCTTTTTTTTTTGACTTTCACTATTTGCCATCACAATCTTTTAGATTTTTTAGGATAGGTTAGGTTATTCGATTTTATGGCATGTCAACCCATTTTTAGTTATCTAATGGCGATATTCGTCTTCTTGGTAAGACATTAAACCTACTGAATAATAATAATAATAATAATAATAATAATAATAATAATAATAATAATAATAATAATAATAATAATGAACGAAACGCATAACATTCTCTGGGGCTTTGAAATAAAAACGGATCACCTTTTCCCAGCAAGAAGACCAGACCTAGTGTTGATAAACAAAAAAGAAAGAACTTATAAACTGGTGGATTTTGCAGTGCCAGCAGATCACAGGGTGAAACTAAAGGAAAATGAAAAAATGGACAAATATCTGGACCTTGCCAGAGAACTGAAAAAGTTATGGAACATGAAAGTGAAAGTGATACCAATTGTGGTTAGTGCACTTGGAACAGTCCCAAAAGGATTAAAAAAGGGTTTGGAAAGTTTGGATATCAAAGGAAGGATTGAAACCATTCAGAACACTGCACTGCTGCAATCTGCCAGAATACTCAGAAGAGTCCTGGAGACCTGAGGAGACTTGCTGTCACTCAGACTCCAGTGAAAGACCACCAGCTAACACTGATGTGAAAACTCAAAAGGTGTAAATAATAATAATAATAATAATAATAATAATAATAATAATAATAATAATAATAATAATGTAGTTGGTGCACTTGGAACGGTCCCAAAAGGATTGGAAAAGGGTTTGGAAAGTTTGGAAATCAAAGGAAGGATTGATACCATCCAGAACACTGTGCTGCTGCAATCTGCCAGAATACTCAGAAGAGTCCTGGAGACCTGACGAGACTTGCTGTCACTTAGACTCCAGTGAAAGACCCTCAGCTAATGCTGATGAGAAAACTCAAAAAGAAATAATAATAATAATAATAATAATAATAATAATAAGTAAAGTCGTCAGGGCAGCCTAATGTCGGTATCAGCCAGACAGCGAGGAAGTCTATCCCCTTTTTAATAGCGCAAGACCAAGGAGGTTATTTTAACGTCTGAGGTTGAGCGCCACACCAACCTTCAGCTCCTCACTTTACTGCACAGATCCCTCTGCTACTCATACGCTGAGTTGGCGAGCGCCGGTATCGAACCAGGAACCTTGTGATTCTTAGCCAAACGCTCTACTGACTGAGCTAAACCTGCCCGTATAATAATAATAATAATAATAATAATAATAATAATAATAATAATAATTCATTCATTTATTTATTTATTTAGAGTATCCGACTAGGAACCACAATGTTCCGGGTTCGTTACCGGCCCTCGCCAACTCAGCGTATGATCAGCACATAGATCTGTGCGCTAAAGTGAGGAGCTGATGGTACTTGTAGCGCTTCGTCTCAAACGGACAAAAACAATCTTCTTAGTCTAGCGCTAGTAAAAAAGAGACTCCCTTGCTGTCTGGCTGATACCGACGACTACTTTTTTACAGAGGTACAGTCGGAATATTCTTCTGTCTCAGTCGACAGGACGGCTGCTTTGTTGTCTATATTCCGAATAGGTAAGCAATCTAAAGATGATATGGCACTGAAGTCACTCAGAGCAAATCGGCTAATTTTTAGTGGTTGGTTGGTTGGTTGGTTGGTTGACTGGTTGATTGGGTTTTAGGGCATGTAAACCCATTGGGTCATTTTATGTTGAAGACGTTTTGTTTTATTCATTCTTTATGGGTAACCCTTTTTTTTCAAACACATTTGTCTCTATTTAACCCATAGATGGGACCCTAACAGGTACTACCACTCTGGGTTGCCCTATTGGAGGGATCTTACTCATTTACATCTGTCTAACCTAAGTCGTGTGTTGCCTGTCAAGGACCGCTCTGGCATCAAGAAACCTTCCTTAAACTTCAGGGGTCACCACCCATGGCCAACGGATTTTACTCATCTACAGAGGTGCAGTCGATGTTTACTTCTGCCCCAGGCTACAGGGCGGCTGCTATATATATATATATATATATATATATATACCAACCCCTCCGCACGAGTAGGATGTGACACAAGGTCAATTTCTTAAGCGGAGTTCAGCAGGTTTGAATTCAGAGTTTTCCTTCTCCTAGACCGGTTGCCTAACCAAGGTTAAAGACCCCAGTCTGCCCTACTATTTTTCCATAGCTGGAGGGAGAGTAGGATTCATACCTTTCCCAAGGGTATTAGCGCTAAGTGAAATGCAATCACCACATCCAGGATTTGAACTCGGGGCGACGAGTCCATTTCCCATGACTTTAACCATTACACCACGCGCCTTTGTTGTGTATATACCGAATAAGTATACAACCCAAAGATAGTAGGGCACTGTAGTCACTCAGAGCCAATATGCTAATTAGTTTGGTAGGTAATGCTTACACGTTATCGTATGTGTGATGCGTACGTGTCATCCTATTAATTAAAGAGTATTTGAATCAGTGCATGTGATAAATTGTCGATGAAATATACTTAATCATTTGTCTTAATTTTTTTTTCGAGAAAATTTGTTGTTTCGGAAAATTTTAATTAATGAAAAGTTTCAATTAATTAATCATGGCTCTTGTTATTGCAGAACAAACAGGTTCAATGACAGTGAGCAAACATCAAACGCTTCCATTTTCACAGATATGCATACTATAATGCATATATTAATACTCTTGTTCCTTAATCTTCCGACCGTTATCATTCTGCAACACCCTGTGGTTAAAAATAAGACCGTCCAATTCGTCTAAGATGAACTTCAAAAGCTTAACTTTTCACAGATATTCATACTACAATGCATATATCAATACTCTTGTTTTCTTAATCTTCCGACCGTTATCATTCTACAACACCCTGTGGTTAAAAATGAGACCGTCCAATTCGTCTAAGATTGAACTTCAAAAGCTTAACTTTTCACAGATATTCATACTACAATGCATATATCAATACTCTTGTTCCTTAATCTTCCGACCGTTATCATTCCTGCAACACCCTGTGGTTAAAAATAAGACCGTCCAATTCGTCTAAGATGAACTTCAAAAAGCTTAACTTTTTCACAGATATTCATACTACAAGCATATATCTATAATCTTGTTCCTTAATCTTCCGACCGTTATCATTCTGCAACACCCTTTGGTTAAAATGAGACCGTCCAATTCGTCTAAGATGAACTTCAAAAGCTTAACTTTTCACAGATATTCATACTACAATGCATATATCAATACTCTTGTTCCTTAATCTTCCGACCGTTATCATCTTGCAACACCCTGTGGTTAAAAATAAGACCGTCCAATTCGTCCAAGATGAACTTCAAAAGCTTCCATTTCCATAGATATTCATACTATAATGTATATATTAATACTCTTGTTCCTTAAACTTCCGACGGCAATCATCTTGCAACACCCTGTGGTTAAAAATGAGACCGTTCAAATCGTCTAAGATGAACTTTAAAAGCTTAACTTTTCACAGATATTCATACTACAATGCATATATTAATACCCTTGTTCCTTAATCTTTCGACCGTTATCATCTTGCAACACCCTGTGGTTAAAAATGAGACCGTCCAAATCGTCCAAGATGAACTTCAAAAGCTTCCAATTCCATAGATATTCATACTATAATGTATATAATAATACTCTTGTTCCTTAAACTTCCGACCCCTATCATCTTGCAACACCCTGTGGTTAAAAATGAGACCGTTCAAATCGTCTAAGATGAACTTCAAAAGCTTAACTTTTCACATATATTCATACTACACTACATATATCAATACTCCTGTTCCTTAATCCTCTGATCGTTATCATCTTGCAACACCATCTGGTTAAAAATGAGACCGTCCAAATCGTCTAAGATGAACTTCAAAAGCTTAACTTTTCACAGATATTCATACTACAATGCATATATTAATACTCTTGTTCCTTAATCTTCCGACCGTTATCATCTTGCAAAACCATCCGAGACCGTCCAAATCGTCCAAGATGAAATGCAAAAATGTAAATCATGAGCATCTGCTATTGTTAATTTGAAGAATTCTTATAAATATCGTCACCTCAGCTAAATAATGGGCCATTCCATCTTTATTATAAATAAAGAAAGGGAAGGAAAAAGAGATGCGATACAGAAAAATATATCAATCAATTTATCTATCTATCTTATTCTGTTCATATATATCTATATATCTATCTATCTAATTCTATTCACATCTATCTATCTATCAATCTATCTAATCTTGTTCTGTTCATATCTATCTATCTATCTATCTATCTATCTATCCTATAATGTTCATATATATCTATCTATCTTATTCTGTTCACATCTATCTATCTATCTATTTATCTATCTAATCTTATTCTGTTCAAGAAAGAAAGAAAGAAAGAAAGAAAGAAAGAAAGTGAGTATGAGAAAGATATATAGTGAGAGTGATAACGCTAACCTGTTTCAATTGAACATCATGAAGAAATTGAAAGAAGGAAAGATACAAAAAATTGAGAGAGTAAATTTAAGATAATCATACTTTTTACATATTGAACGATATAGCAATAGCTCTTAAGTAAACATATCAAAAAGTTATAATAATTAAATTATCATACTATGCTAGTTTTTTATATATTTTCTGAAGCAGCTCTTCCACGAATTAATGTTACGAGACACCACTGATCGACATCATCATCATCAGGTTACCCCGACAGCATGGATCTCCATGACACTTACTCGTCATCCGTCACTATCGGTCATCGTTCGAGCTGTTTGGGCTGGCCGACTGATTTTTGGTGTATTTATGTGCAGGTGCCCATATGAACTCTTCCTTTCTTCTAGTGAGCACTGTGGGGCTTAGAATATTCCGATGACGGGTGTTCTGGGTATGATACTAGACTGTATCTGATGGTGAGGCTCCAGTTCTAGTTATTTGGTGAGTGTGGAGTATCTCCTCATTGCCATTAGTCCTAGATCCAATTTGACCACATTTCTGTATATCAATGTACGAGGCTATTTCAACAGCCGAATTTATTTTATTAGTGCGATCAGATTTCCAAATGATCAATATCACTGGCCTACGTTATTTTTTAAAAATAAACCTTCCTTAAACCTCAGGGGTCACCACCCATGGCCAACAGGTGGTCCTATTGCACGGATTTTACTCATCTACAGAGGTGCAGTCGGTGTATACTTATGCCCCAGCTGACAGGGCGGCTGCTTTGTTGTGTATATATATATTTACCAACCCCTCCGCACGAGCAGGATGTGACACGAGGTCAATTTTTTAAGTGGAGTTCAGCAGGTTTGAATTCAGAGTTTTCCTTCTCCTAGACCGGTTGCCTAACCAAGGTTTAAGAGCCCAGTCTGCCCTACTATTTATCCATAGTTATCCATACCAGTTCTAGTTATCTGCTGAGTGTGGAGTATCTCCTCATTGCCATTAGTCCTAGATCCAATTTGACCACATTTCTGTATATCAATGTACGAGGCTATTTCAACAGCCGAATTTATTTAATTAGTGAGATCAGATTTTCAAATGATCAATATCACTGACCTGCGTTATTTTTTTTTTCAAAAGTCAATGGTTTATCAAGTGATATATGATCACAATTCTATGCTGAATTCAAAAATGCCATTCATTGTGTTTAGTTAGTTTTGTTTTTTAAGATGTGCTTGAATACTTCACAATATAATAACACTTATTCAAAACAATGTGGACTGTACTTTTCACAGTTAAAATACTGTTCTATACATTTCAATTAAGAGCGTGAATCTTGAAAATTTGATCTGATTAGAAAAAAAAAGTAAGATTTTTGGATTCAGCTTAAATAATTCTCTTAAAATCAGCTATTATAGATTCGGGACCAAAGCACCTTTAAGCACCCCAGGGGCGACCTGGATTAAGAAGGACATGTTTTTCCATTTACACCGTCAAAATCTGGTTTTCTTTTTACCAAATGATTTTTAGACGCATTTTTTGTTTATGTTATTTTTTAATAAAAATATTTTTTATTTATTTACAAAAACTTTAAACAAAAAATAAGTTTACAGGGGAATAGTTAACAGTTTTATGGGACAATCCTAAATCATGCTCAATCGCCGCTCTGGCACCAGAGCATTACTTTTAATAAATCAGAAGTTTTGCTTATTAATCAGAAATTGATGAATATTTTTCAACACTAACACTAATTTTATTTTTAAATTAGGAAAACATATTAATTTTTAATTCTTAATCTGATAAAATAGTTTTTGATTTTAATTTTTTTTAAATTAGCTATTTTAAATAAAACTTAAAACGAAAGACATGTTTATTTATTTTCCATGGGCCTCTACGGTTAGTTAATATTAAAAAGTATTTATTTAAAAACAGATTTTGCTAGGGTTAGGGTTAGTGTTATGGGTTGGTGTTAGGTTAGGGGTTAGGGTTAGGGTTAGGGTTAGCAGTTAATTTTATGATTTTAAAAAAGCGTCTAAAAATCGTCTGATAACAAACAACCGGACGTTGACAGTGCAAATCGAAACATGTGCTTTTAAAGCCAGGTCGCCCCTGGGGTGCTTAAATGTGTCTTGGTCCTATATTCGACCTTAAAAACATCGCAGGCCAGTGTAATATATCTATGACAAAACAGACCTTTCTGATGCGTTTATAGATGAGATACTACTACCTAAGTATGTGATAAACATATAAACACGATATTCATTTTGATCAAGATATTAATATAATATTCCTCTATATAAATCTACGAGGCAATATCAACATAGGTCTGTGTCTGACAGGAAGTGATCTAAGTTTATAAAACTGAATTTGAAGTAACACGAATGCCTATTCAAATGTCAAAAACATCGCGAATTTATTTTGAATAGAGTGAAAATATCAGTTTAACACTGATCGAAGTGTCTTGAATAGTGTATTTCATCTTCAAGAAAAAAAGCTCCAGTTCTCAGATTTGAAATTGAGACCAAATTACTCTAAGGCCTTTTTATGTATACCGTCTGACCTTTCGCCGTTCAAACTACACACACACACACACACACACACACACACACACACAATATATATATATAATATATATATATATATATATATACATGTTTGTGTGTGTGTGCGTTGAGCGTGCCTGTATAAATATATATATATATATATATATATATATATATATATATATATATATACATATTATATATATATATATATACATATATATACAATATATATATACAATATATATATATATATATATATATATACATATACATACATAATATATATATATATATATATATATATATATATATTGAAATTGAGGCCAAATAACTCTAAAGCTTTTTTTATGTGTACCGTCTGACCTTTCACCGTTCAAAGCTACACAAACACACGTATATATATATATATATATATATATATATATATATATATATATATAATATATATATATATGGGGGTATTGTGTGTATAAACATATATGTGTGTGTATAAACATATGTGTGTGTAATAACACCTACGCACCACATACGCACACGTGCATGCACACAGAAACACACACACACACACACACACACACACATATATATATATATATATATAAGGAATTACGTCAACAAAAGTCTACTATAGGAACTTCATACAAACTACATGATCGATGATTCTTGATGTCGGTATGAGGTCCAGGATGTTTTCTTTGAAGTGATCTAATCCTTGAATGACATGTTATTCAACACACAATGGCCGAAAATTGCGCAGTGAATGTTTTTGGGGGTTGTTGATTCGTTCTTGTTAAGGCTGGTTGGTGTCGCTACTGTGTCATCTTCATCGATGTTTCGTCTCAGATATCTTGATTCCATGACGGCGAATTCTTCTCTTTTCTTCTAATTTGGCGCTCAAATACAGACTTTTCAAATTCGATGGTTGAAAATATTTCTGGAGGGAATTTAACTTTGTACTTGCATCTTCTATCACCAGGCCGCGCTCCTTCTCCGAGTTTGGAAAATAGAGTTTGATATTTCACAATTCAAAGACTTGGGCATGGTGAAGAAAAGGAAACCTCAAGAGAGAAACTGAGTTGCTCCTAAATGCAGCACAAAACTACGCCATAAGAATAAAATTTTATATTCGGAGCCATCACGGAACTTTGAACCTAACCCTTTTATTCAGTCCACGGGGTTATCCTTGATTGGTTCAATCCTGATCAAGGCAGCAGTAACTAGAATAATAATAACACAGTTGAACGCTCCTACCCCAGCTACGGTTAGCGGAATGAGAACAGGATACCCGAGGACTGAATAAAGGGTTAGGTTCAAAGTTCGATTATGACAATAAATTTTTTCCGAATTCGAAAAGAAAGTTCCCGAGTCCGAAAAGAAGGTTCCCGAGTCCGAGAAGAAATACCTGAAAGAAGGCCCGGAGCGCATATCGCCGAAACGTTGTACAGATAACTATGAAGATGAGGACACTAGTCCGAACAACGCAGATAATACAAATCATCAAGCCTCATCTCAAAACATTCAGAGAAATAAATTGTATCAAAGTAAAATTTCGATGGTTGCATCATCTATTTCCATACCGGCGCTCCGTCTTCGAGTTTGGAAATCAAATCTTCATTATTTTTTGCACAAAGATCAAGATCTGGAAATAATGAATGTGTAATATATATTTACTTTGCCGTTAATTGTTTTATTTTCATAGTTTCCTCCAAACATGTTGGCTGTCAAACAAAACGTGATGCTTTCTGTAGGTGTTGGGTGTGTTGTTGTCTCTCCTTCCTTTTAGCTCTCTTTTCTGTGGCAGCTTCTTTCCTCTCTTTTTCACTTCTTTTTGTTCCTTGTTTGAAGAGGAGGCGCCAGGTCGCGCGGTCTTCTGCATAAGCCTCCCACGTGTTTATGTCGACGTGGCATGTCTTCATGTCTCTCTTGTAGACATCTTTGAAGCGTAGGCGTGGTCTTCCTGCCGGTCGGGTACCCTCCACTAGTTCACCATAAAGTAGGTCTTTGGGATGCGGCCTTTGTCCATCCTCCTGATATAATAATAATAATAATAATAATAATAATAATAATAATAATAATAATAATAATAATAGGGTGAAAATAAATCAGCATTGATGTAATCGGCTAGAATAGAAAAGTACTGGAGACATACGGAGATTTGTTATCACTCAGGCTCCAATTAAAAACCATCAGATTACCTTGGTTGGAAAAAAATCACGAGGAGTGAAATCTATTAATAATGGAGATTCGCTTTCCGGTTTTGTCTGTGAGAAAAATTACGTCACTGCTTACATTACATTACCCAAAAATCGTCCTAACATAGAATAAAATTTATTCTACGATTTTTGGCATGTTCAAATTTTGAGTGTATTATTGAATAAATACACTCAAATGTGAACATGCAATATTAGACAGTCCTCATGTTTTTTTAAAACAAGTTTTAATAAATACATGACTGGTATTACATATCTATATAAGTTTATTTTTTATTCTAATATATTTAAAGTTTACTTTTAAAATTGTTTATTTTTATTCTTTTAATGAATTTGATGATTTTACTTACTTAGGGTACAAACTCGCTGACATTGAATTTTTTACTCCCCCCCCCAGGCAAGATGTTTTCAAAAATCTATTTTTTACATCGCCTGGAGAGTGTTTTTTTATTTTGTACTAATAATAATAAATGCGAACGATATTACACTTTAAATCCGTTTCTGCACGTAAGTGTTGCCACGCGTATTGTCCATCTGTGTAGGTACAGATTTTTCAATTAAATAAGACACAACAAAAGACTGCCCTATGATCTATTATCGAACGATGTAAGCATTCGGGATTTATATTTATGTACGATAACATTTTAAACCAAAAGCTCTTCCGGTTCGCCTTGCAGTTTTAACAAACGCTTTCGTTTAAGTGGGATGACTTTGAGAAAAGAGGTGCGAGATTCCGGAGCAAGAAAATGCCCTAGAAGCTGACATTGAAGAGATTAGGTGAATTCCGGAATAGAATGTACAAACCCTGCCGCTGAACGGAGATGGTGTTATTCAATTATTACGACGCGCATGCGTAATGCCACCTGGACACTGGCGAATCTAGGAGCGAGCATCCCTTTTGCCCCCGTTCATAAATAATTTCTCTCAATATCTCAATACAACACGAGTGGCTTTCAATATCTGCACTGGCATGAGAAAGTCGCCTCCAGAATTCTAATCAATCAAACATCGGTGTAATGAAAAGAAATGTTATCTTTGATGCACGCCCTGCACTCTCCAATAACAGATTATTCTAGTTGAGTTCTCTCCCCTTAACAGGCGTTTCAGTAAAATTGATCATCCACAAACGGACAGAATGTCCTAAGTAGTTTGAGTGTTCGGTACAAATGCAGAATAGCACGCAAGAGATGGTATCATTAGAATCGCGTTTTACGTATAAATAGCATTAGATTATCCTAACACTAAACCTAACACTTCAGCAAAATTGATCATCCACAAACGGACAGAATGTTGTAAGTAGTTTGAGTATTCGGTACAAATGCAGAATAGCACGCAAGAGATGGTATGATTAGAATCGCGTTTTTACGTATAAATAGTATAGATTTACGGAAACTCCCGAAGTAGCCTAACCCTAACTTAAACCTAACACTAATTCTAACACTTCTGCAAACAGACATATGCTTGTACGACGTTCTAAGTATATATATATATATATATATATATATATATATATATATATATATATATATATATATATATATAAAAGTAATTGGTAATTTGCTTGAAGCTTGTTAAGTATGTTATAAAATAATAAAATTCGAAGGCAATACAATGCGTAAAAAAATAAAGACAAAAAGATGTTTTATATGTCTAATCGATTTCAAAGCAAAGCTTTATCATCAGAGTTTTTTATCAGAATAAAACTCTTGATTTTTTATATGTCTAATCGATTTCAAAGCAAAGCTTTATCATCAGAGTTTTTATTCTGAATAAAACTCTGATGATAAAGCTTTGCTTTGAAATCGATTAGCATATATAAAACATCTTTTTGTCTTTATTTTTACGCATTGTATTGCCTTCGAATTTTATTATTTATATATATAATATATATATATTATATATATATATATATATATAAATGAAACTGGAATTGAATCCGACGGTTAGTAATTAAAAAATATGTCTGATTTAACATGATTATTAAACTTACTTTAAAAAAAGAATAGATTAGATAAATCTTTAATTTAAAAAAATGCTGTTTAGGTAGTTACTAAGTTTTCTAGATATTTAAAAATTATGGAATTTTATTCAAATGACCAAACTATATATATACATATATGCAGTTTGTACACCAAAACTGTCACTCAGAGATTGGCCTGCACAGCCATTTTAATTCTATTTATATATTTTTATTTATTTTGGGACACTACGCCATCATCCTTAGGGAACAGAAATATGCCATATATATATATATATATATATATATACACGCACACACATATATATGAAGATAGAAGGGTTGGAGTAAAATCATTATCCTTTTACCTACCTCACACACACACACACACACCACACAACACACATATATATATATATACATATATATATATATATATATATATATTCAAAACCTCAAATTTTAAACAGACTGAATAACAAAGACTACCACTCGCTTTTCTCGTTATTCTGTGATAAAACATTTCTTATTACCTTCCATATACCAACAAATGCCCTGAACATGATCTAATTAATAAATCGAAACACTGCAGCGTCGGCCAATAAACTCACCACTTAACCCATTTAAACCTGTGTTTTTTTTTCTTTCTTTCTTAATATACTACATACCGTCGGATTCACTTCCTTTTCTTCACACACACACACATATTTATATATATATATATGTATATATACTTTCATTTTTTAGGACAACATATAAATGTGCACTTGTTTGACGTAGATGTAGATGAATTTATTATTGAGCATAAGTTTTTGAAAACATTAACTCAACAAATTGTCTGACACTGATTACCAATCATGTTTCCTTTTTCCAAAGTGAATTACTATTTACTAAGATCAGTTCAGATTTCTCACTTGCAAAACCCCAATGAGTTATCTATGCCCATTGGGAATTAAACTCTGATAGAGAAACAAAACTGTTGTTATTCATAAACACAATTCTTTCCTGACTTATTCACCTTTATTACACTGTGTCTTCAAAAGTTATTAAGCAAAAAAGTAATGAATATCTATGTTTGACTGCTGTACTCTTTATGTTAACATTGGGTGTATAATTGGTGAGAGAGAGAGACAAAGAGACAGACAGCAGCGAGGAAGTTTATTCGCTTTTCACTAGCGTTAGACCAAGGAGAATGTTTTGGCGACTGAGGTGGAGCGCCACAGCTACAATCAGCGCCTCACTTACAGATTCATACAAGGATTTTTATAAATCCCTAAAAGGGCTCAATGTATAATAACTGATAAATTAATTATGTACAGACCAATATATAAACTTTGAAAAAACCTCTCTCTCTCTCTCTCTTCTCTCACACACAACACACACACACACACACACATATATATATTATATATATATATATATATATATATAATTCATCCACAGACACCGTGTTTCGACGTTTCACATCTCTTCAGTGTGGCTAGACACAGCACCTAGGTGTGACCAAGAGCGAAACCCGACTGACTTTTCGTCCGCCCGATTTGTTAACCTCTCGGCCATTTGACAGCTACCATAAAGGGGTGATGTTATAAACTATTAAATACATACACTTGTTTATATATTTTACGATCACCAGAGAGATCCATTGCTTTATGCTGGCAGTTAAAATTAATTTAAGTCACCCCTAGAGAGCTCTACTGGGTTATGTGAGCATATAATAAGTCATCCACAGACACCGTGTGTCTGTGTGTGTCTGTGTGTGTCAGTGAGTGTGGTCAGCGATTCGTATCTGATGTTTACACTTTCGAGGGAAAGAAAGCGCACTATTTGTAAAATTGAGTTTAATTTTATAATAAAAGTGCAGACTGACCTTTTCTTCGTATAACATGCCTGACGAGGCTACGAAGACACGGAATTAACAGCCATTTCATAGCGGCCATTTATCACAAGCACTTGTGCGGAAACTGTTCATTGCAGCCGATGTGAAGTGTCTTGGCCTTTACATCCATCAAATTTTAAGATGTCCCAAAATTAGAACTGATGCTCCATCCAAAGTTCCAACTGCATCACGCGCTAATTAATCGTGCTGCCTAACGAAAAGTTCAAAGTGTTTCGCCGTCTTTCAAGTTTGATTGATCTTACAATAACTCAACATGAATATAGTCACTTGGTTTGTGCCGTTTCTGAAGACCCATTACGTGACAACATTGGTCTTTATTCCCAGCTTTGTGCATTTATCACAAGAGTATGAGGGAAGGGTATATCAAGTGGCAGAGATATTAAAGAACTGTTTTAAGTCTATTCATGCAATGCACTTAGGATTTAACTTTGGGTAAGGGAATGGCGAGATGAAAGGAATCCCCCGCTCGGAATTTATAGAATCGCTTGTTTCGGCCTTGTTTAGAGCTAAAAGATGAGGACAATAGACCCACAATAGATAAATTAGATTGATAAATTTAACATCCAGGAATTGACCAAGGGTGTTTAAATTTAGAATTAGAGAAATTACGGCGGCTTGCTTTGTTTATTTTGTTTTACGGCATATCAATCTGGCTGGGATAATGAATGTCGACAAAGTTTTGAAATACATTCATTCTTAATGGATTCTCAATTTATTTATAGACACATTTTTCTATTTAACCCGTAGATAGGACCTTAATAGGTAATACCACTCCGCATTAGAGTGGACCTTGGAGAAATGGGGATGGAGGAGTTCTCCACCTTCCCCAGACCTCCTGAACTGAAACTTCACCATCAGATAAAGTTCCCAGAACATGATGACCTTCAGCCACTGCCTTCTAGCACCCATATGATAAAAAGGGGTGGGGCTTGCCATAAGGACAATAGGGTTGGAACAATCATATAGGTGCTATTTTTTTCAAATGGGTCAGGTAGTGGTTTGTTTGGAGGGGTGATCAATGTTTTTTTTCTTTTAGGTGTTACTGACCTCCACATTATTACCAGTGTAGAGTATCAAGCTTATTGTTCAGGCTATATATATATATATATATATATATATATTATATATATATACCAAACCAACCCATTGGGAAAAGTATTTTCGGTGTCAGAATCGATTTATTGGACAGAACTTAAGACACTTTAATATATTTAAATGTTTTAAACTCCACTTTATTTATTTAGGGTTAGGGTTAGAGTTAGGGTTATATCACATTCCCCCCCGTGTGGAAGGTTTTGTGAATGCATACAAGGATGGCTTTGGTAGTGAATAACTAACGAGGGTTGATACGACATTAAACAAACAAATCAAACTAAACAAATAGGAAATAAGCAGTTAGTGTCAGCATCAATTTATGTTTGAACTAAGGCCTCTTCATCATTTTAAATTCCGCTTGATAAAATTACCTTGTGTCACATTGACCTTGCTTGAAGGGGTTAATGGATGCATACAATAATGGCTTTGGCATTAAATAACCCCCAACAGTTTATGTGCTATTAAACAAATAAAGAAAACTGAACCAAACTATCAGAAAATGTGCAGTCGGTATTAGTCTCATTTCCTGGGACTGAACTTAGGATTCTTCATCATATGAAACTCTGTCTGATAAATTGTATCACGTTGGTCTTCGACACTGGAATAATGTTTGCCTTCAGACGATTATCTACTCGGTCCCATGAAAAAGGGTGTGAGGGGCAAACATTATTCCAGTGACGAGAAAGTGAAAGAAGTGAAGAAGTTGTTCAAAAGTACAGTCAAACAGAATTTTATTGGGCAGGGATACTGTTTCTCATTCGAAGGTGGAACATTGCTATGAGAGAAAATGGTGACTATGGGAAGAAGTATGGATGTGATCCACAGCGGACTAGCTTTATTTTGATGCATGTTACATGTTCCTGTGTTGGTAATTATATCTGTCCTAATTACTTTTTTCCTCGTCCTCGTAGTATCATTTCCTGGGACTGAGCTTAGTACTCTTCATAATTTTAAACTCTGTTTCCTAAATTGAACTTGTGTCACATTGTCCTCATTTGGAGTAGTTGTTGAACTCATTCAAGAATGACTTTGGCATTAAATAACCCATGGAATTTAATATCCCATTAAACCACTGGTGCACCCCAGAGCTTTTTCAGGTGCGCTCCGTAGTATTCCTGAAAAATCTATCCAGATATGAAAAGCAAATGTATTCTAAGTTACTATATAATACCATTTCTTTACTAACACTCTGTTTCGTTGCGACATTATAATGATAGTTATTAATTACTTTTCTTGCAACTAAAAAATATCTACTGAGAAAATAAAAGCGTTTCAGAGAAAGCTACAGATTTGGAAAAGAACAGCGATGGAAGGCAATCTTGAAATGTTTCCTTTGATAAGTAATAATTGCAAAACTGAAATTCTGCCAATGATTGTTGAACATTTATCAACTTTAGAAGAAAATTTGAGTTATTATTTTCCATCAATTAACACTGCGCAATATGACTGGATTAGAAACCCTTTTGTAGAAACTGCAATAGATTCTAGTTTAACGCTAACAGAAAAAGAAGAACTGGCAGTTGTGTCCACTGATCGTGGATTAATGATTAAATACAAAGAATTGTCTCTTGAAGCTTTTTGGATTTCTATTAAAAGGCAACTTGTGTCGATATTTAAAAAAGCGTTGGCCATTTTATTGCAATTTTCCACCTCATATTAATGTGAACTTTGATTTTCAACCTTCGCAAAATTTAAGTGTAAAAAGAGAGGAACTCTTCAATGCATTGATGAGGAAATGAGAGTTTGTCTCTCAAACATAAGACCAAACATTGAAGAAATCGCAAGGTCTCATCAAGCTCATGTCTCTCATTAACACAGGAATGAATAAACTTCATAGAGGTATGTTAAGTTTGCTTTTGTTAAATGTGTTATTTTTTAAATATATTTAATAGTTAACTTAATAACATATTAGTCTTATTTTGTATACAGTGCGCTATCAAGTATATGTAGTACTGTAAGTGTGCCCAGACTGTATAAAGTTTGAGAACCGCTGACTTAATAACATATTCGTCCTATTTTGTATACAGTGCGCTATCAAGTATCTGTAGTACTGTAAGTGTGCCCAGACTGTATAAAGTTTGAGAACCACTGACTTAATAACATATTCGTCCTATTTTGTATACGGTGTGCTATCAAGTATCTGTAGTACTGTAAGTGTGCCCAGACTGTATAAAGTTTGAGAACCACTGACTTAATAACATATTCGTCCTATTTTGTATACGGTGTGCTATCAAGTATCTGTAGTACTGTAAGTGTGCCCAGACTGTATAAAGTTTGAGGACCACTGACTTAATAACATATTCGTTCTATTTTGTATACGGTGTGCTATCAAGTATCTGTAGTACTGTAAGTGTGCCCAGACTGTATAAAGTTTGAGAACCGCTGACTTAATAACATATTCGTCCTATTTTGTATACAGTGCGCTATCAAGTATCTGTAGTACTGTAAGTGTGCCCAGACTGTATAAAGTTTGAGAACCACTGACTTAATAACATATTCGTCCTATTTTGTATACGGTGTGCTATCAAGTATCTGTAGTACTGTAAGTGTGCCCAGACTGTATAAAGTTTGAGAACCGCTGACTTAATAACATATTCGTCCTATTTTGTATACAGTGCGCTATCAAGTATCTGTAGTACTGTAAGTGCGCCCAGACTGTATAAAGTTTGAGAACCACTGACTTACTAACATATTAGTCCTATTTTGTATACAGTGCGCTATCAAGTATCTGTAGTACTGTAAGCGTGCCCAGACTGTATAAACTTTGAGGACCACTGACTTAATAACATATTCGTTCTATTTTCTATACAGTGTGCTATCAAGTATCTCTAGTACTGTATATTTATTTGTTAATTTAATAAAATATTAGTCCTATTATGTATACAGTGCGTTATCAAGTATCTGTAGTACTGTAAGTGTGCCCAGACTGTATACAGTTTGAGAACCACTGCATTAAACAAATAAACCGAATTGAACCAAACTATCGACAAATGTGCAGTTGGGGTCAGCCACCAATTTCTGTATTGATCTTAGAAGCCTTCATCATTTTAATTATTAAGTCATCGTTTTCTAAGTTTATTTAAGCAACACTGATTCGAAACAAAACAAGTTTATATTATCAGTTGAGATATTTATCAAACAATCATTTCAATCAAGTAGAAGCCAATATCAGCGGAAACCAATAGAAGTGATTTAGAAAATTGAATAAGGTCAACTAGTGAGACTTTGTCTTTGGAAACAAGAAGAAAAAAAAAAGAGGCAAGACAATATTTAATCAGCGATTTCAAACGTTCACATGTTAATTAATTTCCCTAGAGTCCTTTGCCCGGCAACATTACCGTCTGTCCCAAATATGCAAATTTATTGCAAATTGCTGCTGTCGATGAATCTATTAACGATTAGATGGAAATAAGCGTCAAGAATTTTCACGATTTATTGATTCTGTTTATTTTCCTGTTTTCCCATGAGAAATCGGGGTAATAGATTCTGTATTTGTTTTGGTAAATTTTACACTGTTACTCAGCGGAAATTCTTACAGAGTCTCAGACACATTGGTAACGGTTACCATTTTGTAATATAAGAACCATAGAACAAATATCTAAATAATGAATCATGTACAAGTGGGCTTAATTAAATTCAGACTCATTTGACGTATATGTCTGTGCATAAGTGGAGGCGTGTGTTTTAATGGTTACCGTCAAGGAAAATAGACACGGTGAGACGTGTTCAAATCCTGGACTAGCTTGTATGCATTTCACATAGTGCTTATAATCTTGGGAAAGGTATGAATCCAACTATTCTCCGTCCTGTCAGCTGGGGCGTTAGAATGCACCGACTGCACCTCTGCAGAGGAGTAAGACTCCCCCAATGGGGCCACCTGTTGGCCGTGGGTGGTGACCCGTGATGCTTAAGGATAGAACCCAGGTGGATGAGCAGTCCATGCCTTGCTATACTCCACTTTGACACTATCTTGGGCTAGACGGGCGGTCGGAGAGGCCCCCTCCGATCAATCGGCTGGTCACGTCAAACCCTAGCACCTATATGATTTTCCCAACCCTATTGCCCTTATGACAAGCCCCAACCCCTTTTTATCGTATGGGTGCTAGAAGGCGGTGGCTGCGGGTCTACATGTCCTGGGAATGACGTTAAACTCTATCTGATGGTGAGGTTCCAGTTTTGGAGGTTTGGGGAATGTGGAGCACCCCATTTATTACCATTGCTCCCTGGTCCATTCTGACCCGGAGTGGTAGTACCTGTTAGAGTCCCATCTATGGGTTAAATAGAAAAATGTATTTATAAAAAAATTGTATTATCCATTAAGAATTGATTTATTTCAAAACTTTATCGGCATTAAATGACCCGCTGAGGTTGATATGCCGTAAAACAAAAACAAAAAAACAACTATTCTCTCTCCAGCTATGAGTATATAATATTGTAAACTGGGCTGATCAACCATTGTTAGGCAACCAGACTAGGAGAAGAGAAGCTCTGAATTCAAATCTGTTAAACTCCGCTTAAGAAATTGACCTTGTGTTACATCCCGCTCCTGCAGAGGGGTTGGCAAATGTATATATGTGCACAATCGTATATACAAGACATGCTGGGCACTTCTGGAGAAATAAAGACAAACAGATGAACAGCATTCTGCTATGGACTCCTACAAATGGACACACCAGGGTTAGGCGACCAGCAAAAACTTACATTCATCAGTTCTTTGCTGCCATTGGAAGTTGTTCTACTAAGAGTAGGGGCTGGTAGGGGTGGAATTTGAGTTGGAAAATACTCAGGGAAGTGTTAGCTTCATATTTCAGCGTTTTGAGCAGAACTTCCATTGAGAAATTTTTTGATTAACCTCTCGGCCATTTGACAGCTGCCAATAAGGAGCGGTGTTTTAACTATTAAATACATACATTCGTTTACATATATATATATATATATATATATATATATACGAGACAAAACGTAACCTGTTAGGTTACCCATTGAGCTCTGGGTAAATAATTGAGATTAGGGAAAAGTCAGTTTGCAAAGCAAATTAGATTTTTTTTAAAACTAAATCTGGTAGGACTAACCATTAAAATTATTTTGTAATTTGACCAAATTCATGTTAAGGCTTGCTGCTTGTGAAATTTAACATACAAATACATTTCGAATTCTCCTCTCT
>CM042155.1:79583330-79595830 GCA_023376005.1 Doryteuthis pealeii | reverse complement strand
TTATCCGAAAATATGAATATATATTGTGAGTAATAAAATGACAACCCACGTACTGGATGTACGGTAGCTTTAGCTTTAGAAATACTTAGTTCTTAAAGTAGGCCTAATCATTCCGCATTGAGTTTGAGTACCCCATGAGATGTTATAGAATTGTCAAATTTGATAGATGTGAGTGATAAAGATGATTTTTTTCCTTGAGAGTGACATCAGGTAGTTTGGCAATCTCTCGAAATTTTGAGAAGTTTCTATTAAGTTTGTCTTGAGTACCAGCTATAGCAATGTTATTTACATAAAAGGAAGTTCTACGCAAGGTATTCTTCTTAATATTGTCCATTATTCACTGAAATCAGGCAACACCTTTTGATGGAATTTGACGAAAACTGGTTAAATTTCCTCAGACACAAAGAAGGGTAGATTTTCCATTTAGAGATTTCCCAAGCCAAATCTTCCATTCTTGGTAGCGGGTTAGCGCCCACCAGAGTAAACGTATTAATATTTCTACTATAATCTGTTATTTACATCGGGTATATAATGGCGAGAGGGAGTAGGGGTTGAAGAGATGAGATATGAGGTTGGCTCTTACTTGTTCTTCTTGTTCTGCCATTCTCTTCTTCTGGGCTGCTTCCTTCTGCTGGGCTGGGTGGCTACTCATTTCTTTGTTGGAATAATTAAGCAAGGCTTATTTGTCTTTCATATTCTTTATTAAAGACCCACAGCCCAAAAGGGTTTTCTAACCGCACGGAGAGAATTCGGCATCTTAGTAGCGAAGGACGCCAACGTCTGCCCCTTCTGACTAACCACCAAAATCTGCTCATTTCTGTTTTCGCGCCTTCACATTGGCGGAAGTCGGTGGGGGATGGGCAAGTAAAGGTCATTCCCCTGTCAATAATATAACCCCCTCCGATTTTGAATTTTCAACGAACTTCAATTCAAAGTCTAACTAAACTTATAAACAGTAGGCTACCCACGAATTATGTAACATATCTACCACTAATTTCTTTTTCATACCATTCGTTTACCTTGATTAAAACTTGAGCTCATAAGAAGGTCGTTCTTACTGCAATATCTACTTCTGTAAATTAATTATTATCAACCTCAATAAAGAGACTACAAGAATTTCTAAACAGACTAGATCAATATTACTGAACCTAACAGAACGTGTAGATATAACACAGTATGATGATTTAACTATTACAACGTTTGCTATGTTTACTGAAGAGCTATTTCTAATTGCTCAATATGTAAAAACTAAAATAAAGTTTGATTTAACTCTCTCTCTCTCTCTCTCTCTCTCCTCTCTCTCTCTCTCTCTCTCTCTCTCTCTCTCTCTCTCTTCTCTCTCTCGCTCGCTCGCTCTTTCTTTCCTTCTTTTCATCTTTTAATATGTTCAATTGAAACAGATCAGCCTTATCGCTTCCACACGCTCACCCTCTAATATTTCTTTCCCTTGCTCGTTTTCTTTTTTTCTTTCTTTCTTATTATATTTTCTCCGTGTATCATGTCCTCTTGCTTCGTTTTCTTTCTTTATAATAAAAACAGAATGGTCTATTATTTAGCTGTGATGACGACACTCATTAGAAAAAAAGGGTTCGGTTGACAAGCGACACCAGATAATCAGTTATTAATTTTTTGTATTTCATTTTGGCGGATTTGGACATTCTCATTTTCAAGCCGAGGGTGTTGCAAGATGATAACGGTCAGCAGATTAAGGAACAAACGTATTAATATATAAAGACGAATATAGATATATATATATATATATATATATATATATATTATATATATATATATATATAAACCAAATCAGATGGTAAACAACTAGTCGTTGGATTAGATATTGAGAGATTTTTGGGGGAGCTGCCAAATTCAAACGACACATCTATTAATAATGGAGATTCGCTTTCGGTTTTTGTATGTAAGAAAAATTACGTCACTGCTTACGTCACATTACCCAAAATCGCCATAACTTAGAATAAATACACTCAAAATTTGAACATAACAATATAATAAATACATGACTGGTATTATATATCTATATATAGTTTGTTTTATTTTAATACATATTTAAAGTTTACATTTCAAATTGTTTTATTTTTTAATCCTTTAATGAATTTGATTATTTTACTTACTTAGGGTACAAACTCGCTGTCATTGAATTTTTAACTCCAACCTCTCAGGCAATATGTTTGAAAAATCTATTTTTACATCGCCCGGAGGGTGTTTTTGGTTTTGTACTAGTGCTAATTAATGAAGTCTTAATAATGTCAAAACAAAGAATGAAGAATATTCCAATAAAAATCTCCTTTTAGGCTTAAATCTTGGTTATTTCCTATAAGTCTAACATAAACAAAGGGGAACCACTTTTGGCTGATAAATTATTTATTTATTTATTGATCTATTGGAAAAAAGAAGACGAGTTAGGATTAGGGTTAGGGTTTAGGGTTAGGGTTAGTGTTTAGGGTTAGTTTAATGGGAAAAGAAATAAATAATGTATCAGTCGGAAGTGGTTTCCCTTTGTTCATGTTAGACTTATAGTAAATAACCTAAATCTTTTTATTGTATCGTTCAGTGAAAATGAAGCAATGTCGACAGTCCGCGGAACAGCTTTTACTATAATATTTTGTACGAATGAAGAAAAGATCCGATAACAGTTTCTGATCTTATTATAATGGAGATTGTGTGTTTTTCTGTCTGTAACCGAAACTATATTCCTACTCAAGTCACAATTCTCTTAGTTATTGACATCACATTCTCCATGATTTTATTTTTATCTAAACCTCAATTATTAATAAAATTGTTTACATTATTAATACTGTTAACTATGTCTACATACTGACAACATGCAATATATTTATATATACAACAAAATAGCGGTTTACAGTGTGAACGGGGAAGGCTAATTTGCATATTAAATATAAAAAATCGAATTTAATAAATATGTGCTTAGTATTAATTGATTCTAACTGTTTGGTTTTATTTTAATGAATATAAGCAAAAATATCTTCAATGAATCTTAAATGAAATCGATTAACAAGAAAAAAATAACTGTCATTTTATTCTTACTTTCCTCTTTTAACTAAATAGTTAAATTAGAAAAAATAACAATGAAAGACGAGAGTGATGGAAGAGTAAGTTTCAGTTGTTCCATTTTTTATTATACTCCTTCTGTTTCAATATCTTTTATTATACTCCCTCTCGTTTTCAAATCTTTTTATACTGTATTCTTATTTAGTTTCATTAGCCTTTCTAATTTAATACAATATTTTATTACATTAAAACTTAAAATACTTGCACCCCCGGAGGGTGCATATATTTGCTAGTATATGATAATATAGGGAACTATAATTAATAAAGTAAATAACGCTCAATATAGTGAATGGACCATTTTTATTTAAGTTAGTTTTAGCATATGGATCAACATTTACGGTCAACAAACATTCCCCTGTCAGATAATCATGATTTTAACAGAGATGCAAAATTCACTTATCGTCGGAAAGAATTGAAAAAGAGGCCAACATTATACCTGTAACGAAACGATGAATACAGATGGATTAAAAATATAAACAAATATTTTTCATCCATTCGACTTTAACAAGAAGCTTGGGTGGATAAAAGATGTGGGAGTCAGTAATACCTAAAAAGAAAAAATCAAATGTATACATATTGTATATATATGTACATATGTCTATATACAACAACTTCTAAAACTTCCTCACATATATATAATATATAATATTAAATATATATATATATATATATAATAAGAACATTTCAAACGAAATTTAACTAAAATAAGTTGTATTTTCAGACTGAACAGATGGACTCGCACTTCTAACTACAATTCTCTGCCGGATTATAGTGGTTTTTTCAACAACACTTAAAACATTAATTTAATTTTTAAAAAATTTTCTAAAAACAATTTCTTTAACAATGAATTTTCTCCTGACGATTACCAAAATAAACAACAATAAAGAAATATTCCTGTTGGGGTCGGCTTATCCTTTTATTGTTTCATCTTAATATAGTATATATAGTATATATATAATATATATATATAGCTGGTGTGTGGGCGTGTGTATATAAATAAATTATAGTATATTAATTATATTATTATATTAATTATATAATATATGTTTACCACCCCTCCGTACGAGCAGGATGTGAACAAGGTCAATTTTAACAAAATTTAAAATATACTGTTTAAGTGGTTGAAAAACCACCTATAATCCGGGCAAGAGATGTATGAGTGGCGAGTCCATCTGTTTCAGTGAAAATACAACTTTATTTCTAGTTAAATTCGTTTGAAAATGTTTATTATATATAATATATATATATATATGTAATAAATATATATATATGTGAGGGATAGGGGTTCTAGAAGTTTTTGTATATAGACCATATGTACATATATAAGATACATTATTGATACATTGTTTTTCCTTTTTAGGTATTTCTGACTCCACATCTTTATTCACCAACTAAGCTTCCTTGTTTAAGAATCGAAATGATGAAAATTTGTTTATATTTTTTAAATCCATCTGTATTCATCGTTTCCGGGTTACAGGTTTAAATGTTGGCCCCTCTTTTTCATCTTCCGCGATAGTGAATTTTTGGCATCTCTGTTAAGAATCATGAATTATTGACAGGGAATGTTGTTTGACCGTAATGTGATCTAGCTAAAACTTTAACTTAAATTAAAATGGGTCCATTCACCTATATTGAGCCGTTATTTAAACTTATAATTATAAGTGTCCCTAATATTAATCTATAACTGCAAATATATGCACCCTTCCGGGGTGCAAGTTTAAGTTTTAAAATGGTAATAAAATATTGTTCATTAATTAAAGAAGGCTAATGAAACTTAAATCAAGAATACCAGATAAAAAATTTGAAACAGAGGGAGTATAATAAAAAGATTTGGGAAAACAGAAAGGAGTATAATAAAGGAAACAACTGAAACTTACTCTTCCATACTCTCGTCTTCATTTGTTATTTTTTCTAATTTAGCTATTTTAGTTAAAAAAGAGGAATAAGAGAATAGAAATGACAAGTTATTTTTCTTGTTAATCGATTTCATTTAGATTCCATGAAAGAATATTTTTGCCTTTATTCCATCTAAAATAAAACCAAACAGTTAAAATCAATAAACCCACAACCACACTATTTAATTAAATTCGGATTTTGTTAATATGAATATGCAAACTTAAGCCTTTCCCGTTCACAACTGTAAAGACCGCTTATTTGTGTTGGTATATATATAATAATAATTTGCATGTGGGTCATATGTAGACATAGTTAAAAGTATTATAATGTAAGACAATTTATTAAATAATTGAGGTTTAGATAAAAATAAAATCATGGAGACATGTGATGTCATAACTAAGAGAATTGGGTGACTTGAGTAGGAATATAGTTTCGGTTAACAGAACAGAAAAACAACACAAATCTTCCATTAATAATAAGTATCAGAAACCTGTTATCGATTCATTTTCTTCCATTCGTACAAAAATTTAAGTAGTAAAAGCTGTTCGCGACCTGTCCCGACATTGCTTCATTTTCACTGCACGTATTACAATAAAAAAAGATTTAGGTTATTTACTATAATTCTAAACTGACAAAGGGGAAACCACTTCCCGAACTGATACATTTATTGAGTCCTTTTTCCATTAACTAACACTATAACCCCTAAACAACTAACCCTACACCCTAAACCCTCAACCCTAATCCTAAACTCGTCTTCTTTTTTTCCAAAGATCAATAGAATAAAAATAAGATAAATTTATCACCAAAAGTGGCTTCCCCCTTTGTTTATGTAGACTTATAGGAATAACCAAAAGATTTTAAGCCTAAAAGGAGAATTTTTCTATTGGAATATTCTTCCATTCTTGTTTTGACCATTATTAAGACTGTCATTAAATTTACACTAAGTACAAAAACAAAAAAACACCTCCGGGCGATGTAAATAGTTTTTTCCAAAACAAATAATTGCCCTGAGAGGTTGGAGTTAAAAAATCAATGACAGCGCAGTTTGTACCTAAGTAAAGTAAAATAATAAAATTCATTAAAGGATTAAAAAAATAAAACATTTTGAATGTAAAACTTTAAATATGATTAATAAACAAACTATATATAGATATATAATACCATCATGTATTTATTTATATGTTATTTCAATTTTTGAGTGTATTTATTCTAAAGTTAATGGCGATTTTGGGTATGTGACGTAAGCCAGTGAACGTAATTTTTTCCCTTACATACAAAAAACCGAAAAGCGAATCTCATTATTAATAGATGTGCGTTTGAATTTTGGCAAGCCTCCCCAAAAAAATCTCCTCAATATTAATCCAACGACTAGTTGTTTACCATCTGATTTGTTTATATTATATATATATATATATATATATATATATATATATTATATATATATATATATATATCGTCTTTATATATTAAATACGTTTGTTCCTTAAATCTGCTGACCGTTAATCATCTTGCAACACCCTCGCCTTAGAAAATGAAGAATGTCCAAAACCCGCCAAAATGAAAATACAAAAAATTAATAAACTGATTATCTGGTGTCGCTTGTCAACCGAACCCTTTTTTTTCTAATGAGTGTCGTCCATCACAAGCTAAATAATAGAACCCATTCTGTTTTTAATTATTAAAGAAAGAAAACGAAGCACGAGGACATGATACACGGAGAAAATATAATAAGAAAGAAAAGAAAAAAAGAAACGAGCAAGGGAAAAGAAATATAGAGGGTGAGCGGTGTGGAAAGCGATAAGGCTGATCTGTTTCAATTGAACATATAAGATGAAACAGAAGGAAGAGAAAGAAGGAGAGCGCAGCGAGAAGAAGAGAGAGAGAGAGAGAGAGAGGAGAGAGAGAGAGAGAGAGAAGGAGAAGAGAGAGAGAGTTAATAACTTATTTTTAGTTTTTACATATTGGAGCAATTAGAATAGCTTCTTCAGTAAAACATAGCAAACGTTGTAGTAAATCATCATACTGTTGTTATATCTAACAACGTTCTGTTAGGTCCAGTATAGTGATTCGATCTATCGTGTTTAGAAATTCTTGTAGTCTCTTTATTGAGGTTGATTAATATAATTTTTACAAAGAAGTAGATTTGCAGAAGAAACGAACCTTCTTATGAGCTCAAGTTTTAATCAGGTAAAACGAAGGTATGAAAGAAGATTAGTGGTAAGATTATGTTACATAATTCGTGGGTAGCCTACTGGTTTATAAGTTTAAGTTAGACTCTTGGAATTGAAGGCTTCGTTGAAAATTCCAAATCGGGAGGGGGTTATATTATTGAACAGGGGGAATGGACCTTTTACTTCCCATCCCCCCACCGGACTTCCGCGCAATGGTTGAAGGCGGCGAAACAGACTGAGCAGATTTTGGTGGTTAGTCAGAAGGGGCAGTAAGCACGTTGGCGTCCTTTCGTACTAAGATGCCGAATTCTTCTCCGTGCGGTTAGAAAACCCTTTTGGCTGTGGTCTTTTAATAAAAGAATATGAAAGAATAAGCCTTGCTTAATTAATTCCCACAAGAAATGAGTACCACCCAGCCCCCAGCCAGAAGGACACAGCCCAGAAGAAGAGAATGGCAGAACAAAAGAAACAAGTAAGAGGGCCAACTCAATATCTCATCTCTTCACGCCCATACGATCCCCCTCCTCAGCCATTATATAACGCCGATGTAATAAACAGATTATAGTAGAAATATTAATACGTTTACTCTGGTGGGCGCTAAACCCCGCTACAAGAATGGAAGATTTGGCTTGGGAAATCTTCTAAAGGAAATCTACCCTTCTTTGTGTCTGAGGGGAAATTTAACCAGTTTTTCGTCCAATTCCATCAAAAAGGTGTTGCCTGATTTCAGTGAATAATGGAAAATTATTAAAGAAAAGAAACCATTGCGTAGATACTGTCCTTTTATGTAATACATTGGCTTAGGGTGGTAACTCAAGACAATTCAAATAGCAAACCTTCGTCCAAATTTGAGAGATTTGGCCCAAACTAACCTGATGTCAACTCTCAGAAAAAAATCACTATTATCATCACATCTATCAAAATTTGACAATTCTAAACATCTCATGGGGTTACCAAACTCATGGGAAATGATTAGGGCCCTACTTTTAAGAACTAAGTATTCTAAATGCAAAGTACGTCACATCCCAGTACGTGGGTTGTCCATTTGTATTACCCAGACAATATAATACTCATATTTTTCCGATAAGATTCATGGCTGGTCTTCGTTCGCTTTAAAATTATGAAAGAATTAGATGCAATTTCAAACCCCTAAGCAAAGAAATGAGAAGCGCCTTTACTTTCCGGCGCTATTGAAGAAAAGATATCTCCCTGTTCATCAAGACTGAAGACTCACTGATACACCATTGCCACAGCTTTAAATGCAAAGTTGAATGTCCCAGCGGTCTTTCTTTCCTACCGGACGAAAGTACCCATCGATAGAAAAAATAATTCTTCCACCACTGTAAATGTTGGACTTCTTTTGGTTAGTGGCAGTCCGGTCGAGCCATACTACCTAGTAAATCGCAAGGGTTCCCTGTTTCGAATACCGACGCTCGGCCAACTCAGGTATGAAGTAGCACCGGATACTGTGGCCGTAATATAGAAGCGAATGGATGGAGTACCGCTCCACCTCAGACCGCAAAAACAATCCCTTGGTCTAGCACTAGTGAAGGGGGATTCACCCGCTGCATGTCTGGCTGAAAATACCGGTCAATTAACGCCCCACCCCATGTCGACTTTCAAATTTATAGACTTAACCAAAGTGGGAGTATCCTGGGTATGACGTTAACACTGCATTTAGTGGTGAGGTTCCCCGTTCTGGAGCTCTAGGAGTGTGAGTACCTTAATCGCCATTCTTCCTCGATCCCTCTGGGAACACGGTGTGGAAGACCCTGTTAATGATTTAAGCAAACACATGTTTGAAATATTGAAATGATAAAACCATGTCTTCGGCTTATAAATAAACTTAACAAATGTTGACACATGCCGTAAAATCCAACCAACCAACCAAACCAACCAAACGCAGTCAACCAACAAAAAACTGGGGAGAAGAAGCAAACAAGTAACTCCCAAATGGGCTTCTAGGATGCCGTCTAATTGTACATTCTATTGTTGCTTCCCTAAAATCGGCGACCCCTAAAGAGTTATTTTACGGGTTTTTCGGGAAGTTTGTTAGGCAAATTGTTCGGACAAGGGAAACACGAAGTACAATGTAGTCAACTGTATTCGACAAAAATTACATAAAATTCTTGCAAAATTTTAAATGTAATTGCTACAGACTTATCTGGTTGTATTTTTTCTGGAGTAATGGCGATTAAACAGGTATTCTTTTCGTCGGTAAGGAAATAATTGATAAAACGCTTCGTCTCGGGTAGTTTCTCGTCCTTCGTAGTGTGCAATTGTCGCCCTTTTATGCAGTATGCAGAAACACAATGCCTTAGAAGGGTGCTGGTTGGTAGATTCTGTGAATAAGTAGACTTTTGGGGCTGGGTAATGAGACCGCTTGGTGGTTTTACGTCTCTCCTCAGTACTGCCTTTCGAAATAAATGAAGGTTATGGTATTTGGCGCCAACATACGATCTGGCGACCCCGCCCTAAAGCGACAGGGGAAGATAATGGTTATGGAATTTCCAACAACCCTAAGGGCGTGCTTCAAATAATTGAGGAAATCTGCTCTCCAACATTTCAAAAGATGTAATGGAACAACACCACAACACACGACAACACCACACAACACACACACATATATAATAATATATATGTCATATATATAGATGATAGGAATCGCAAAACTTGTAGTAAGGATGATTCCATATGTGATTCAAATAACACCTGTTATTATCATTGTATGATCCAGTTTATGGTATAAATACAGTGAAATCTTTTTAAATCATCAGAGAGCTACATGTATAATAAACTTTTTTAGACTATATACAGAGCAATATTTATTCTTTTGGGAAGAGGAAGCAAAACCTCAACCACCGTTATCCCCATAATAAATTTATTTCGACCAAAATTGGGCAATGTTATAAAATATAATTGATTTAATAAA
The DNA here is from genome assembly GCA_023376005.1 of Doryteuthis pealeii. Classification (NCBI taxonomy): domain Eukaryota; kingdom Metazoa; phylum Mollusca; class Cephalopoda; order Myopsida; family Loliginidae; genus Doryteuthis; species Doryteuthis pealeii. Next base: position 79,585,744 of record CM042155.1, on the reverse strand, counting down.
GCTCCGCAAATTCAGTCACATCAGATGGTAAATCAAATAATTTGAATTGCGCAAACAGAAAAATTAAACTTTGGTCGAAATAAATTTATTATGGAATAACGGTGTTTGAGTTTTTTCCTTTCCTTTCAAAGAATATATATATATATATTATATATATATGTATTGTGTGTGTGGGTGTGTGTGTGTGTGTGATTAATATGTAGGGACGAAAAAGAGTAGTAAAAGAATACAATTGGCTTCGGTAATCCAAAGAGCAGGATGGAATTTGTTGCTGGGAGGAGCCTCGAGTACAGCTAGGTGTAAATTCGGTTCCTTGAGGGATGCCAAAATGGAGAACAGTGAGGGCTTATCATGCTGGCAGCACAATTGCAAATTTGAATGGCAAATGCGATGTTTTGCTACATTTGGTGCACCTGCCCAGATTGGAGGCTAAGATATATATAAATAATATTAGTTAGGAACAAGCCTCTATACCTTTTTTAAAACCTTTTGTCACCATTGGTTTCAAAAGGAAGCGCCATTAAACTGCTCCTCTTCAACAAAGCGCCTTTAAATGATTTAATAAATATTAGGAGCAATATTAAATGAACCTAAGTCAAAATAAAGGTCGTCGGTGGCTTAAAATGTCTGTATCACAGGATAGCGAGGGAGCATAATCCTCTTTTCACAAGCGCTAGACAAGGATCATTGTTTTTGCGTCTGAAGTTTGTCGCCACAACTTACGATCAGCTCAACTTACCTTCTTCAACACAGATTCCTGTGGCTACCCAATACGCTGTTGGCGAGATGCCGCTATCGAACCAGAAACGTTTGTGGTTTCCTAAGCGGAACCACTCTACCACGGCTAAAGCGGTCATATTTTTTCGTTTCCCTTTTCAACTTGTGTTAAAGTACTGGCCGCCATCCTTGCCAGTTGGAAAGAAACCAAAGTAAATAATAAGTAAGTCCCGATTATAGAATCTTTGTAAGTGATATAAGTCCCGGATATAGAATCCTTTGTAAGTCAATAAGTCCTTGTAGGTATAGACTTTAGGTGAATCCCTTTTTAGGTCCGTCGTCAGAAGACCAAGTAAGTAGCTCAAGTTTAGAATGCAGCCAGTAATAAATACAAACTGCAGCAAAAACCTGCAGTGATTGACAAATACAGGCCTGCCCTTCAGTGTCCACGTGCTTATCGGCCGATTCTAAAGTAGAGGTGACAATCCAGGTACAACCTTATATCCAAAATTCCCAACCAAACTTGAATTCTAGATTTTTCTTAAAGAAAAAGCTTCATGCAAATCACTACTAATGACCATTGCCCCTTGGTGCTGGTTAGAAATATAGAAAGACGGAAACGGTCGAAAACGTAGAACATAACTATCCATTGACCATAATTTGATGTTTTTTTTCAACTGTCATTTTTCCTTTAGTGATGCGACTAAAATTAGAGTAGACGGTTGGTATAGAAAAACAATGTCATGTTTTTCGTTAGTGTTGGACGCTCTGGCAATACTGACCGTGATTTATAGTCAATTTAAATCGTTTGTTCCGAGGGGCATATCAGAAAACATCTGGCTGCCGGTTCAGAAAAAAACAAAAAACAAAATATTTATAATAATAAAAAGATCTTACGTAAATGAATTTTACTGTTGAGTTTTTTTTTTAACAATTGATGAACTATTTCTACTCAAAGGAAATACGCCTGTTTTCGGAAAAAAAATATATCTGATTTTTTGTATGATTTGAGAAGGTTGCAACATTGTTAGATTAATAGAGAGCATCATCATCATTCATCATCATCAATCCCATGTTGCCATGTCGGCAGCACGATATCTTCTCGACAATCTCTCGCCAACGGCCTACGGCCATCCGAAACACGACGTAGGGTACCCCACAATTTGTTTCTATTCATTGCATGATCCCCATTTGGTGTTCTGAAATGGATTTTGTCGTAGTATTTTTAATATGGACGCCCATATGAAACTATAGTAGTATTATCTTGTGTGTGGGTGTTGTGTGTGGTGTGTGTGTATGTATGGGTGTGTGTGTGTGTGTATGTGGTGTGGTGTTGTGTGTGCGTGTGTGTTTTTTTTTGACAAATATAGGGTTCATACGAAAGAATATTACGAACAATAATAAAATTCTAACTGAAGGAAAAAAGATATCGAATAGCTCAGTCGTCAGTGTTCGCTGCGAACCAAACTAAGGTTCCGGTTCGATTACCGAGCCTCGCTAACTCAGCGTAGGAGTACACATAATCTCCTGTATAAAGTGAGGAGCTGTGTTCTCCGCTCCTCTAAAAACCAATTTCCTTGTCTAGCGCTAGTGAAAGGGATAGTACTCCACGCTGTTTGTTTGATACCGACTTAGATTACCCCGATGATTTTACTTACCATTGCTAAAAAAATAATCCTATGAAATCGTAAATTTTA
>CM042155.1:79552030-79583230 GCA_023376005.1 Doryteuthis pealeii | reverse complement strand
GAATAATTTGGAGCGAATTTCTTTTTAACCCAAGGCGAGTATTTGCAGGTGGAAGAGAACCGCGAAATTAGTGGATAGTGAATTAGATCTGGCGTGTAAAAAAGCATATTGACATTTAATGTTGGATTCAGACCAATGGAAACATTTGCCAAGGGACAGAGATTTCGATTACCCTTATGAAACTAGTCCTAGATCTGTAAATCAACTTGATATTTGATCAAACTCGATGGAGAAATCGATTTTGAATTTAAATAGCGTTATAATATGCATCTCACTTGATTGTTCATGATGTATTTTCTCTCTAAATATTAAATTTTTGTGACATAATAGAGGGGGAAATTTAACCGTGACGTGTAAATTAGCACAGAAACTGTTTTAGAAGGAAATAAGAATTATAATATAACACAAAAGAAAAAAATCAAATAAAATAAATAATTAAAACAAAACACTATGCTTTTGTATTCAATATTTGATTTATAATATTTAATCTAATTGAAATTTAAAAGAAAATCTTCATAATACATAGTTTGTTTTTTTATGGTTTTTTTTGCTTTTTAAATTTGCATCAATCCTAATATGTAAATTATTATATAATTACCATACAATTAATATAATATTTAATCTATTTAAATTTTTTTAAAAAGTTCTCATAAAAGATATTTTCTTTTTTCCCATCAATCTAGTACATAATTTAAGATAATCTTTATTTACTCATTTACTGAAAAAAAATTAAATCAGAGAACAAAGGAAAAAAAAAAAAAGAAAGGGAAAGAAAAAGAAAGAAAAGAAAACAAACAAAAGCTAAATATTACATTCTATTGAGTTTTTATTTATTTGAATTGACATGGCAACGTTTGGACATTGATCGGATGACAACAGACAATATTAGATACATTTGTTCTAAACAAACATTCGAAAAAAAAATTACAGTTATTCACCCATTTCATTCTTAAAGGAGGAGAAGAAGAAAGAAAGAAAAAGAGAGGAAAAAAGATAAAGAGAAATATAACCACAAAATAAAAACGTAATACGTCCATTTCTAATAACAACCTGATGATGAAGTTTATGCTTCGAAATCGATAAGACAATAAATCTTTTTGTGTTTTATTTTTCATACGCATTGTATTGGCCTTCAAATTATAATATATTATAAGAATTATATGTAAATTTAGATGGAAACTTAAGGATGAATCAATCATAAGGCCATATGACATTTTCTATTCGACGAGACCTGACAGTGCGAAGTGGGGAGAAGATGTGTGAGAGGGCGAAGTGTGGAGTGACTCTGGTACGATGCTTGAGATGTGGATATGGGCTCTTGTCTTGGCAGTTGTCAAACTTTGAGTGGAAATAAAAAATCTCACGAGAAAAAGAAGTGGCTTGTAATATTACTAAAAACTATAAAATCGCACAAAGCAAATGTCCCCAGCACCCCAAGTTTACTTCCAGACTCTGAATATCACAGAATTGTCAGACAACTGAGCATCAGCACAGCAATCAAATTCGAACCTCTCCACGTAGCCCAGAAGAGGAGATAAGTATTCAATTAATGTTTATATAAACACGCTGCCACCATCTTGGCCGGTTGTAAAGAACTTAAAGTAAGTAAGTAAGTCCTGAGTTAGAATTCTTTGTTAAGTGAAAATAAGTCCCGGAGTTCTGGAATCCTACGTAGTAAAAGGTCAGTGATATAATCCTATGTTCCGTGTCCACAAGATTCAAGTAGTTTTGAGTAGGTATGCCCAGGAAGCCAATGTGAATAACAATATCGGCAGCAGAATACTAACGTGGTTGATCAAGTAGGTTGGCCACGTGGTTATCGGTGTGTCTATAAGTAAGAGTGGGTTTTTAACACACGCCTTATATACAAAATCTCAACACACCATCACTCCATTCGAAATAATGAGCATTATACACATTTATTAGAGTTTAAAGTAATTATTCCTTTCAGGAGATTGATATGTTGTTTAATATCAATTTTGCATACAGTATATGATAACAAATATCTATCTGATACAAATAAATAGCACACAGTTGTATAGCATCAAGTTCGTTAGGCTCTGTAGGTAGATTGTCCGCTAAGAAGCATAAGGTTCCTGTTCGATACGGTCCCTCGCTAACTGAGCGTATATTAGCACGGACTGTGCGGTAAAGTGAGGACTGATGGTAGGGTGGAGCACTACACCTCAACACAAAAACAATCTCCTTGTCTAGCGGCTTATTGTGGGGATAAAGTCGCCTTACTGTTGTAAGACGGGAATTATTGGAGTGAGTTTCAGTTGTTCTATTTTCCATTAGTACCCGCCTTTTGTGTTTCAAATCGTTTTATTGCATTCTATTTAGTTCATTAGCCTTTCTAATTTAATATGATATTTCATAACAGTAATATTTTATAACAGAGTGCATATATTTGCTAGCCATAATGAGGAACAAGGTGAAAGGACAGTGTTACATAATCTATGCGGTGCATAAGATTATTGTCAATCCCCTGTATTTCTAAAGGGATGGCCTTTTCATATCACGGGGACTTTCCATGGAATAGTACAGAAAGCCGCGAATTACGTGAAGTAACGTGGGACCTGGTTGGGTCCTCAGTTTCAGTTTAGACGTCAGGCAGAGAAGATGTTCTGTCTTAACTGGAACTCACTGCATACGCGCGCTATGTTAGCATGTTTAGTTACATGAATGTTTAGTAAGTAATAAAGCTATAGAAAATGACACAGTGTTTGTGTTGGTGAATGTCTTGGTAACAAGACTGATCTAGAAGAAGAATGATGTTAGTGCGAATGACCACCAAGACGAAGTCCAGATTTAGAAGAATGGTTAGAAGAACAGAAGAGAAGAATAGAGTAAAGTAAGAAAGAGGTATGCAACACAGCGAATGTACACTGTTAATTTGAAGAAAAAACAACGTTTGGTCTAGAAGCATTTAACATTATGTACTAATAAAAATCTCCCTAAAGATCTTCCATTCTCTAGCATTTGATTCTCTAACCATTTTAACCTTATTGTACTAATCAAAATTAGTAGGAAGCGCGTGTGTAATGGTAAATCATGGGAAAGGTCGGTCGCCCGAGTTCAAATCTGGACGTGGTAATTACATTTTCACTTAGCGCTAATACCCGGGAAGGTTATAATCGTACTTCGGCCTCCAGCTATGGGTAAATACCAGGGCAGACTGGTTTTTAACTATGGCTAGGTAACCAGTCTAGGAGAAGGAAACTTTGAATTCAAACCTGTTAAACTCCGCTTAAAATTGACCTTGTGTCGCATCCGCTCGTGGGAGTTGTACTAATCAAAATTAAAATGTTCAATTCTCTAAGATTGTATGTGCCATTCTTTAAGCATTCTTCTCTAACCATTTTAACCTAATTGTGAAAACAAACCCCTTAAGATGTGCCATTTTTATAGATAAAAATCGGATCATTATTGGGTGAGATGTAATTGCGAAATAAACGGTGTTTGACAGGAAGATATACGTTTACAGATAGGCTAAATAGCTGCGTCAAAGATCGATTTGCAAGATATTTCTTTTTAACATCGGAGATTTTCAACTCTGTTGCTGTCACTTACCGATCAACAGACCAATTAAGATGGTTTACTTTCGGAATTATTCGTGTATAATGAATGGAAACGAAGGAGGGTAAGTTGTGTGGAGATGAACGGAATAGAAAGTCAAGAGAATGAAAACTAAAGTGAGAGGTCTAAGAGAAGGGGGATGAATTCAATAAGAGAGGAAAAAAAAATAAAGGAGTGAAATACTTTAAAAAACTGAACGTATAGTTTAAGTTTCTCGTACTAGCGGTAAGCTTTCTCAAGGAGGTCTGTACAGCATATTATATTTTTTATATATTTTTAATCTTTCATTTTTATTTAAAATCGTACGCTTGACCATATGCACATTATTTATTAAGAAGTTTTGGTCTAGGAAGTGAGTAAAAAGTTATTTTATGGAACAGGTTAGATGCGAAGTAATTTAAACAATATTATTATACCATTGGCATCCATGTTTTACTAGAGACAATGGCGTAGTGTGTCAAAGACAAGTGTAACTACGTAGCCTGGTGGTGTTGATATGGGGATGAGCTGTCGCCAAGCAGCATGTCCTTCCTTCCACTGCTGTTGTGGTCCAAAGAAAGGCAAAACAACAATAGTGCCGCAGGAAGTGCTGATGACCCACAAGCATCAGAAAAAGGGAGTAAATCGCCTCATTCGGGTGACAACTTTACGTGATCCTCATATCTCACCAAATTTAGCGCCTTTGGACTATCATTTCTTCTGTCCCATGAATAGGGTTTTAGATGCAAACATTTATTCCAGTGACGTGGAAGTGAAATCTATGGTAAAGAAGTGGCTCAAAGATCAGTCGCAACTATTTACGGAAGAGGATACATGCTCTCATTCGAAGGTCGAACATTGCTATTGAGAGAGACGGTGACTATGAGAAGTAGGGATATGACCACAAAGGTTGTTTTTTGATGTATGATCATGTTCCTGTTTGGTCATGTATACAGTTCTAAAGAAAATGGCATATTTTGACTCAACTCGTATAAACATAAAATCACTAAATTTTTTCGATATCATTAAATGTCTGTTTGTGTTTTTTTCTTTTTTACTAAAAAAAAAAAAAAAGAAAGTTTCAGAAGTTTGAAATAAATTTCAATTATTTTTGTTTATTTTTTTGTTGTTTTTGTTTGTTGTTGTTGTTTTAAATTATAAGACAGATCTATATATTGCATTTCGTAATCTATAGAAGTTTTTTTTTTTTTAGAATGAAATAATTTATGAAATTACATCTATAACAAAAACACAATAAAGAATATTACTTTTGATTGTTTTCCTTTATTATTCTAATTTATTTTTCGTTCAAATAGTCCAACACAAATATTAAAGAAAGCGTAATAAAAAAATTATTTGTTTTACTCAAAAAGCGCTCCATTTAGTTTAATCATAAAATGTTTGTAATTTTTTTCTCTAAGAAACTTAACAAATAATTAATTATAACGATACGAATTGATACTATTTTTTATGAACAATACGTCAAACTCTAAATTTCACAAATGAAAAATTACATTTGTTAGATTTTTAAATGTGTCTAGGTCTATTAATTCCTCCACATACAGACAATCAGTTGTTTTACAACATTTTAAAACTGATATCGATCTTTTAAAATTTAAATATGAAAACCCATGAAATATCTGTAGTGGTCACTTCTACAATAGCTCAGTCCTAATTATTTTAGTTTGTTTTGTTTTTAGGGCATATCAACCTCAGTGGTTTCATGCCATAAGATTTTTTAAAGTAATCATTAAATGGATACTCACTTTTGTTTATCAACTCAGGTTTTTTAAGTTTACCCATAGATGGGACTTTAACAGGTATACCACTCCGGTCAGAGTGAACCAGCAATGGTGATGAGGGTGCTCTACATTCCCAAACTCCAAAACTGGAACCTCACCATCAGATAGAGTTTAACGTCATTAATATTGCATTAAATAAAATGCAACTTAACATGCAACCAGTCTCTCATTTATTTCTCAATAATCCAAATAGTACATTTGACATATCATCACACACACACACACAAGTTAAGAGTAAGGAAAAATAACCGACGGTATTTGTATAGATAAAAGGGTTGAAAACACACTTTGTTGTTAAAATGGATATATTTTTATATCCTTTTCATTTGTTACATAGTAGTAGGTCCTAATACATTTTAAGGTATTGTAGAATCATTATGGGATTACTATAGCTGATGGCCTTGAGGGTGAGTGACGGCGCTTGACCTCGATCTCACCTTGCGTTCTGGGAGAATCGTGAGAAACGGACCCATAGAAGGCCCTCTTCCGGTTAAGATACTAAGTAAGTAAGAGTCAGTTAGAACTTAGAAGCCGAGCTAGCAACATTTAAGCTCATCTGCGCAATTGTCTGGGTGGGATTTGAATAAAGTAACATCACCTAAATCGAAGTCTTGTGTTTATTACTAAAAACTAACAATACAGGGCTTCTGATAAGGAACGATCCAACAGAAACCAGACCCGGAATCCTCAATAGAAGACCAGACGAGACTTTAGAGATATACCAGACCAAGATAGATGATAGACGATAGAAGCAAAGCCGGCCAGAAGGGAAGACACTAAGTAAGAAGTAAGAAAGGTATGCGACATTTATGCTGATTGGGTACGTGAAAAGACCAGTATAAAACATATACCTATTTAGTGCCGTAAAGAAGGCGCATGCTCACATTGCTGATATTGACAATATTTCGATTTATTAAAAATCATCATCAGACATGATGAAATGAGGTCGTTTTAGATGTAATCAGATTAAGAATATTTACATCTAAACACAGACCTAATTATCATTATGCTCCGATGATGATTTTTAATGAATCGAAATAGTGTCAATATCAGCAATGAAAAAAGATAAAAATTATTCATTTTAACAAAAGTGAGTTTTTCATACCCTTTATTTATCTATCTATCTATCTATATATCTATATAATATATATATATATATATATATATATATATATATATATACTTTGGTGCGGTACCAAAGTTTCTTGTACAAGGTGATTCTAGGTGGGTCCTAATTCTCTACCGTTGTTGTAGAGTTCAGGTTCGTATGGAGCTCAATGTTTAATTAATGTAAACAGACCAAAGTTATTGGGAATAAAAGGCCTTAAATACATGGGTATCGTGTTATGGACATCTCCACTCGCGAGTATGCTCACGAGCTTCTTCAGACCACTGATATATTTTATTTAGCTAAATAATATATCAGTGGTCTTGAAGAAGCTCGTGAGCATACTCGCGAGTGGAAATGGTCCATAACCACGATACCATGGTATTTAAGGCTTTTATTCCCATATATATATATATATATATATATATATATATATTATATATATTAATTATGGAAATCAGCATATTAGTTGGTAATAGGAATGATTCTAAGCTGGTCCTTTTTACCGAATAAATGTTAAAATTGTATAGTTAAAGATGAGTGCTCATGTACAGAAATTTTGGAATTATATACCGAGCAATATATTTACTACAGAAAAGCTTAAATACAGGCCATATTAGCAGTTATATTTATTTCACCATATGTTGTAAATTCATAAAGTGGTGTCAAAAAAGTATCGAATTTTTTTTAATTTTGACTACCTGTATTCTGAAAAATTAACGTTCCATTCTTTTGTCATTTCTGTCTTGGTAAATACAGCTTCACCTCGATACTTTTATTGTTACATAATTATTACATACCTAATATTTATGTGCAATAGTGTATAAATCAAAATGGCCGTCATAAGCTGCAGCCCATGGCCTTGAAGGATTTGAATGACAAGGCTTGACCTGTCCTGATCCTTCCTTCCGGTGGATACCGTGAGAATCGGTGGAGAAGACCCTCTTCCGTTTTAGATTAGAAATACATTTTAGTCAGTCGGCGAGAAACCACGACGGTGGTGAGTCGTGTTATACACGTTCCGACTCGATCTGCGCAGGTAGTCTGGTGGGGGATTTCGAGAATAAAATACGATCTAAGTAAATCGAAGTCTTGTGTTATTATCTAAAAACTACCAATGACACAGGGCTTCTGATAAAGAGAAATCCCCAATGGAAGACCAGACACGAAGTCCCCAAGAGAAGTCCAGATGTTAGAAGAGACTTAGAAGAACTTAAGATATCAAAGACGTCAGAAGAAGAATAGAAGTAAGTAATGAAAAGGGTATACAACATTATGACACACCGTGTATTCTGAAAAAAATAACGTTCCATTCATTGTTCATTTCTATCTTGGTAAATACAGCTTCAATCACGATACTTTTATGACACACCTTGTATTCTGAAAAAAAATTAACGTTCCATTCACTGTTCATTTCTATCTTGGTGAATACAACTTCAATCACGATACTTTTATGACACACCTTGTATTCTGACAAAAAATAACACTCCAATCATTGTTCATTTCTATCTTGGTAAATACAGCTTCAATCACGATACTTTTATGACACACCTTGTATATATGGGCTTCTTCAGACCGTTATTACAAGAAAATTAGTATATATGGATATTAATTCTGTTCCACACGAGATTAAAATGCGTTACAATGTCCATTCAATATGAAGGTGTCCCGTAGGAATCCAGCCTCTATTGGGGTGGGAGAAGAAAAATTGTTATCTTAAATCGGCATCCACTTTCAGGGACACCTCAGTCACCGGGCAATAAAGCCAATTCTCATCCCTTTTACGCGAGCGGACAGATGCTGCCTGGGCATATAGATCTCTACGACTAAGCTGTTTGCTTTATCTATCCACCCGGCACGAATTCGAAGTACAAAGATGTACATATGTCAGGTTCTTTACGTGCTAGGATGGCTAGATATGGAATAAAAAATGCGTAAGAAATTATTTTGACAAGTCGTTCAAGCATGACTATGTCAACTTCAACCATTCTCGGCGCATGCAGTTGAACAATTTCGTGAACAAAATTAAGTAAATACATTCGCCTGTCTCTCACTTATTCGGGCCATTCTGTAACGACGCACGCACATACATACAAGCATGGAAATATATATATATATATATATATATATATATATATATATATATATATATATATATAATGTAGTTTGCTATATTTATAAATAGAGAGTGCTTAATATCAGTGATAGAGCATATGTACATCTTAAATAAAAAATCCGCCCTGTCGGCTGGGGCATTATAATGCACCGACTGCACCTCTGCAAAGGGGTAAGACTCCCCCAATGGGGCCACCTGTTGGCCGTGGGTGCCGACCCGTGATGCCAAAGGATAGAGCCCAGGTGGATGAGCAGTTCATGACGTGCAATACTCCACATTGGCCCTATCTTGGGCTAGACGGGCGGTCGGAGAGGCCCCCTCTGATCAATCCACTGGTCACGTCAAGCCCTAGCATCTATATGATTTTCCCAACCCTATTGCTCTTATGGCAAGCCCCAACCCCTTTTTATCATATGGGTGCTAGAAGGCGGGGGCTGCGGGTCTACATGTCCTGGGAATGACGTTAAACTCTATCTGATGTTGAGGTTCCAGTTTTGGAGGTTTGGGGAATGTGGAGCACCCCTTCATCACCATTGCTCCCTGGTCCACTCTGACCCGGAGTGGTAGTACCTGTTAGGATCCCATCTATGGGTTAAATAGAAAAATGTATTTATAAAAAAATTGTATTATCCATTAAGAATTGATTTATTTCAAAACTTTATCGGCATTAAATGAACCACATGAGGTTGATATGCCGTAAAACAAAACAAACAAACAAACAAACAAACAAACATTAAATAAAATTATTTGACAGGAAAGACCCGGTGTATGTATATTCACCAACCCCTCTGGACAATAGTCCGAATAACGCAGATAATACTAATTAGGACAATAGTTTGAATAGTACAAATAATATTCCAAAAATAATTTTTTTAGTTTTTATTCTGTTTCATTTTTGTTTTCGGTATATTTACTCAGCTGGTTTTTAAAAAAGTTTTTTTTCTATTCAACCGTCTGTCTTAATTTTTATTATAAATAGTATTTCTATAACCACATGATATTTTGCAGGTCAAAAACCGGGTCAGAGTGACCAGGAGAAAATGGTGATAAAATAACTGTGCATTATAACATTCATTCTGCTAAAAACACTAACAATTTAATTACAGGATAATTCTGTTTTTTTTTTTGGTAATTTCTTTTCGCATAATTTATTAAAAACACGGATTTTTCAAAAGGGTTCTAGCTTGCCTTTAAATTGAATGGGATTAATTTTATAGATGTGGCTTGACGTGAAAAGTGATTGTTTAATCACTATCCCATCTCCTTCACCGCATATAGGGAAAAGGAGTTATGCACGAATGAAACAGGGATTGGTCCTTTGGCTTAATTGCAAATTACGACAATTAGAACCAATTGGGGGAGTCTTACCCTTTGCAGAGGTGCAGTCGTGCATTATAAACCCCAGCCGACAGGGCGGGATTTTATTTAAGATGTAAAATCTCAGCTTTTGTATAATAATATTATAATAAAATAAAATATATATATATATATATATATATATATATATATATATATATATATTATATATATATATAAATAGTTCTTACCTCACTCTCCTTTGTCCATTATGTTACTACTACTATCGGTTTTACTAATACTAATCGAAAAAAAATCCTCATAACTTTGTTAGAAGTAATATATATATATATATACATATATATATATATATTATATATATATATATATATAGTCGGTGTAGCGTTTGGCTAGAAACAAAAGATTCCTAGTTCGATACGTGTCCTCGCCAACAGCGTATGAAGTACAGGTAAAGTAAGTAGCTGATGGTAGGTGTGTCGCTCCACCTCAGACGCCAAACATTCTCCTCGTCTAGCGCCATTAAAAAGGGGATAGACTCCCTGCTGACTGGCTGATACCAACTTTATATATATATATATATATATATATATATATATATATATATATTCTTTTTTTTTAAATCATTCCATGTGGAGTACATCAAATGATACAGTTCAACATTACAAAGAGCTCAATGTACATTGTTTCACGTGTGTTAAACGGACAGAGCAATATAGATGAATAAATAAAAGAAAAAACTTTAAATTTGCTTCCTGTAATAATTCATTTTATGTCAACTGCAACACGTGTATCTCATAACAGTGTATTCAGACATATAGCAAATCCATTATGTTTTTGCTCTATGTCTGTTACGAGATAATCTTGTTGCTGTTGAAATTAATAATTTCATGAAGCACATTTAAAGTTTTTTTTTTCATTTATTCACCACACACACACCACAACACGTATATATATATATATATATAATATATATATATATATATATTATATTCTTTCCTATCGAATGTACCAAAAAGTGTGGATGGTCCAACACAAGCCTTCACCACTATAAACAAATCACTGTGTGGGTGTTCATTGTGTGTGTGAACCGTCATGCGTCAAAAATCGACGAGAAAGTCCATAATAATATATAATATATATATATATATTATATATATATATATATATATTATTATGTTTTGTGTGTCTATGTGTGTGTGTGTGTGATGTGTGTGTGTGTGTCTATGTTGTATGTGTGTGTATATGTGTCTAGTTTGTGTTTGTTCTTCGGTGTGAGTATCTGTAATAGTGATGTTGATGGTGATGATATAAAGATTTTGAATGGTGAAAAGGCAACAAATTGATTGTTCAAAACTGTTTTTTTTTAATTATCATTTTAATTGTTGATAGAAAAAAAGAAGAAAAATTAATTTACAATTATTCTTGGTGTCATATTTCTTTAATTTGCTTGATTTCTTTTATTACATCTTGTATTAACCAAACTCTACCTATCTGCCCCACCCTCCCTATCCCTCCTATCTCTCCTATCTCTCCTCCTTCTCTCTCTCTCTCTCTCGTTATAGATAGATTGAGAGATAGAGAAGATGAAGAAGAAGAAGAGAGAGAGAGGGGAAATATACTCTCTCCTTCTCTCTGTTCTCTTACAACTCTCTCTCTCTCTCTCAACTCTCTCTCTCTCTCTGTCTCTCTCTGTCTGTCTCTCTCTCTTTAATTTATAAATATCTTCCTCTTTCTCTCCATACCCTCTCTCCTTTCTACATGAGGGATTGAAAGAAAAGAGAGAGAGGAGAAGAGAGAGAGAGAGAGAGAGAAGGAGAAGTAGAAATACACTCTCTTTCTCTCTCTACCCCAGACTACCTCTTATCTATATTTATCTATCTATCTATTTATCTCTATCTTTAAATCTATAATCTCTTCTCTTTCTCTCCATAACCCCCTCTCTCCATTTTTAGATAGAAAGAAAGAGAGGGAGAGAGAGGGAGAACTCGTATATTCTCTCTCTTTCTTTTTTCTCTCTCTCTCTCTCTCTCTCTCTCTCTCTCTCTCTTCTCTCTCTCGTTATCTAGATTGATTGAGAGATAGAGAAGATGAAGAAGAAGAGAGAGAGGGGGAAATATACTCTCTCCTTCTCTCTTTTTTTACAACTCTCTCTCTCTCTCTCTCTCTCTCTCTCTCTCTCTCTCTCTCTCTTTCAATGTATAAATATCTTCCTCTTTCTCTCTATACCTCCCTCTCCTTTTCTACATAGAGATATTGAGAGAAGAGAGAGAGTGAGAGAGAGAGAGAGAAGTAGAAATACACTCTCTTTCTCTCTCTCACCCTCAACATACCTCTCTTTCTATCTATCTATTTATCTATCTATCTATCTATATCTTTAAATCTATAAATCTCTTCCTCTTTCTCTCCATAACCCCCTCTCTCCATTTTTAGATAGAAAGAAAGAGAAGGAGAGAGAGAGAGAGGGCGAAATTCTCTCTCTCCCCCCTCTCTCTCTCTCTCTCTCTCTCTCTCTTCTCTCTCTCTCTCTCTCTCTCTCTCTCTTTAAATCTATAAATCTTTATACTTTCGCTTTCATTCCGCCTCTTATCAGACGTCGCTTTAGCGTAATAAAACTTGGATATATTTTTGTATAAAAATAATTTAAAAATAAAAAAAAAGACGGAAAGAAAGAAAAAACCCAGCGGGATGCAGATGTTTTTTCCCTTTGGGCAATTACCATGGTGAATTCAATATATTATATCAAAATCCATTACTGTTCTTGTTTATGAAAAATAAAAAAAAAACAGAAAAAAAATTAGCCAATAAATCAATCCCAACGCTGGATTCGACTAGTTTCAACTGAATAGACTATTTGAAAAGTAGTTTCTTTAAAAAGACTAACTGATACGGAACTAAAAAGCAAAGAGAATAGAAATACTGTTTGCAACAAAACAACTGCAGGTTTCATAAAACGCACATATAAGTTATTTTGCCTTGTTCAAACTTCAAATATTCCTCTGCAAAGACTAAGCGTTCTCAAGTTTTAAAAAGATTTACAGAACTTTTCTTCCTAATCTCGACGACTAAAAATATACGATGCAGCAAAGTGACAGAATAGTAAGCTGGTTTCAAATATTGTTATATTTTTGGATAAGCGCCATTGATTTTTCCTTTTAAAAACAAATTCTTCTTAAAAAAAGAAGAAAAAATATTTTGAAAGTATTTATTTAAAAAAAACACACAAATATTAGAAATATCTCTTAGAGTATAAAAAACAAATTAAGGTCCATTGTATTTTGCTTTATACAGAATAATTTCTTCGTCTCTGTTGATTTTTTTTCACAAGCTATTTCGGCCACTTTAGCCCCCGGCCTTCCTCAAATATCCATTGCATTTGGAAACATCAAAACCTGATTTAAACGAGGACCTATAATAAAAGGGTTTCATAATGTAATAGTCACCAATCTCGTCGCGCAGATCCATTACTACTGATCGCGAGTTCGATCCTTGCTATAAAATACGAATAGTATTTAAACAGATCAATATGACCAATATATATATATATATATATATATATATTATATATATATATATACCATTGGAAAAGGTATGAATCCAATTCTCCCTCCAGCTATGTATAAATATCAGGGAAGACTGTGCTTTTTACCTTTGCTGGTAACCATCTAGGAAAGAAACTCTGAATTCAACCTGTTAAACTCTGTTCAAGATAATTGACCTTGTGTCATATATATATATATATATATATACGAACCTCTCCGCACGAGCAGTATGTCACACAAGGTCAATTATCTTGAGAAGAGTTTAACAGGTTTGGATTCAGAGTTTTCCTTCTCCTAGACTGGTTACCAAGCCAAGGGTAAAGAGCCCAGTATGCTCTGCTATTTATCCATAGCTGGGGGGAGAATTGAACTCATACCTTTTCCAATGGTATTAGCGCTATGTGACGGCTTCGTCCAGGAATTGAACTCGAGTTGAAGAGTCCATTACCTAAGACCCTAACCATTAGAACACTCGCCTCCATAAATTTTACCTATATATGCGATCCTAACTGGCACTACCACTCTGGGTCGGTGTAGATATGAGAGTAATGGCAATGAAGGGGTACTCCATATTACCTAGATCTCCAGAATTGAATTCACTATCCGATACAGTTTAGTGTTATGCCCAGGATACCACATTTTAGTGAAATGGTTAGCAGGTATTCTTATACAACCATCACTATTGAAAAAGGAGTTCGATCTCTGCCGAAAGCCCATACGTGTGTCACATCCTACCCTTGGCGAATAGGTTGGGTTTTAATAACATCCCATCGTGGGTGTAATGGTTATCAATCTCGTATCAAGATCGACTACTACTGAAAAGCGAGTTCGATTCTTGCTGGATGTATCATTCTTGTGACCTTGTGTCACATGCTACCTGTGGCGAACGGGCTGGGTGAATTTCTATTCAGGACACCACTATTATATACGATAGGGTCTTACTTTTCAGCAGGGCATAGGTGTTTTAAACAAGTGTCCATAATAAAAGAGCATAATAAAAACTGCTATTATAAAAATAAAGAAATCTATTTAAAAAAATGGTTTAGCTCAGTCGGTTGTTGAGAATTTTAATAAATATAAGGTGTGTGATGGATCCCCGCTCCTACTTATAGACTAGAATAGATCCTGTGACCTATTCCTTGGCCTATCACTGGCAGTACTCCGAGGCTGATACAATACTTAACCATCCTACTGGTCATAATTACTACAGCGTTCATTGACGACGGACATAGGATTAAATCACTGGACCTTTACCAATACGCAGGATAGGACTTATACGCTTACCAAAGGATCACCAAAGGATTCCATAACATAGGACTTTCTTTAAGCCCTATTTTAACTGGCCATGGATGGCATTTAAAAACTTTACATCGCAAGGTATCAGGTTTAATACTGGTCCCCGCCTACTCAGCGCATGAGTAGAACAGCACGGGTAATCTGATCTGAGCGGTAAAGTGTGGAACTGTTGGTAGTTGTGGCGCTCCATTTCAACAAAAAATAATCTCCCTGGTATAAATCTTGCGAAAGGGGTATAGACTCCCTTGCTGTCCGACTGAAGATAATAATAGACACTAGGAAGACTTGTGCGTATACCACAGTATGATAATTTAATTATTACGTTAGATATCTTTATCTAATACGTATTGCTAAATAGTTCAATATGTAAAAAGTATAATAATCTTGATTTAACTCTCTCTCTCTCTCTCTGTCTCTCTCTGTCTCTCTCTCTATCTCTCTCTCTCTCACACACACACAAAAAAAACAAAAAAAAAACACACACCTCTTTTTGTCTTCATTTTTTCCCTTCTTTCATCTTTTCTTTATGTTCAATTGAAACAGATTAGCGTTATCGCATCCCCGCACTCTCACCGCTCTCTATCTTCCTCTACTCTTTCTTTCTTTCTTTCTTTCTTATTATATTTTTCTGTGTCGCAGGTCATTTCCTTCCGTTTCTTTATTTATAATAAAAACTGAATGTTTCATTATTTAGCTGAGGTGACGACACTCATATAAAAAAAGAATTCAGTGATAAGCGACACTACATCATCAGAACTTACATTTTTGCATTTCATCTTAGACGTTTGGACGGTCTCACTTTTACCAGAGGTGTTGCAGGATGATTGCAGATTTCCCTTTTAAAAATTATACAAAAATTGCGACTAAAGCTGCAAGAATTATATATTTCATTTATTCAGCCATTATAGAATCCATACCATACCACACAAAACTAAACCCATTCCCCATTTAATTCACTTCCCCTCTTTATCACACCAAACCCTCTCCTCTTCCTATTCCTTACCGGCACTAAAATTACCTTTTCAGTATGAAAGCAGAATATAAATCACTTGTCTCGCAATGAAATCTGAGGAAGCCTCAACTAAAAACCGAGGCGAAATATCAATTGAATTTAGTTGCTGTGTTGTTATATTACTTTTTCCTCTATTTTCAACCACGTTTTGTCCGGATTTACTCAATCCGTCACCCCTTAGAATCCAGTTAGTAAATATTTTCAACATTTAAGCAGTCGCATTGACGAATAAACTTAATTAAGTCGTAATAATAATGAAGCTGTATTCAGTATTCTGTCAATATGCGTATCTCTAGATTCCTTAGCGCTTATTAGTGATCCATGCTAAAAGTTATTAACAGAATAAATTGCAAATTAATTATTATTCTACATAAAGTTCCCGGGCTCATATTGCAATAAATGCTAGGGATTACCCCAGAGAACAAAGCTGATACTCTCTATCAATATTATGACATTCTTGTTACATTACAGCAACCATATCGAGAAAAAGAAGGAAATGGATCCAGCGAACCGAGTTCAAATCCTTGACGAGGACGTTTGCATTTCACCTAGCTATGATACGTTTAGAGAAACCACGCATCTAAGTATTCTCTCTATATTTATGGGTATATAGTTAGATAGAACTGGACACTTTGATCTTGGTTAGGCAACCAGTCTTGGAGAACGAAAACCTAAATTCAAACCTGTTAAACTACGCTTAAGAAAGCTGACCTGGTGTCCACATACCACATGGACTATATATATATAATATTATATATATATATATATATATATATATATATATATATATATGAAAAAGGTGGAATGAAAACATCACACAATGCTTTAAAGGGAAAACAATTATAATATAATCGTAGCTGATATTGAATAATATTTCGATTTTAAAAAATCATCATCAGAGGTCATTTATTCCGTGGTGTTTGGGTCGGAGATAAATGTCAAATCAGTTCAAAAACAAAAAACCTTAATTTTGCAAAAAAGAACGAAAGTTGTTACATTATTCACCAATGTGGGCATTATATATATAATATATATATATATATATATATATATATATATATATGTGTGTGTGTGTGTGTGTGTGTGTGTGTGTGTATGTGTGTTTGTCAACCATCTTGTGTATTGATATATCATGCCAATTAATTTTATTCTAGACTATAAGATCGCTTGGAGTACAGACTTACTTCCAAACTATGTCAGCTAATACCATTGGAAAAGGTAGGCATCCAACAATACCCCCCCCCCAGCTATTAGTAAATACTTGGACTTTGAGCTTGGTTAGGCATAAGTGTAGGTGTGTTGAAGTGAGTTAGCGTACTGTTGGTTTCAGCAACAAGCTAAGCACAATTGAACCAGTGTCAAGACAACTGGTACTTATGGGAACCCAGAATAGTCCACTCGTGCATTTGGGTGATTCCATTCCTTGAGTTCTGGTTGGCTGCTTGGTTTCTATGATGTTCTGAGCCTTCATAAATAACCTGCCATTTTGCAGCAAAACAGTTTCGTATTAAATTACGATTGATTGCTACCTTGTCCTACCAATTCAGCGGTAATTTAAACTAGTAGTATTATTCTACAAGGAGAAGGAAAAGTTCTGAATTCAAACCTTTTAAACTCCACTTAAGTAATTAGTCCTTGTTTCTGATCCTAATCCTGTGAAGAGATCGGTAAATCTATATCGAAAAATAAAAAGAGCGAAACCAACTCATTAGTAATAGCTTGTGGGATAAGCACTATCAATGTAAACATTACATAAAAGAAATGGCCCACTATCATTAGAATTGCTTGACTGCAGCCTTAAAACATCTCCGCTCTATGTGGATCAATGGGTGGCGTAACGGTTACATGCATTGTAATATGGAATCGCTATGCCGAGGTTTACATTCTGACTCGGAAAGAGATAACCTCTTCTCATTTTACAAAGACTTGGTAAGCCACCCGTCTAGTATCGCCCTATCTGCTAGGACAGTAGAATACATTGACTGAACCTCTGCAATGGAGTAAAATCCCCCCAGCGGCGTGATCTGTTGGCTGGGGGTGGCAGGATGTGATGCTGTAGGATGGAACCGTGGTGGCTGAGCAGTCCATTTTTTTTATTGTTCTCAATTAGTTTCAACTTCAGGTCATCATCACGAGAAAATGTTTGCGTTAAGAAATGTTTTTTAAATATAGTTTGTAAAAGAGTTGAATTACACATATGCGACGCAACACCCCATTTAACGATATCAACATTAACGAGAGTGCTGCATCACATTATCATCAACATGTTTAGATTGCATCACATTACATTCAACATGTTTACGTTGAATCGCATTATCAACAAATTTAGGTTGCGTTACGTTACCATGAACATATTTAAGTTCCACCACATTACCATCAACACATTTAGTTTGTATCACATTACCATCAACATGTTTAGGTTACATCACATTACCATCACCATGTTTAGTTTGCATCACATTACCATAAACATGTTTAGTTTGCATCACACTAGCATTACCATCAACAAATCTAGTTTGCATCACATTACCATCAACGTGTTTAGTTTGCATCACATTATCATCAACATGTTTAGTTTGTATCACATTACCATCAACATGTTTAGTTTGTATCATATTATCATCAATATTTTTAGTATGGTATCGCTTTACCATCAACATGTTTAGGTTACATCATATTACCATCAACATGTTTAGTTTGCATCACATTACGATCAACATGTTTAGTTTGTATCATATTACGATCAGTATTTTTAGTCGGTATCGATTTACCCACTACACGTTTAGTTTGAATCACATTACCATAAACATGTTTAGTTTGTATCATATTACCATCAATATTTTTAGTTGGTATCGATTTACCATCAACATGTTTAGTTTGCATCACATTACCATCAACACGTTTAGATTGTATCACATTAGCTTCAACATGTTTATCTTGAATCACATTACCATCAACATTTTTATGTTGCCTTACGTTACCATGTACATGCTTAAGCTCCATCACATTACCATCAACACGTTTAGTTTGTATCACATTACCATCAACATCTTTAGGTTCCATCACATTACCATCAACATGTTTAGGTTCCATCACATTACCATCAACACGTTTAGTTTGTATCATATAACCATCAATATTTTTAGTTGGCATCACATTACAATCAACATGTTTAGGTTACCTCACATTACCATCAGCATGTTTAGTTTGCATCACATTACAATTATTTTTTCTGGTACGTAAATATGCCATGAGGAGTGTTCCGAAATTATTGATTCTTATTTTCTCTGAAACTACAAAAAATACAGCCAGCAAAAATAACAGTGTTTGATAAAGGAAAGTTTATTGCTACAAAAATATTATTTTTCAAAATAGTCTGGTTTCAGCTATCAAAACATTATTGTTTACCCAGTCACAATCGTCGGTTAATCATTTTCATCGTCTATTTTGGTCTTCATATAGTGTCATTCTAATGGAATTGGCATAGACCGCCATTAACAGAGATTCTGGCTGGTGGCTGGGTGTTTCGACACAAGTTTCAATCACAGACATTGTTTTATGAAAACTGCTACAACGTTGACATATCCAATCGTACAAATATAAACAAAACTTACGCACTCAGCAAACACCACTATGTACAGACACATACAGTCGGCAACATTGCTAAGAACAATTGACTATCACTACATGAATTGGAATATCTTGTATATAAAGTCGTTTCTTTTATAAATTTTATCTTCTTCTTTTGTTTTCTACGGAAAATACATTTAAATTTAAATTGTGGGGATCAAAACTCGGATCTTCTTCAACCCATCACACCAAACAAATCGGTCCCTACAGGTTTAATGCTATATATAATGCCTTGTATGTCATTTTATTACCAAATCATATATATATATATATATATATATAATATATATATATATATATATATTATATATATATGATTTGGTATAAAATGACCTACAAGGCATATATATAGCATTAAACCTTGTAGGTCATTTTATACCAAATCATATACATATATATATATATATATATATATATATATATATATATATTTGTAAATTTTTTTCTTCTACAGAATTTTGTTAGTGCTTTAAAAAGACCAACTAAAAGATTCATGATTAAAAAAATGTATATATCTTACAATAGACGGAGGGGGCAAAAGGCGAAAAGAAAAGCAGTTGCTAGCTAACTAGTTTCGATTCTAGCTCAACAAAGCTAAACATTGAGGATAATAGATTAAAACAGGTAAATGTGACGAGTAGGAAAATAGAAAAAATAAAAGTAACCTTTCTTTTCTTTTCTCCTAAAAGAGAGAAAAAAAGACTTTATATATATATATATATATATATATATATATATATAATATATATATTATACAGAGAAGAGAGAGAGAGAGAGAGAGAGAGAGAGAGAGAGATATTGTATTAATGTGGTACAGAAATGACCTACTCGGGTTTAACCATTAATATCTTCAGGGTTAAATCCACTGAATTAATCAAGATATTGATTAATACAGTTAACTGCGCGGAGTCCATATTGTAATATGGCCGTTTAAAACAAGTTCGTACTTAATGAACGCTGTTGATATATATAATAATATATATATATATATATATATATATATAGATAGATAGATAGATAGATAGATAGAGTGATATAGACAGCAACCCACTATTCCCCGATGACGACGACTAAACGGTTGAAAGCGCTATGGTAAAGTGTATGGGACAGTCCCTATACCAGCTGGATCTTGAACTAAGAAAAATAACTAAGCAACTAGAAACACTTCTGATGAAGATGCTGAAAAAGAAATATTCCGTGGTTTTTAACAATACTTGCCTAGATAATATGGTCCATCTATAAGGAATAAAATGTGGGAAATATAGAGAGCGGGGGTCTCTCTCTCTCTCTCTCTCTCCATATATATATATATATTCCTCTGCCCAACTATATACGCACTCACACTTACAATCTTATATATACACACATCTGATTGTCTGATTTACTTGTATATTTGTAATCTTGTATGTCTACTCTTGTATAATCTTCATTATAATGGAGATTGTGTGTTGTCCTGTCTGTAACCGAAACTATATTACTATTCAATCACAATTCCCTTTGTTATTTACATCACATTCTCCATGATTTATTATTATTTAAACCTCAATTATTAATAAAAGTGTTTTACATCATTAAGACTGTTTGACCATATCTACATACTAAAAACATGCAATGTATTTAATATATACAACAAAATAGCGGTTTTAACAGTGTGAATGGGAAGGCTAATTTGCATATTGATCTTAAAAAAATTGATTTTAATAAATATATGCTTAGTATTATTCATTTCTAATTGTTTGTTTTATATAATTTAATATGAGCAAAATCTCGGGGATAAATCTTAAAAGAAATCCATTAACAAGAAGAAATAACTGTAGATATTATTCTTTACTTCCTATTTTAACTAAATAGTTAAATTAGGAAAATTTACCCAGTGAAAGACAGGAGTAAGGAAAAAATGATTGGAAGAGTTAGTGTCAAAGCTGTTCTATTTTCATTCATACCTCCTCTGTTCCAAATATTTTTTATCTGAATTCTTATTCATTTCATTAGCCTTTCTAATTTAACATGATATTTATATATTAAAACTTAAATACTTTGCACCCGGAGGTGCATATATTTGCTAGTATATATATATATATATATATATTAATATTATATATATATTAAATATATATATTAATATATATATATATATATATATATATATATTATATATATTAATATATTATATTAATTTGCTTTTCTCATCTTTATACCATTAAATTCCGTGAATGTAAAAGATGGTGATTCCGCCTTTCTGAAAATTTGTAGAGTAGATAATGTGTGAAAGTATACTTCTCCCTTCTTCTTCTATTCCCTTCCTCCTTTTCTCTCTCCTCTCTCTCTCTCTGTCTGTCTGTCTGTCTGTCTCTGTCTTTCTTTCTCTGTTTCGTTCTCCGTCTCCTCTCTCTCTCTCTCTCTCTCTATATATAATATATATAATATATATATATATATATATATATATATATATATAGATATGCACAAATTCACGCCCAAACACATACACAAACGCACAGACACCACACAAAAACACAGACACATATATATACACACGCATACAAACACATCCATACAAATACACACACACACACACACACACACACACACACACACATATATAATGTCTTATATATATTAATTATATCATATAATATATATCATATATACATATTATTATAGTATATATATATATATGTAGTTTATATATATATATAGATATACACACACTATATATATATATATAACCGTATAACTATACTGATGAGAGGTGATACCTCGAAACACGTGTCTATAGTTTACCCCTAATAATATATTATATATATATATATATAAATCATTTGCTTTTTTATCAATCTTTATTCCATTAAATATTTACTAGAGCATTTAGATTCAGTTGGCATCGTTGTACTGAAATAGAATCTGGATCAAGCAGAGGCAACGTATTCTCTTCCTCGATATGCAATGTAATGTAAATAAATCGCAAAGAAATTACTTTTTTGAATCGGCGAAACATAAGTTTATTTTCGGAGGAAATCGAATATTTGTGATTTATCTTTTGTTAGGAACTGTTGCTCTCCGTACACGAAAGGATTGAATTAAAACAAAAAAAGAAAGAGGAAAAAAAAAAAACAAAAAAAAAAAAAAAAAAACAGGCAAAAACAAAAAAGAGAAAGAGAGAAAACAGCTCACTGTCATAAAAATAACATGAAACGCTACAGGAGCAAAAGACCGGACAAAGATTACTCGCTTGTTTTGTAGCCATTGCTGTCTTTATATAGACAGCAACTTATATATATATATATATATATATATATATATATATATATATATATATATATATATATATATATATATGCGAAACAATAAGTGCAGAATGCTATTGACATAAATAGAGAATAAATCGGCTTTGATACACAACGTTGTGTACCTAGGTTTTGTTGTTTTTTTCCCCGCTTTTTTTCTTTGACTTTCACTATTTGCCATTCACAATCTTTTAGATTTTTAGGATAGGTTAGGTTATTCGATTTATGGCATGTCAACCCTTTTTTAGTTATCTAATGGCGATATTCGTCTTCTTGGTAAGACATTAAACCCTACTGAATAATAATAATAACAATAATAATAATAATAATAATAATAAACGAAACGCATAAAATTCTCTGGGGCTTTGAAATATAAACGGATCACCTTATCCCAGCAAGAAGACCAGACCCCAGTGTTGATAAACAAAAAAGAAAGAACTTGTAAACTGGTGGATTTTGCAGTGCCAGCAGATCACAGGATGAAGCTAAAGGAAAATGAAAAAATGGACAAATACTGGACCTTGCCAGAGAACTGAAAAAGTTATGGAACATGAAAGTGAAAGTGATACCAATTGTAGTTGGTGCACTTGGAACAGTCAAAAGGATTAGAAAAGGGTTTGGAAAGTTTGGAAATCAGAGGAAGAATTGAAACCATTCAGAACACTGCACTGCTGCAATCTGCCAGAATACTCAGAAGATACTGGAGACCTGAGGAGACTTGTTGTCACTCAGACTCCAGTGTAAGACCACCAGCTAACACTGATGTGAAAACTCAAAAGGAGTAAATAATAATAATAATAATAATAATAATAATAATAATAATGTAGTTGGTGCACTTTGAACGGTCCCAAAGGGATTGGAAAAGGGTTTGGAAAGTTTGGAAATCAAAGGAAGGATTGATACCATTCAGAACACTGTACTGCTGCAATCTGCCAGAATACTCAGAAGAGTCCTGGAGATCTGACGAGACTTGCTGTCACTCAGACTCCAGTGAAAGACCATCAGCTAATGCTAATGTGAAAACTCAAAAAAAAATAATAATAATAATAAGTAAGTAAAGTCGTCGGGTCGGCCTAATGTCGGTATCAGCCTGGCAGCGAGGAAGTCTATTCCCTTTTTAATAGCGCAAGACCAAGGAGGTTATTTTAACGTCTGAGGTTGAGCGCCACACCAACCTTCAGCTCCTCACTTTACTGCACAGATCCCTGTGCTACTCATACGCTGAGTTGGCGAGCGCCGGTTTCGAACCAGGAACTTTGTGATTCCTAGCGGAAAACTCTACCGACTGAGCTAAACCTACCCTTATAATAATAATAATAATAATAATAATAATAATAATAATAATTCATTCATTCATTTATTTATTTAGAGTATCCGACTAGGAACCACAATGTTCCGGGTTCGTTACCGGCCATCGCCAACAGCGTATGATCAGCACATAGATCTGTGCGGTAAAGTGAGGAGCTGATGGTACTTGAGGTGCTCCGTCTCAAATGGCCAAAAACAATCTTCTTGGTCTAGCGCTAGTCAAAAGGAGACAGACTCCCTTGCTGTTTGGCTGACACCGACGACTACTTTTTTACAGAGTTACAGTCGGGGTATTCTTCTGTCTCAGTCGATAGGACGGCTGCTTTGTTGTCTATATTCCGAATAGGTAAGCAACCTGAAGATGATATGGCATTGCAGGCACTCAGAGCAAATCGGCTAATTTTTATTGGTTGGTTGATTGGTTGGTTGACTGGTTGATTGGGTTTTATGGCATGTAAACCCATTGGGTCATTTTATATTGAAGACGTTTTGTTTTATTCATTCTTTATGGGTAAACCCTTTTTTTTCAAACCCATTTGTTTCTATTTAACCCATAGATGGGACCCTAACAGGTACTACCACTCTGGGTGGCCCTGTTGGAGTGATTTTACTCATTAACATCTGATTAACCTAAGTCGAGTGTTGCCTGTCATGGAGTGCCCTGGCATCAATAAACCTTCATTAAACCTCATGGGTCACCACCCATGGCCAACAGGTGGCCCTATTGCACGGATTTTACTCATCTACAGAGGTGCAGTCGGTGTATACTTATGCCACAGCCAACAGGGCGGCTGCTTTGTTGTGTATATATATATTTACCAACCCCTCCGCACGAGCAGGATGTGACACAAGGTCAATTTCTTAAGCAGAGTTCAGCAGGTTTGATTTCAGAGTTTTCCTTCTTCTAGACCGGTTGCCTAACCAACGTTAAAGAGCCCAGTCTGCCCTACTATTTATCCATAGCTGGAGGGAGAGTAGGATTCATACCTTTCCCAAGGGTATTAGCGCTAAGTGAAATGCAATTACCACATCCAGGATTTGAACTCGGGGCGATGAGTCCATTTCCCATGACTTTAACCATTACACCACGCGCCTTTGTTGTGTATATACCGAATAAGTATACAACCCGAAGATAGTAGGGTACTGTAGTCACTCAGAGCCAATATGCTAATTAGTCTGGTAGGTAATGCTTACACGTTATCGTATGTGTGATGCGTACGTGTCATCCTATTAATTAAAGTGTATTTGAATCAGTGCATGTGATAAATTGTCGATGAAATATACTTAATCATTTGTCTTAATTTTTTTTTCGAGAAAATTTGTTGTTTCGGAAAATTTTAATTAATGAAAAGTTTCAATTAATTAATCATGGCTTTTGTTATTGCAGAACAAACAGGTTCAATGACAGTGAGCAAACATCAAACGCTTCCATTTTCACTGATATTCATACTACAATGCATATATTAATACTCTTGTTCCTTAAACTTCGGACCGTTATCATTTTGCAACACACTGTGGTTAAAAATAAGACCGTCCAAATCGTCTAAGCTGAACTTCAAAAGCTTAACTTTTCACAGATATTCATACTACAATGTATATATTAATACTCTTGTTCCTTAAACTTCGGACCGTTATCATTCTGCAACACACTGTGGTTAAAAATAAGACCGTCCAATTCGTCTAAGGTGAACTTCAAAAGTTTAACTTTTCACAGATATTCATACTACAATGCATATATTAATACTCTTGTTCCTTAATCTTCCGACCGTTATCATCTTGCAAAACCATCCGAGACCGTCCAAATCGTCTAAGATGAAATGCAAAAATGTAGATCATGAGCATCTGCTATTGTTAATCTGAAAAATTGTTATAAATATCGTCACCTCAGCTAAATAATGGGCCATTCCATCTTTTATTATAAATAAAGAAAG
Source organism: Doryteuthis pealeii (assembly GCA_023376005.1). Taxonomy (NCBI): domain Eukaryota; kingdom Metazoa; phylum Mollusca; class Cephalopoda; order Myopsida; family Loliginidae; genus Doryteuthis; species Doryteuthis pealeii. The sequence continues at coordinate 79,557,326 of CM042155.1, read as the reverse complement.
GGAAGGAAAAAGAGATGCGATACAGAAAAATATATCAATCAATTTATCTATCTATCTTATTCTGTTCATATATATCTATATATCTATCTATCTTATTCTGTTCACATCTATCTATCTATCAATCTATCTAATCTTGTTCTGTTCATATCTATCTATCTATCTATCTATCTATCTATTCTCTAATGTTCATATATATCTATCTATCTGATTCTGTTCACATCTATCTATCTATCTATTTATCTATCTAATCTTATTCTGTTCAAGAAAGAAAGAAGAAAGAAAGAAAGAGAGTATGAGAAAGATATATAGTGAGAGTGATAACGCTAACCTGTTTCAATTGAACATCATGAAGAAATTGAAAGAAGGAAAGATACAAAAAATTGAGAGAGTAAATTCAAGATTATCATACTTTTTACATATTGAACGATATAGCAATAGCTCTTAAGTAAACATATCAAAAGTTGTAATAATTAAATTATCATACTATGCTAGTTTTTATATATTTTCTGAAGCAGCACTTCCACGAATTAATGTTACGAGACACCACTGATCGACATCATCATCATCAGGTTACCCCGACAGCATAGATCTCCATGACACTTACTCGTCATTCGCCCCTATCGGTCATCGTTCGAGCTGTTTGGGCTGGCCGACTGATTTTTGGTGTATTTATGTGCATGTGCCCTTATGAACTCTTCTTTTCTTCTCGTCATCACTGTGGGGCTTAGAATATTCCGATGACGAGTGTTCGGGGTATGATACTAAACTGTATCTGATGGTGAGGCCCCAGTTCTAGTTATTTGGTGAGTGTGGAGTATCTCCTCATTGCCATTAGCCCCAGATCCAATTTGACCATATTTCTGTATATCAATGTACGAGGCTATTTCAATAGCCGAATTTATTTTATTAGTGAGATCAGATTTCCAAATGATCAATATCACTGGCATGCGTTATTTTTATTCAAAAGTCAATGGTTTATCAAGTGATATATGATCACAATTCTATGCTGAATTCAAAAATGCCATTCATTGTGTTTAGTTAGCTTTGATTTTTAATATGTGTTTGAATACTTCACAACTTAATAAAACTTATTCAAAACTCTGTGGATTGTATTTTTCACAACTAAAATACTGTTCTATACATTTCAAGTAAGAGCATGTATCTTGAAAATTTGATCTGATTAGAAAAAAAGAGTAAGATTTTTGGATTCAGCTTAAATAACTGTCTTAAAATCAGCTATTATAGATTCGGGACCAAGTCACTTTTAAGCACCCCAGGGGCGACCTGGATTAAGAAGGACATGTTTTTTTATTTACACCGTCAAAATCTGGTTTTCTTTTTACCAAATGATTTTTAGACGCATTTTTGATTATTTCAGTATTTTTTTTTAATAAAAATATTTTTATTTTATTTACAAAAACTTGAAACAAAAAACAAGTTTACAGGGGAATAGTTAACAGTTTTCTGGGACTATCCTAAATCACGCTCAATCGCCGCTCTGGCACCAGAGCATTAGTTTTAATAAATCAGAAGTTTTGCTTATTAATCAGAAGTTGATGAATATTTTTCAACACTAACAATATTTTTTTTTAAATTAGGAAAAAATATTAATTTTTAATTCTTAATCTGTGTTAAATCTGATAAAATAGTTTTTGATTTCAATTTTCAAAAAAATAGCTATTTTAAATAAAGCTTAAAACGAAAGACATATTTATTTATTTTCCATGGGCCTCTACTGATAGTTAATATTAAAAAGTATTTATTTAAAAAACAGATTTTGCTAGGGTTAGGGTTAGGGGTTGGGGTTAGTGTTAGGGGTTGGTATTAGGTTAGGGGTTAGGGTTAGAGTTAGGGTTAGCAGTTAATTTTATAATTTAAAAAAGCGTCTAAAATCGTCTGATAACAAACAACCGGATGTTGACGGTGCAAATCGAAACCTGTGCTTTTGAATCCAGGTCGCCGCTGGGGTGCTTAAATGTGACTTGGTCCTATATTCGACCTTAAAAACATCGCAGGCCAGTGTAATATATCTATGACAAAACAGGCCTTTCTTATGCGCTTATAGATGAGATACTACTACCTAGGTATGTGATAAACATATAAGCACGATGTTCATTTTGATCAAGATATTAATATAATATTCCTCTATATAAATCTACGAGGCAATATCAACATAGGTCTGTGTCTGACAGGATGTGATCTAAGTTTATAAAACTGAATTTGAAGTAACACGAATGCCTATTCAAATGTCAAAAACATCGCGAATTTATTTTGAATAGAGTGAAAATATCAGTTTAACACAGATCGAAGTGTCTTGAATAGTGTATTTCATCTTCAAGAAAAAAAGCTCCAGTTCTCAGATTTGAAATTGAGACCAAATTACTCTAAGGCCTTTTTATGTATACCGTCTGACCTTCGCCGTTCAAACTACACCCCCCACACACATACACACCCATATATATATATATAATATATATATATATATATATATATATATATATAATATATATATATATATATGTTTGTGTGTGTGTACGTTTGAGCGTGCCTGTATAAGCATATATATATATATATATATATATATATATTATATATATGTATAAGCATATATAATATATATATATATATATATATATATATAATATATATATATATTGAAATGAGGCCAAATAACTCTAAAGCTTTTTTTATGTGTACCGTCTGACCTTTCACCGTTCAATGCTACACAAACACACGTATATATATATATATATATATATATATATATATATATATATATATATATATATATATATGAGGGGTATTGTGTGTATAAACATATATGTGTGTGTATAACACCTACGCACACACATACGCACACGTGCACGCACACAGACACACAGACACACACATACACACACATACACACACACACACACATATATATATATATGTATATATATATATATATATACAAGGAATTACGTCAACAAAAGTCTACTATAGGAACTTCATACAAACTACATGATCGATGATTCTTGATGTCGGTATGAGGTCCAGGATGTTTTCTTTGAAGTGATCTAATCCTTGAATGACATGTTATTCAACACACAATGGCCGAAAATTGCACAGTGAATGTTTTTGGGGGTTGTTGATTCGTTCTTGTTAAGGCTGGTTGCGTGTCGCTACTGTGTCATCTTCATCGATGTTTCGTCTCAGATATCTTGATTCCATGACGGCGAATTCTTATCTTTTCTTCTAATTTCGGCGCTCAAATACAGACTTTTCAAAATTCGATGGTTGAATATTTCTGGAGGGGAATTTAACTTTGGTACTTGCATCTTCTATCTCCAGACCCGCGCTCCTTCTCCGAGTTTGGAAAATAGAGTTTGATATTTCACATTCAAAGACTTGGGCATGGTGAAGAAAAGGAAACCTCAAGAGAGAAACTGAGTTGCTCCTAAGTGCAGCACAAAACAACGCCATGAGAATAAATTTTAATATTCGGGAGCCATCACGGAATTTTGAACCTAACCCTTTATTCAGTCCACGGGGGTATCCTTGATTGGTTCAATCCTGATCAAGGGCAGCAATAACATAGAATAATAATTAACACAGCTTAACGCCTCTACCCCAGCTACGGTTAGCAGAATGAGAACAGGATACCCCCGAGGACTGAATAAAGGGTTAGGTTCAAAGTTCCGATTATGACAATAAATTTCACGAATTCGAAAAGAAAGTTCCCGAGTCCGAAAAGAAGGTTCTCGAGTCCGAGAAGAAATACCTGAAGAAGGCCGGAGCGCATATCGACCTAAACGTTGTACAGATAACTATGAAGATGAGGACAATAGTCCGAACAACGCAGATAATACAAATCATCACGCCTCATCTCAAACATTCAGAGAAATAAATTGTATCAAAGTAAAATTTCGATGGTTGCATCATCTATTTCCATACCGGCGCTCCGTCTTCGAGTTTGGAAATCAAATCTTCATTATTTTTGCACAAAGATCAAGATCTGGAAATAATGAATGTGTATATATATTTACTTTGCCGTTAATTTTTTTTATTTTCATAGTTTCCTCCAAACATGTTGGCTGTCAAACAAAACGTGATGCTTTCTGTAGGTGTTGTTGTCTCTCCTTCCTTTTAGCTCTCTTTACTGTGGCGGCTTCTTTCCTCTCTTTTTCACTTCTTTTTGTTCCTTGTTTGACGAGAAGGGGCTAGGTCGCACAGTCTTCTGCAAAAGCCTCCCACGTGTTTATGTCGACGTGGCATGTCTAAATGTCTCTCTTGCAGACATATTTGAAGGGTAGGCGTGGTCTTCCTGCCGGTCGGGTACCCTCCACTTGTTCACCATACAGTAGGTCTTTGGGGATGTGGCCTTTGTCCATCCTCCTTATATAATAATAATAATAATAATAATAATAATAATAATAGGGTGAAAATAAAACAGCATTGTTGTAATCGGCTAGAATAGAAAAGTACTGGAGACATACGGAGATTTTTGGCACTCAGCCTCCAATTAAAAACTATCAGATTACGCTGGTTTGAAAAAATCACGAGGAGTGAAATCTATTGATAATGGAGATTCGCTTCCGGTTTTTGTCTGTAAGAAAAATTACGTCACTGCTTACATTACATTACCCAAAATCGTCATAACATAGAATAACATTTATTCTACGATTTTTGGCATGTTCAAATTTTGAGTGTATTTATTGAATAAATACACTCAAAATGTGAACATGCAATATTAGACAGTCCTCATTGTTTTTTAAAACAAGTTTTAATAAATACATGACTGGTATTACATATCTATATATAGTTTGTTTTTATTCTAATACATATTTAAAGTTTACTTTTCAAATTGTTTTATTTTTTATTCTTTTAATGAATTTGATGATTTTGTATACTTAGGATACAAACTCCCTGGCATTGAATTTCTTACTCCCACCCATCAGGCAATATGTTTCAAAAATCTATTTTTACATCGCCTGGAGAGTGTTTTTTATTTTGTACTAATAATAATAAAATGCGAACGATATTACACTTTGAATCCGTTTTCTGCACGTAAGTGTTGCCACGCCGTATTGTCCATCTGTGTAGGAACAGATTTTCAATTAAATAAGACACAACAAAAGACTGCCCTATGATCTATTATCGAACGATGTAAGCATTCGGGATTTATATTTATGTACCGATAACATTTTAAACCAAAAGCTCTTCCCGGTTCGCCTTGCAGTTTTAACAAACGCTTTCGTTTAAGTGGGATGACTTTTGAGAAAAGAGGTGCGAGATTCCGGAGCAAGAAAATGCC
>CM042155.1:79517030-79547030 GCA_023376005.1 Doryteuthis pealeii | reverse complement strand
TTTATTTATAGACATATTTTTCTATTTAACCCGTAGATAGGACCTTAATAGGTAATACCACTCCGCATTAGAGTGGACCTTGGAGAAATGGGGATGGAGGAGTTCTCCACCTTCCCCAGACCTCCTGAACTGAAACTTCACCATCAGATAAAATTCAACGTCATTCCCAGAACATGATGACCTTCAGCCACTGCCTTCTAGCACCCATATAATAAAAACGGGTGGGGCTTGCCATAAGGACAAATGGGTTGGAACAATCATATAGGTGCTATTTTTGCGGCGCGTGGTGTAATGGTTAAAGTCATGGGAAATGGACTCGTCGCCCCGAGTTCAAATCCTGGATGTGGTAATTGCATTTCACTTAGCGCTAATACCCTTGGGAAAGGTATGAATCCTACTCTCCCTCCAGCTATGGATAAATAGTAGGGCTGACTGGGCTCTTTAACCTTGGTTAGGTAACTGGTCTAGGAGAAGGAAAACTCTGAATTCAAACCTGTTGAACTCCGCTTAAGAAATCGACCTTGTGTCACATCCTGCTCGTACGGAGGGGCCGGTAAATATATATAGATGCTATTTTTTTCAAATGGGTCAGGTAGTGGTTTGTTTGAAGGGGTGGTCAATGTTTTTTTCTTTTAGGTGTTACTGACCTCCACATTTTTTGTCACCTCGACATTATTACCAGTGTAGAGTATCAAACTTATTGTTCAGGCCATATATATATATATATATATATATATATAATATATATATATATATATATATACACCAAACCAAACCAACCCATTGGGAAAAGTATATTCGGTGTCAGAATCGATTTATTGGACAGAACTTAAGACACTTTAATATATTTCAATGTTTTAAACTCCACTTTATTTATTTAGGGTTAGGGTTAGAGTTAGGGTTATATCACATTCCCCCCGTGTGGAAGGTTTTGTGAATGCATACAAGGATGGCTTTGGTAGTGAATAACTAACGAAGGTTGATACGACATTAAACAAACAAATCAAACTAAACAAATAGGAAATAAGCAGTCAGTGTCAGCATCAATTTATGTTTGAACTAAGGCCTCTTCATCATTTTAAATTCCGCTTGATAAAATTACCTTGTGTCACATTGACCTTGCGTGAAGGGGTTAATGGATGCATACAATAATGGCTTTGGCATTAAATAACCCCCAACAGTTTATATGCTATCAAATAAATAAAGAAAACAGAACCAAACAATCAGAAAATGTGCAGTCGGTATTAGTCTCATTTCCAGGGACTGAACTTAGGATTATTCATAATATAAATTTTCTGTCTGATAAATTGTGTCACGCTGGTCTTCGACACTGGAATAATGTTTGCCTTCAGACGATTATCTCCTCGGTCCCATGAAAAAGGGTGTGAGGAGCAAACATTATTCCAGTGACGAGAAAGTGAAAGAAGTGAAGAAGTTGTTCAAAAGTACAGTCAACAGAATTTTATTGGGCAGGGATACATGTTCTCATTCGAAGGTGGAACATTGCTATTGAGAGAAATGGTGACTATGGGAAGAAGTATGGATGTGATCCACAGCGGACTAGCTTTATTTTGATGCATGTTACATGTTCCTGTGTTGGTAATTATATCTGTCCTAATTACTTTTTTCCTCGTCCTCGTAGTATCATTTCCTGGGCCTGAGCTTAGTACTCTTCATAATTTTAAACTCTGTTTCCTAAATTGAACTTGTGTCACATTGTCCTCATTTGGAGTAGTTGTTGAACTCATTCAAGAATGACTTTGGCATTAAATAACCCATGGAATTTAATATCCCATTAAACCACTGGTGCACCCAGAGCTTTTTCAGGTGCGCTCCGTAGTATTCCTGAAAAATCTATCCAGATATGAAAAGCAAATGTATTCTAAGTTACTATATAATACCATTTCTTTACTAACACTCTGTTTCGTTGCGACATTATAATGATAGTTATTAATTACTTTTCTTGCAACTAAAAAACATCTACTGACAAAATAAAAGCGTTTCAGAGAAATCTACAGATTTGGAAAAGAACAGCGATCGAAGGCAATCTCGAAATGTTTCCTTTGATAAGTAATAATTGCAAAACTGAAATTCTGCCAATGATAATTGAACATTTATCAATTTTAGAAGAAAATTTGAGTTATTATTTTCCATCAATTAACACTGCGCAATATGACTGGATTAGAAACCCTTTTGTAGAAACTGCAATAGATTCTAGTTTAACGCTAACAGAAAAAGAAGAACTGGTAGCTGTGTCCACGGATCGTGGATTAATGATTAAATACAAAGAATTGTCTCTTGAAGCTTTTTGGATTTCTATCAAAAAACAACATGTGTCGATATCTAAAAAAGCGCTGGCCATTTTATTGCAATTTTCCACCTCATATTTATGTGAACTGGGATATTCAAACCTTCGCAACAATTAAGTGTAAAAAGAGAGGAACTCTTCAATGCGTTGATGAGGAAATGAGATTTTGTCTATCAAACATGAGACCAAACATTGAAGAAATCACAAGGTCTCATCAAGCTCATGTTTCTCATTAACACAGGAAGGAATAAACATCATAGAGGTATGTTAATTTTGCTTCTGTTAAATGTGTTATTTTTTTAATATATTTAATAGTTAACTTAATAACATATTAGTCCTATTTTGTATACAGTGTGCTATCAAGTATCTGTAGTACTGTAAGTGTGCCCAGACTGTATAAAGTTTGAGAACCACTGACTTAATAACATATTCGTCCTATTTTGTATACAGTGTGCTATCAAGTATCTCTAGTACTGTAAGTGTGCCCAGACTGTATAAAGTTTGAGAACCGACGACTTACTAACATATTCGTCCTATTTTGTATACGGTGTGCTATCAAGTATCTGTCGTACTGTAAGTGTGCCCAGACTGTATAAAGTTTGAGAACCACTGACTTAATAACATGTTAGTACTATTTTGTATACAGTGTGCTATCAAGTATCTGTAGTACTGTAAGTGTGTCCAGACTGTATAAAGTTTGAGAACCGCTGACTTAATAACATGTTAGTCCTATTTTGTATACAGTGTGCTATCAAGTATCTGTAGTACTGTAAGTGTGCCCAGAAAAGTTTGAGAACCACTGACTTAATAACATATTCGTCCTATTTTGTATACGGTGTGCTATCAAGTATCTGTAGTACTGTAAGTGTGCCCAGACTGTATAAAGTTTGAGAACCGCTGACTTAATAACATATTCGTCCTATGTTGTATACGGTGTGCTATCAAGTATCTGTAGTACTGTAAGTGTGCCCAGACTGTATAAAGTTTGAGAACCACTGACTTAATAACATATTCGTCCTATGTTGTATACGGTGTGCTATCAAGTATCTGTCGTACTGTAAGTATAAATGTGTTTTTTTTTATATCATATTATAATGGAGATTGTGTGATTTTCTGTCTGTAACCGAAACTATATGACCACTCAAGTCACAATTCCCTTAGATATTTACGTCACATTCTCTATGATTTTATTTTCTATTTAAACCTCAATTATTAATAAAATCGTTTTACATTATTAATACTGTTCACCATGTCTACATAACTAATAACATGTAATTGTATTTATATATCCAACAAAATTCCTGTTTACAGTGTGAAGGGGGAGGTTAATTTGCATACTGATATTAAAAATTTAACTTTAAAAAATATGTGCTAAATATTATTGGTTTCTAATTGTTTGGTTTTATCTTAATGAATATGAGCAACAATCTCTGGGATAAATCTTAAAAGAAATCGATTAACAAGAAGAAATAACTACAATTTAATTTTTACTTCCTATTTTAACTAAATAGTTATATTAGAAAAATTTAGCAATGAAAGACAGGAATGATGGAAGAGTAAGTTTTAGTTGTTATATTTTTCGATTATACCCGATTCTGTTTCAAATCGTTTTAACTGCATTCTTATTTATTTTGATTAGCCTTTCTAATTTAATATGATACTTTTTTTACATTACTTAATGTAACTTAAATCTTACATTACTTAAATTTTATATTACTTAATCTAAGTTAAATACTTGCACCCGGAGGGTGCATATATTTGCTAGTATTTAATAGTTAATTTAATAAAATATTAGTCCTATTATGTATACAGTGCGTTATCAAGTATCTGTAGTAGTGTTAGTGCGCCCAGACTGTATAAAGTTTGAGAACCGCTGACTTAATAACATATTCGTCCTAATTTGTATACAGTGCGTTATCAAGTATCTGTAGTACTGTTAGTGCGCCCAGTATGTTTAAAGTTTGAGAACCGCTGACTTAATAACATATTCGTCCTAATTGTATACAGTGCGTTATCAAGTATCTGTAGTACTGTTAGTGCGCCCAGTATGTTTAAAGTTTGAGAACCGCTGACTTAATAACATATTCGTCTTATTTTGTATACAGTGCGTTATCAAGTATCTGTAGTACTGTTAGTGCGCCCAGTATGTATAAACTTTGAGGACCACTGACTTAATAACATATTCGTTCAAGTATCTCTAGTACTGTAAGTGTAAATGTGTTATTTTTTATATATTTAATTGTTAATTTAATAAAATATTAGTCCTATTATGTATACAGTGCGTTATCAAGTATCTGTAGTACTGAAAGTGCGCCCAGTCTGTATAAAGTTTGAAAACCACTGCATTAAACAAATAAACCGAATTGAACCAAACTATCGACAAATGTGCAGTTGGGGTCAGCCATCAATTTCTGTATTGATCTTGGAACCCTTCATCATTTTAATTATTAAGTCATCGTTTTCTAAGTTTATTTAAGCAACACTGATTCGAAACAAAACAAGTTTATATTATCAGTTGAGATATTTATCAAACAATCATTTCAATCAAGTAGAAGCCAATATCAGCGGAAACCAATAGAAGTGATTTAGAAAATTGAATAAGGTCAACTAGTGAGACTTTGTCTTTGGAAACAAGAAGAAAAAAAAAAAGAGGCAAGACAATATTTAATCAGCGATTTCAAACGTTCACATGTTAATTAATTTCCCTAGAGTCCTTTGCCCGGCAACATTACCGTCTGTCCCAAATATGCAAATTATATGCAAATTGCTGCTGTCGATGAATCTATTAACGATTAGATGGAAATAAGCGTCAAGAATTTTCACGATTTATTGATTCTGTTTATTTTCCTGTTTTCCCATGAGAAATCGGGTAATAGATTCTGTATTTGTTTTGGTAAATTTTACACTGTTACTCAGCGGAAATTCTTACAGAGTCTCAGACACATTGGTAACGGTTACCATTTTGTAATATAAGAACCATAGAACAAATATCTAAATAATGAATCATGTACAAGTGTGCTTAATTAAATTCAGACTCATTTGACGTATATGTCTGTGCATAAGTGGAGGCGTGTGTTTTAATGGTTACCGTCAAGGAAAATAGACACGGTGAGACGTGTTCAAATCCTGGACGAGCTTGTTTGGATTTCACATAGTGCTTATAATCATGGGAAAGGTATGAATCCAACTATTCTCCGTCCTGTCAGCTGGGGCGTTAGAATGCACCGACTGCACCTCTGCAGACGGGTAAGACCCCCCCCCCCAATGGGGCCACCTGTTGCCCGTGGGTGGCGACCCGTGATGCTTAAGGATAGAGCCCATGTGGATGAGCAGTTCATGACATGCAATACTCCACTTTGGACCTATTTTGGGCTAGACGGGCGGTCGGAGAGGCCTCCTCCGATCAATCGGCTGGTCACGTCAAGCCCTAGCACCTATATGATTTTCCCAACCCTATTGCCCTGATGGCAATCCCACCCCTTTTTATCATATGGGTGCTAGAAGGCGGTGGCTGCGGGTCTACACGTCCTGGAATGACGTTAAACTCTATCTGATGGTGAGGTTCCAGTTTTAGAGGTTTGGGGAATGTGGAGCACCCCTTCATCACCATTGCTCCCTGGTCCATTCTGACCTGGAGTGGTAGTACCTGTTAGGGTCCCATCTATGGGTTAAATAGAAAAATGTATTTATAAAAAAATTGTATTATCCATTAAGAATTGATTTATTTCAAAACTTTATCGGCATTAAATGACCCACTGAGGTTGATATGCCGTAAAACAAAACAAACCAAACCAACTATTCTCTCTCCAGCTATGAGTATATAATATTGTAAACTGGGCTGATCAACCATTGTTAGGCAACCAGACTAGGAGAAGAGAAGCTCTGAATTCAAATCTGTTAAACTCCGCTTAAGAAATTGACCTTGTGTTACATCCCGCTCCTGCAGAGGGGTAGGCAAATGTATATCTGTGCACAATCGTATATACAAGACATGCTGGGCACTGCTGGAGAAATAAAGACAAACACATGAACAGCATTCTGCTATGGACTCCTACACTTGGACATACCAGTGTTAGGTGACCAACAAAAACTTACATTCATCGGTTCTTTGCTGACATTGGAAGTTGTCTATATGACCTACAAAGATTAGGGGCTCGCAGGGGTGAAATCTGAGATATTTGGAAAATACTCACGGAAGTGTTAGCTTCATATTTCAGCGTTTTGAGCAGAACTTCCATTGAGAAATTTTTGATTAACCTTCTCGGCCATTTGACAGCTGTCAATAAGGAGCGGTGTTTTAACTATTAAATACATACATTCGTTTACACACACACACAAACACACACACAATATTATATATATATATATATATATATATATATATATATATATATATACGAGACAAAACGTAACCTGTTAGGTTACCCATTGAGCTCTGGGTAGATAATTGAGATTAGGGAAAAGTCAGTTTGCAAAGCAAATTAGATTTTTTTTAAACTAAATCTGGTAGGACTAACCATTAAAATTATTTTGTAATTTGACCAAATTTATGTTAAGGCTTGCTGCTTGTGAAATTTAACATACAAATACATTTCAAATTCTCCTCTCTCTCTCTCTCTCTCTCTCTCTTCTCTCTCTCTCTCTCTCTCTCTCTCTCTCTACTCCTGAAAATTTTTTTTATTTTAATCCCCACACTTTTCAATAGAAATTCCCCTTCAAAATTTATATTCATGCCCAGAGGGTGTTTCCTGTCTGAGGGCTCCTGGTAGATTTATTTTTGTATTTTTTATTTTTTATTTTATTTTTTTAACTAAATTTTCTATTTTTATTCTTTCAGATTGAACTGAGAAAAGCACAGAATTTTGCTCTTGAATGTAGGAAATCAATTGATTGATTGATTCTAACCACATGCCCACCTGACTAGAGTTATTACTTACCTGGCATCTACTTGATGTAGAAGGGAGGATCAAAGTGTAGTATCTGTTCCAGATTCTATGCTTTGACACTTCTTACCTTCTATACCCGGCCTCGGCTGGGGGTCCAGTGTGCTTCGGCCTCTGGACCGGTAAAGTACAATTAATAGCGTCGATCCAGGGGGACCATCCTCCTGGATCGACGCAATTTTTATGCGCCCACGTAAAAACGAGACCTTGTGTCCAGCCCTCATAAGTGGGATGAGCAGGCAAATACCCCCACCTGACTAGAGTTATTTTAGGCCTAGAGGTCAGGGAATTGCTGTTAGAATTTTTTTGGATATAAGGCATGAGGCAAATGGTCACCCCTATTTATAGACTCACCTATGGGCACGTGACCTGGGAGAGATTCCTATTGTCCAATCCCTGGCAGTGCTGCTGCTGCTGTTGTATTTATAGAGGTCTGATTCTTAACCTTGGCTCATTGCTATTTGGATTCTCTTGGACGTCGGACTTACAAAGAATACTATAACACCGGATTCTTATTGGCTTGCTTACTTATTTACTACATCTGGAACCAGGGATGGCGGCCAGATACTCAACAATTGCATTCATTGCAAATTTATACATTTATACACACATACCTATACTTAAAATATGGCCGATTTAGCTCAGTCCGTAGAGCATCAAGCTAGAAACCACAAGGTTTCTGGTTTGATAATGGCCCTCGCCAACTCCGCAAATGAGTAGTACAGGGATCTGTGTGGAAAAATAATGGAGAACACATGCTGTCATGATGATAAAAACTGATTAAACCTTTATATATCCCAGGAATTGCTTGACACCAATATCTGCAAAACCCCATTTAAAATTTATGATTTTATAGATTATTTTTTCAGACAATGGTAAGTAAAAGACGTCGGGGTAATCTAAAGTCGGTATCAACCAGACAGCGTGGGAGTCTATCCCCTTTTCACTAGCGCTAGACCAAGGAAATTGTTTTTTAGAGGAGGCGGAGAGACACACCTACCATTAGCTCCTCACTTTATCACACAGATATCTGTGCTACTCCTACGCTGAACCTTATGGTTCGCAGCCGAACACTGACGACTGAGCTATTCGATATCTTTTTCCTTCAGGTTAGAATATTATTGTTCGTAATATTCTTCGTATGCACCCCTATATTTGTAAAAAAAAACACACACGCACACACACACACACACATACATACACATACACACACACACACACACACACACCACACACAAGATAATCTTTAATCTATGAGTTTCCTCAATATAGATACTACTACAGAATCCATTTCAGAACACCAACTAGGGATGATACAATGAATGAAACAAATTGTGGAGTACCTACTCGTGTCGATGGCCGATAGGGACCGTTGGTGAGAGATTGTCGAGAGATATCCGTGCTGCCGACATGGCATGATGATGATGATGATGATGATGATGATGATGCCTCTATATTATCTAACAATGTTGCAACCTTCTCAAATCATACAAAAATCGATATATTTTTTTTGGGAAACAGGCGTATTGCCTGAGTAGAAATAGGTCATCTATATGTTAAAACAAACAACATTCAAAATCATTTGCGTAAAGATACTTTTTATTGTTATTATTATTTTTGTTTTTTGTTTTTTTCTGAACGGCAGCAGATGTTTCTGATATGCGGAAAACGATAAATTGACTATAAATACGGTCAGTATTGCAGAGCTCAACACTAACGAACATGACAATTTGTTTTTTATACAAACGTCTACTCTAATTTTACTCGCAAGCACTAAATGAAAAATGGACATTTGAAAAAACACAGGATGCATTTATCAATAGATAAATGGATAGTTATATCTACGTTCGACCGTTTCGTATTTCTATATTCTAAACCATCACCAGGGCAATGTCATGTAGCGATGCCATGAAGCTTCTTTAAGAAAATCTATATTCAAGTTGTTGGAATTTTTGGATATAATGTGTGTACCTGATGGTCACTTCTATTTATAGAATCGCCGATAAGCAAGTGACATGGGAAGTCAGCCTATTGTTCAATCACTGGCAGTGTTCTGCTGCAGTTGTTATTTATACTGGCTGATTCTAATCTTAGCTCACTACTACTTGGATCTTCTTGGACGACGGACCTAAAGGATTCACCTAAAGGATTCTATACCACAGGACTTATTGACTTACCAAAGGATTCTATATCACGGGACTTATTCACTTACTAAAGGATTCTATAACTCGGGACTTACTTATTTACTTTGAGTTCTTTCCAACTGGCCAAGGATGGTGGCCAGATACTTAACACAAGTGAAAAGGAAACGAAAAATATGACCGCTTTAGCTCAGTCGGTAGAGTGTCCGCTTAGGAATCACAATGTTCCTGGTTCGATAGCGGCTCTCGCCAACAGTGTATGAGTAGCACAGGGATCTGTGCGGTAAGGGAAGGAGCTGATGGTAGGTGTGGCGATCAACTTCAGACGCAAAAACAATGTCCTTGTTCTAAGCGCTAGTGAAAAGGGTATATGCTCCCTCGCTATCTTGCTGATACAGACATTAGGCCAACCCGACGACTTTACTTTTGACTTATAATTATGGTTCATAATATTGCTCCCTAATATTTATTTATCATTTTTAAAGGCGCTTTGGCTGAAGAGGAGAAGTTAATGCGCTTCTTTGAAACCAAAGGTGACAAAAGCTTTTAAAAGATTTTATAGCTTGTTCTAATATATATATATATATATATATATATATATATATATATATATATATATTCTAGCCTCCAATCTGGGCAGTGCGCCAAATGTAGCAAACATTGCATTTGCATTTAAATTTGTAAATTGTGCTGCAGAATATAAGCCCTCAATGTTCTCCATCTTGGCATCCTCAAACAACGAGTTACACCTAGCTGTACACGAGGCCCTCCTCATCAACATCAACAAATTCCGTGCTGCTCTTTGTATACAGAAGCAATTTCATTCTTTACTACTCTTTTTCGGCCCTACCGTTCTTGATCACACCAACACACACACACACACACACACACACACACATATATATAATATATATATATATATATATATATATATATATATATATCTTTGAGGGGAAGGAAAAACTCGACACCGTTATTCCATAATAAATTTATTTCGACCAAAGTTAATTTTCTGTTGCGCAATTCAAATTATTTTGATTTACCATCTGATGAGACGGAATTTTGGGGAGCTTTATTAAATCAACTTAGATTTATAAAGGCCCCAATTTTGGTCGAAATAAATTTATTATGGAATAACGGTGTTGAGTTTTTCCTTCCTTTCAAAGATAAATATTGCTCTGTATATAATCTAAAAAGTTTATTATACATTGAGCTCTTTTTAGTGATTTAAAGATTCACTGTATTTATACATACTGGATCATACAATAACAATACAGTGTGTATTTGAAATCACATATAGAATCATCCCTTACTATCAAGTTTTGGATACCTCTCATCTATATATATATATATATGTGTGTGTGTGTGTGTGTGTGTGTGTGTGTGTGTGTGTGTTCATACATCTTAAATGTGGAGAGCAGATTTCCATCAATTATTGAAGCACGCCTTAGGGTTGTTGGAAATTCCATAACCAATTATCTCCCCCTGCCGCTAGGGGGCGGGTCGCCAACATCGTATGTTGGCGCCAAATACCATAAACTTCACTTATCGAAAGGCAGTACTGGAGGAGAGACGTAAAACCACCAAGCTCTCATTACCAAGCCCCAAAACAGGGTCTACTTATCACAGAACTCTACAACCAGCACCCTTCTAAGGCATTGTATATGCATACTGCATAAAGGCCGATACAATTGCACACTTACTGAAGGACGAGAAACTACCGAGACGAAGCGTTTTATCAATATTTCCTACCGACGAAAAGAATACCCTGTTATCGCCATTACTCCAAGAAAATTACTCCACAGATAAGTTTGTAGCAAATACCATTAAAATTTGCAACAATTTTATGTAATTTTTTGTCAATACAAGTGTCTGCATTTACTTTCGTGTTTGTTCCTTCTTTGTCCGCCAATTTGCCTACAACTACGGATAAATAAGAGCTCCTTCGAAAACCGTAAATACTCTTAGGGTCGCCGCTTTTTGGGGATGCAAAATAGAATGTGCAATAGGCATCGTAGGAGCCCATGAAGTTACTTGCTGATTCTTCTCCCAGTTTTGGTTGGTTGACTGGTTGGTTGGTTGGTTGGTTGGATTTTACGGCATGTCAACATTTGTTAGGTTATTATAAGCCGAAGTCATTGGTTTTATCATTTCAATATTTCAAACATGTTTTTGTTAAATCAGTTAACAGGTACTGCCACACCGTGTCAGAATGGATCGAGAAGTAATGGCGATTAAGGGATACTCCACACTCGCCAGAGCTCCAGAATGGGGACCTCATCACTAAATGCAGTTTAACGTCATACCCAGGACACTCCCACTTTTAGTTAAGTCTATATATAAAGTCGACTGGGTGGCGTAATGACGGTATCAGCCAGACAGCGAGGGAGTGGATCCTCCTTTCACTAGCGCTAGACCAAGGAGATTGTTTTTGCGTCTGAGGTGGAGCGGTACTCCTTCCATCAGCTTCTATATTTACGGCACAGATCCCGGTGCTACTCATACGCTGAGTTGGCGAGAGCCGGTATCGAAACAGGAACCTTGCGATTACTAAGCTAGTGCTCAACCGACTGCACTATACCAAAAGAATCCAATATTTACAGTGGTTGAAGATTATTTTTCAAGTGATGGGTACTTTCGTCCGGTAGGAAAAGAAGACCACTGGACATCCAACGTGATTTAAAGCTGTGGCAATGGGTGAATCAGTAGTCTCAGTCTTGATGAACAGGGGGATATTTTCTTCAATAGCGCGAAGTAAAGCGCTTCCCATTTCTTGCTTAAGGGTTTTGAATGCGTCTAATCTTTCATAATTTTAAAGCGAACGAGACAGCCATGATCTTATCCGAAAATATGAATATATATTGTGAGTAATAAAATGACAACCCACGTACTGGATGTACGGTAGCTTTAGCTTTAGAAATACGTAGTTCTTAAAGTAGGCCTAATCATTCCGCATTGAGTTTGAGTACCCCATGAGATGTTATAGAATTGTCAAATTTGATAGATGTGAGTGATAAAGATGATTTTTTTCCTTGAGAGTGACATCAGGTAGTTTGGCAATCTCTCGAAATTTTGAGAAATTTCTATTAAGTTTGTCTTGAGTACCAGCTATAGCAATGTTATTTACATAAACGTACGTTCTACGCAAGGTATTCTTCTTAATATTGTCCATTATTCACTGAAATCAGGCAACACCGTTTGATGGAATTTGACGAAAACTGGTTAAATTTCCTCAGACACAAAGAAGGGTAGATTTTCCATTTAGAGATTTCCCAAGCCAGATCTTCCATTCTTGGTAGCGGGTTAGCGCCCACCAGAGTAAACGTATTAATAATTCTACTATAATCTGTTATTTACATCGGGTATATAATGGCGAGAGGGAGTAGGGGTTGAAGAGATGAGATATGAGATTGGCTCTTACTTGTTCTTCTTGTTCTGCCATTCTCTTCTTCTGGGCTGCTTCCTTCTGCTGGGTGGCTACTCATTTCTTTGTTGGAATAATTAAGCAAGGCTTATTTGTCTTTCATATTCTTTATTAAAGACCCACAGCCCAAAAGGGTTTCTAACCGCACGGGGAGAATTCGGCATCTTAGTAGCGAAGGACCCCAACGTCTGCTCCTTCTGACTAACCACCAAAATCTGCTCATTTCTGTTTTCGCGCCTTCACATTGGCGGAAGTCGGTGGGGGATGGGCAAGTAAAGGTCATTCCCTGTCAATAATATAACCCCTTCCGATTTTGAATTTTCAACGAACTTCAATTCAAAGTCTAACTAAACTTATAAACAGTAGGCTACCCACGAATTATGTAACATAATCTACCACTAATCTCTTTCATACCATTCGTTTACCTTGATTAAAACTTGAGCTCATAAGAGGGTCGTTCTTACTGCAATATCTACTTCTGTAAAATTAATTATCATCAACCTCAATAAAGAGACTACAAGAATTTCTAAACAGTCTAGATCAATATTACTGACCTAACAGAACGTGTAGATATAACACAGTATGATGATTTAACTATTACAACGTTTGCTATATTTACTCAAGAGCTATTGCTAATTTCTCAATATGTATTTGGTTTGGTTTGGTTTGTTTTGTTTTACGGCATATCAACCTCAGTGGGTCATTTAATGCCGATAAAGTTTTGAAATAAATCAATTCTTAATGGATAATACAGTTTTTTTTATAAATACATTTTTCTATTTAACCCATAGATGGGACCCTAACAGGTACTACCACTCCGGGTCAAAGTGGACCAGGGAGTAATTGTGATTAATGGGGTGCTCCACATTCCCCAAACTTCCAAAACTGGAACCTCACCATCAGATAGAGTTTAACGTCATTCCCAGGACATGTAGACCCGCTGCCACCGCCTTCTAGCACCCATATGATAAAAAAGGGGTTGGGGCTTTCCATAATGGTAATAGGGTGGGAAAATCATATAGGTGCTAGGGCTTGACGTGACCAGCCGATTGATCGGAGGGGGCCGCTCAAAATGTAAAAACTAAAATAAGTTTGATTTAACTCTCTCTCTCCCTCTCTCTCTCTCTCTCCCCTTCTCCCTCTTTCTTTCCTTCTTTTTCATCTTTTTATGTTCAATTGAAACAGATCAGCGTTATCGCTTCCACACGCTCACCCTCTATCTTTCCCTTCCTTGTTTTCTTTTTTTTTTCTTTCTTTCTTTCTTATTATATTTTCTCCATGTATCATGTCCTTTTGCTTCGTTTTCTTTCTTTATAATAAAAACAGAATGGTCTATTATTTAGCTGTGATGACGACACTCATAAGAAATAAGGGTTCGGTTGACAAGCGACACCAGATAATCAGTAATTAATTTTTTGTATTTCATTTTGGCGGATTTGGACATTCTCATTTTTAAGCAGTGGGTGTTGCAAGAGGTTAACGGTCAGCAGATTAAGGAACGAACGTATTAATATATAAAGACGATATATATATATATATATATATATATATATATATATATAAACCAAAGCAGATGGTAAACAACTAGCCGTTGGATTAGATATTGAGAGACTTTTTGGGTAGCTGCCAAATTCACACGACACATCTATTAATAATGGAGATTCGCTTCCGGTTTTTGTCTGTAACAAAAATTACGTTACTGCTTACGTCATATTACCCAAAATCGTCATAATTTGAACATGCAACATTAGACAGTCCTCATTGTTTTTTAAAACAATTTTTAATAAATACCTGACTGGTATTATATATCTATATATAGTTTGTTTTATTTTAATACATATTTAAAGTTTACATTTCAAATTGTTTTATTTTTTAATCCTTTAATGAATTTGATTATTTTACTTACTTAGGGTACAAACTCGCTGACATTGAATTTTTAACTCCAACCTCTCAGGCAATATGTTTGAAAAATCTATTTTTACATCGCCCGGAGGGTGTTTTTGGTTTTGTACTAGTGCTAATTAATGAAGTCTTAATAATGTCAAAACAAAGAATGAAGAATATTCCAATAAAAATCTCCTTTTAGGCTTAAATCTTGGTTATTTCCTATAAGTCTAACATAAAAAAGGGAACCACTCTTGGCTGATAAATTATTTATTTATTTATTGATCTATTGGAAAAAAGAAGACGAGTTAGGATTAGGGTTAGGGTTTAGGGTTAGGGTTAGTGTTTAGGGTTAGTTTAATGGGGAAAATAAATAAATAATGTATCAGTCGGAAGTGGTTTCCCTTTGTTCATATTAGACTTATAGGAAATAACCTAAATCTTTTTATTGTATCGTTAAGTGAAAATGAAGCAATGTCGACAGTCCGCGGAACAGCTTTTACTATAATATTTTGTACGAATGAAGAAAAGATCCGATAACAGTTTCTGATCTTATTATAATGGAGATTGTGTGTTTTTCTGTCTGTAACCGAAACTATATTCCTACTCAAGTCACAATTCTCTTAGTTATTGACATCACATTCTCCATGATTTTATTTTTATCTAAACCTCAATTATTAATAAAATTGTCTTACATTATTAATACTGTTAACTATGTCTACATACTGACAACATGCAATTATATTTATATATACAACAAAATAGCGGTTTACAGTGTGAACGGGAAGGCTAATTTGCATATTAATATTAAAAAATCGAATTTAATAAATATGTGCTTAGTATTATTGATTTCTAACTGTTTGGTTTTATTTTAATGAATATAAGCAAAAATATCTTCAATGAATCTTAAATGAAATCGATTAACAAGAAAAAATAACTGTCATTTTATTCTTTACTTCCTCTTTTAACTAAATAGTTAAATTAGAAAAAATAACAATGAAAGACGAGAGTGATGGAAGAGTAAGTTTCAGTTGTTCCATTTTTTATTATACTCCTTCTGTTTCAAATCTTTTATTATACTCCCTCTGTTTCAAATCTTTTTATCTGTATTCTTATTTAGTTTCATTAGCCTTTCTAATTTAATACAATATTTTATTACATTAAAACTTAAATACTTGCACCCGGAGGGTGCATATATTTGCTAGTATAGATAATATAGGGAACTATAATTATAAGTAAATAACGCTCAATATAGTGAATGGACCATTTATATTTAAGTTAGTTTAGCATATTGATCAACATTTACGGTCAACAACATTCCCTGTCAGATAATCATGATTTTAACAGAGATGCAAAATTCACTATCGTCGGAAGAATTGAAAAAGAGGCCAACATTATACCTGTAATCGGAAACGATGAATACAGATGGATTTAAAAATATAAACACATTTCCATCCATTCGATCTTAACAAGAAGCTTGTGGTGATAAAAGATGTGGGAGTCAGTAATACCTAAAAAGAAAAAATCAAATGTATACATATATGTATATATATGTACATATGTCTATATACAAACAACTTCTAGAAACCTTCCTCACACACATATATATATAGAAACATTTCAAACGAATTTAACTAAAATAAGTTGTATTTTCACTGAACAGATGGACTCGCCACTTCTAATACAATTGTCTGCCCGGATTATAGTGGTTTTTCAAACACTTAAAACATTATTTTAATTTTTTAAATTTTCTAAAAACAATTTCTTTAACAATGAATTTTCTCCTGACGATTACCAAAATAAACAACATAAAGAAATATTCCTGTTGGTCTTATCCCTTTTTGTTCATCTTATATATATTATATATATATATATATATATATATATATATATATATATATATATAGCTGTGTGTGTGTGTGCGTGTGTATATAATAATTATAGTATATTATTATATATATATATATATATATATATATATATATATATATATATAGCTGTGTGTGTGTGTGCGTGTGTATATAATAATTATAGTATATTATTATTATTAGTATTATATATATATATATATATATATATATATACTAGCCCCTCCGCACGAGCAGGATGTGACACAAGGTCAATTTATTAAGCGGAGTTTAACAGGTTTGAATTCAGAGTTTTCTTTCTCCTAGACTGGGTACATAGGCCGGGTTAATGAGCCCAGTCTGCCCTGCTATTTAACAATTATTGGAGGGAGAATTAGATTCATACCTTTCCCAAGGGTATTAGCGCTATGTGATGTTCAAACAGCTTCGTCAAGGAATTGAAGTCGGGTCGACGAGGACATTTCCCATGACTCTAACCATTAGACAACGTGCCTCCATATATCTATAACTCCATATCTCTATTAATAATGGAGATTCGCTTCCGGTTTTTGTCTGTAACAAAAATTATGTCACTGCTTACGTCACATTACCCAAAAATACACTCAACATTTGAACATGCAACATTAGACAGTCCTCATTGTTTTTTAAAACAAGTTTTGATAAATACATGGCTGGTATTATATACCTATATATAGTTTGTTTTATTCTAATACATATTTAAAGTTTACATTTCAAATTGTTTTATTTTTTAATCCTTTAATGAATTTGATGATTTTACTTACTTAGGGTACAAACTCGCTGACATTGAATTTTTGACTCCCATCTCTCAGGCAATATGTTTCAAAAATCTATTTTTACATCTCCCGTGGGGCTATTTCTCTGAATGTTTGAGATGAGGCTTGATGATTAGTATTATCTGCGTTATTCGGACTATTGTCCCCATCTTCATTGTTATTTGTACAACGTTTCGGTCGATATGACCTCCGGCCTTCTTCAGGTATTTCTTGTCGGACTCGGGAACCTTCTCGGACTCGGGAACCTTCATTTCGAACTCGGGAACTTTCTTGGCGTAATCGGGAGCCATCACGGAACTTTGAACCTAACCCTTTATTTAGTCCACCGGGGTATCCTCTTCTCATTCCACTAATCATAGCTGGGGTAGGAGTTGTGTTACTGCCTCTACTCAGGATTGAACGAGGAATCCGGAGATAACAGCCACTTAGAACTGTCTTAACCTAACTACCTTATCCACTAGGCCATGTTTTCAATTGGACACATGGCCTAGTGGATTCCGGGTTTAATCCTGAGTAGAGGCAGTAACATAGAAAAATAATTAACACAACTCCTACCCCAGCTATGGTTGGCGGAAATAGAAAAGTATACCCCCGTGGACTAAATAAAGGGTTAGTTTAAAAGTTCCGTGATGGCTCCTGATTACGACAAGAAAGTTCCCGAGTTCGAAAAGAAGGTTCCCGAGCCTGAGAAGGCATATCGGCCGAAACGTTGTACAAATAACAATGAAGATGGGGACAATAGTCCGAATAACGCAGATAATACCTCCCGGGGAGGGGCGTTTTTTATTTTGTACTAGTATATATAACTATAATCTTTAATCATACTAGCAAATATATGCACCCTCCGGGTGCAAGTATTTAAGTTTTAATATAATAAAATATTACATTAAATTAGAAAGGCTAATGAAATTGAATAAGAATGCAGAAAAAAATTGGAACAGAGGGGGTATGATTGAAAAATAGAACAACTTTGAAACTAACTCTTCCATCATTTTCCATTACTCCCGTCTTTTATTGGTAAATTTTCTTAATTTAACTATTTAGTTAAAATAGGAAGTAAAGAATAAAATAACAGTTATTTGTTCTTGTTAATGGATTTCTTTTAAGATTTTCTTCGAGATTTTTGCTCATATTCAATAAGATAAAACCAAACAATTAGAAATCAATAATACTAAGCATATATTTATTAAAATCACATTTTTAGGATCAATATGCAAATTAACCTTTCCATTCATACTGTAAACCACTATATTGTTGTATATATAAATACAATTGCATGTTATTAGTATGTAGATATGGTCAACAGTCTTAATGATGTAAAACAATTTTATTAATAATTGAGGTTTGAATAAAATAAAGTCAGGGAAAATGTGAAGTAAATAACAAAGGGATTTGTGGCTTGTATAGTAATATAGTTTCGGTTACAGACAGACAAACACACAATCTCCATTATAATAAGATGAAATGTAAACTTATGCTCTATACATGCTAGTTTCTAAACTACAATTCACTTTTTATTCTCGTTTTTAGGGACGTATAATCCATTTCCATTCAGTTGAATTGCTCCACTTCATATTTCATCAAACATTGTAACATAATCTATTATATAAAATCGCCCCCACATGGACAAACAGAAGTGAAACTTTAACAATTACTATTTTGTTTTATCTTATTTCTATGTACCCGATTTTTAAACCTCATTACGTGGACTTTGTTTCCATACAATTTATAAATTCATTCGCATTGTTTGGTTAGAAACAAATCTAAAACACATAATACACCCGCTTTCTTGTTTCTTTTAAGATTCTTCAAAAAGGAAACGACAGAATGATTCCGTATATTTAATAGATACATAAAAGTGAGCGTAATTTGTCTTTCTATTTTCATTTATTTATTTTGTAAAAATCTAAATTTTTATTTTCTTTATTTGAAGTACGTATTTTATTCCTTTTTATACTTATATATCATATATTATATACTTGCATATATTATATGATATATCTTTATATTATCATCTTTATATATTCTTTTAAATTTGTATATTATATACTTATATATCATATATATACTTTTATATATTATATGCTATATTTTTATATTGTTATCTTTATATATTCTTTGAAATTTATATTAATACTTATATATATATATTATATATATATATTCATATATTATATACTTTTATATTATTATCTTTATATATTCTTTTAAAATTTTATATTATATACTTATATATTATATATATATATTATGCTATATTTTTATATTATATATCTTTATTTTTATATTATATACTCATATATCATATATATACTTTTATATATTATATGCTATATTTTTATATTACTATCTTTATATATTCTTTTAAATTTTTATATTATATACTATATATATCATATATTATATACTTTTATATATTATATGCTATATTTTTATATTATTATCTTTATATATTCATTTAAATTTTATATTATATACTTATAAGTATATCATTTTTTATATATTATATGCTATATTTTTATATTATTATCTTTATATATTCTTTTAAATTTTTATATTATGTATTATACATTTCTATAACTTTTTATTTTATTTTTTAATATTTTTATTTCATTATTTTTTTATATGTTTTCAAATTTTTATAATATATATTGTTATATTTTATATTTTTATATCATTATTTTTATATTTCAAGAGAACATTGTTTTTGCTGTGTTCTTATGTGTATTCGTGTGTATATTTTTTTCTACGTTAAGAAGAATTATATTTTTGCCATTATGACGAAGTTGATGGCCAAGTTTCTTCTTTTCTCCAGCGTAAATGATTATGATAAAAGGAAGAAAAAATCTGGAAACATGAAACTAAATCGTCCCAATTGCCTTTGAGTGCCTTCGTCGAATGAGTTTATTCAAATTACCCTTTAAGATACATCTGCTGAATTTTAATGACATACCAGTGAATGATTCATATATGTCTTTTCATTCAACTTTCTGTCTTCAATTTCTTTTTTCTTCCACTTTCTTTCTTCTTTCTTTCTTTCTTTCTTTCTTTCTTTCTTTCTTTCTTCTTTCTTCTTTTCTTTCTTTCTTTCTTTTTTCTTTCCTTTCCTTCTTCCTTCCTTTTCTTTCTTTCTTTTTTTTCCTTCCTTCCTTCTTCTTCTTTCTTTCTTTTTTCTTTCTTTCGTCTTCTTTCTTTTCTTTCTTTCTTCTTTTTTCTTTCTTCATTCTTTCTTTTTCTCTTCTTTCTTCTTCTTCTTTCTTTCTTTCTTTTCTCTTCTTCTTCTTTCATTCTTTCTTTTATTTCTTTCCTTCTTTTCTTTTTTTCTTCTTTTCTTTCTTCATTCTTTCTTCATTCTTCTTATTTCTTTTCTTTCTTTCTTTCTTCTTTCTTTCTTTCTTTCCTTCTTTCTTTTCTTTCTTTCTTCATTCTTTCTTTATTTCTCTTCCTTCTTTTTTTCTTTCTTCATTCTTTCTTTCTTTCTTTCTTTCTTTCTTTATCTCTCTTTCTTTCTTTCTTTCTTTCTTTTTTTCGTACTTTCATACTTTCTTCCTTCTGCTTTCTTCATTCCTTCTTTCTTCCCTTCTGTGTTTAATTTCTTCTTTCTTTCTTTTCTTTCTTTTATTCCTTTTTCCCTCCTTCTTTCTTACTTTTTTCTCTCTATTGCTTCTTTCTTTCTTTCTTTCTTTCTTTCTTTCTTTCTTTTGTTCTTTCTTTTTTCCTTATTTTACTTTCTTTCTTTTTATTCCTCCTCCATTCTTTCCTTCTTTTATTGCTTTTATTCCTTCTTTTTTCCTTTTTTCTTTCCTTCTTTCTTCCCTTCCGTCTTTCTTTTCTTCTTTCTTTTTTCGTTTTATTCCAATCATTCCTTCTTTTTCCCTTTATTCATTCCTTACTTCTTTCTTTTTTCCTTTTTTATTTCTTTCTTGTTTATTTCCTTTTAGCTTCCCTCTTCTAACTTTTCTCTTTTCTTTCCTTCATTCTTTTGCTTCTTTCTTTCTTTTTTTTTATTCCTTTTATTCTTCTTTTTTACTTCTTTCTTTCTTTCCTTGTTTCTTTCTTTCTTTATTCCTTTTGTTCCTTCTTTATTTCTTACTTTTCCTTCTTTTTTTCTTTCATTCTTTCTTTTATTCCTACAAATAATTCGTTGTCTTTCTTTTAAAATGCATCATTTGTGATTTTTTACATTAGACATTCATGTATGTTTATTATTTGTTTATTAATAAAGCAAAAATAAGAAGCAAGACTGCATCACAGTTGACAGAGCATTCACTACGGTAAAACTATTACTTTCACTTTCCAACTTGGGAAAACTATCCCCCCGCACACACACACACACACACACACACAACACACACACATAACTTATCCACCATCTATGGGTTAAATGATACCATACAGTTCTTCTCCAATTGGAGGCGCATTGTGTAATGGTTATCGTCGTAGGAAATGAACAGTGACCCAAGTTCAAATTCAGGACGACTCTGTCTACATTTTACTTAGCGCTCATATCCTTCTGAGAGGTATGCATCGGACTATTTTCAATCCAGCTATGAGTAAATAGTAAGGCAGACTGGGCTTTTTAACCATAATCAGGCCTATAACACTATAATAATGATAGAAAGTTCACTGGCGATCATCATCATCAATCATCATCATGTCGCGCTTGCAGCACAGATATCCATGACAATATCTCGCCAACCTTCCCTATCATTCATTGCACCTTGGTGATCCTCTGCGGAGCAACCAGCATCCTCGCATAGCTGGTCAGTGTAGGTCCTTGCCGGAGGCCCTACACCTGCATTTCCATGTGTTGGCTTCCACAGGAGAACGTCGCCTATGAGCTCGTCCTTGCTTCTCCAGCAGTGTCCTGCATGCCTTGTCCGTCTCACTTGGATAGTTTGTGAGATGGTGGGGCAAGTGACTGTACAGCTGCCTCCTCGTGGGGTGTTACTTCCACGACTTGTTCAACACTGCACGCAGCATTCTTGTGCAGCTTCCATCTAGCTTATTCTCAAGACGCTTCGTTAGGGTCCAAGTGGTGCAGCCATATAGCACCACTGATACAACCACAGCCTGGAAGAACCGTCGCTTCAGCTTGTCAGGGAGATTGGACCTCCATATGACATAATTTGTTTGTGGCCGACCATGCCTTTGCTATTCGTGTATTAACATCGCTCTCTGTGGATGAGATACATAGATTAATTAGGAGGATTTATTAAAAGTTAATTATAATCCTTTATAAGGAAGAGTAAAAAATAAATAAATAAATAAATACTATTAAAAATAGCACCTGATGACACACAATCCCTATATTGCGTTCCTTCAAAGGTCAAATCAAAAGTTAGCATCGACGACGAACAAAATTACTAAACAAAGAAAATTGAAAAGGTCAATGTTAAATCTCTATTTAGATAAATAAAATATTTACTTTTTCTCTGAATGTTTGAGATAAGGCTTGATGATTAGTATTATCTGCATTATTCGGACTATTGTTCCCATCTTCATTGTTATTTGTACAACGTTTCGGCCGATATGCCCTTCGGCCTTCTTCAGGTATTTCTTGCCGGACTCGGGAACTCACACGGGGTCTGGAACCTTCTTTTCGGACTCGGGAACCTTCTTTCCGAACTCGGTAACTTTCTTTTCGTAATCGGGAACCATCACGGAACTTCGACCTTAACCCTTTATTTAGTTCACGGGGGTATCCTGTTTTCATTCCGTTAACCATAGCTAGGGTAGGAGTTGTGTTAATTATTTTTCTATGTTACTGCCTCTACTCAGGATTGAACCCGGAATCCAGAGATAACTGTCACTTTACAACTGTCTTACCTAACCACCTTATCCACTAGGCCATGTGTCCAATTAGAAACATGGCCTAGTTGGATAAGTAAGTTCCCGAGTCCGTCAAGAAATACCCGAAGAAGGCCGGAGGGCATATCGGCCGAAACGTTGTACAAATAACAATGAAGATGTGGACAATAGTCCGAATAATGCAGATAATACTAAATATTTACTTATTTTGGATTATAAGTTAATTTAAGAGTTAACATGGAATTTAACTTATGGAAGATCACAACTAAGTCTGGCACAAGACCATTAACACAATAGATAAAAATATTATCGAGCGGCTCACCAATCAAATAAAAGTGGGGTGGAGTATCTTTCGCCCTCTCCGAGACGTGTAACACAGGGCCATGATTTTGATTGGACATCAAACGCGACCTCGAGGGACTTTTCTACTCCTTCTGGAGGATTACGTTGTGAGGTCATTGGTATGGTGTTTCTATTGGCTGGCCATTCAGAGCCGTATGTTCAGTGTATGGGCCCCATAAATGAAGACACCGAAAATGGAACAAAGCAGATTGAAAGTCGGTTCCATAGCTTCGAGATTTAGGGCATTCGACACTTCGCTACTTCGCCATTGCTTCCCGCTGTCTTGGCACCCAAAGTCCTGAACTTTGCCTCTTCAGCCAGAGTTAACTAGCTGTATATAGCCAGTCAACTCTCTAATTGAAACACTCGACATTGAAAACCCCTTTGTTGTTGTTCAGGATTTGGGTCACTGTATGATGAATAAAGGTATTGTTATATACCCTTGTTAATAAGCGTTAATAAGTGTTGATTGAGTTTCATAGTATATATATATAAAAAATATATATATAAATATATATATATATATACTTATTTATTATTATTATTATTATTTACTCCTTTTGAGTTTTCACATCAGCATTAGCTGATGGTCTTTCACTGGAGTCTGAGTGACAGCAAGTCTCCTCAGGTCTCCAGGACTCTTCTGAGAATTCTGGCAGATTGCAGCATTTCAGTCTTCTGAATGGTTTCAATCCTTCCTCTGATATCCAAACTTTCCAAACCCTTTTCCAATCCTTTTGGGACCGTTCCAAGTGCACCAACTACAATTGGTATCACTTTCACTTTCATATTCCATAAATTTTTCAGTTCTCTGGCAAGGTCCAGATATTTGTCCATTTTTTCATTTTCCTTTAGCTTCACCCTGTGATCTGCTGGCACTGCAAAATCCACCAGTTGACAAGTTCTTTCTTTTTTGTTTATCAACACTAGGTCTGGTCTTCTTGCTGGGATAAGGTGATCCATTTTTATTTCAAAGTCCCAGAGAATTTTATGCGTTTCGTTATTATTATTATTATTATTATTATTATTATTATTAATTATTATTATTTGACTCAAACACTCCTTTTTGATGGTTGTTTTATGCTTTTGCAGGGGATAAAGTCAACGTATTCTGG
Source organism: Doryteuthis pealeii (assembly GCA_023376005.1). Classification (NCBI taxonomy): domain Eukaryota; kingdom Metazoa; phylum Mollusca; class Cephalopoda; order Myopsida; family Loliginidae; genus Doryteuthis; species Doryteuthis pealeii. The sequence continues at coordinate 79,522,400 of CM042155.1, read as the reverse complement.
GCCCCATTGACACGGCTAGAAATAAGGAGGAGGGTTATCTATATATATATAAAGGACAGTTGGAATGTATGTATGTCCTGGGGAAATTACGGAAATAAAACAATTAATAACAAAGTAAATATATATATGTACATTCACTATCACCAGAGTTTGTTTTTGTCCCAAAACAATTAAGAATTTATTTATATTTATGAAGATATCTAAAAGATTGAATCTGAATAGTAAGAAAAGGGAAAGTTATTGGTGGTGTTCGTAATTAAAACATAAACAAATCAATTATGGAAGACCAAAATAATCAATGGATCGGTGAGACTAACTTTCATATGTTCCCCTTCTACACAGGCAACGACAGATTTTCGATGACATGTCTTCCGCCAGGACCATTAGTAATCCTCATACTATTGTTGGGTTGTCTTCCCCTTGCCTGGAAGAGTTATCTTCCCCCTGGGTTCCCGTTTTTGACCACCAGGTTTTTTTCGGTATTAAGCGCCTGTTTTGAACTCTATGTCTCACCCTTCTTCTGTGTTGGCTCCGAAGCCCCCCACACAGCACTAGTAAGTGACATTACTTTATGAACGCTCCATATTCTTCTAGTAAAAAATTTTAAAAATGTATTTGAGCGACAGGGCTGGCAGAGCAGTTGGTAAATACATAAAAAGTCGTCGGGGTGGCCAAATGTCGGTATCAGCTTGACAGCGAGGGAGTCTATAACCTTTTCAGTTGCGCTAGACCAAGGAGATTATTTTTAGCATCTGAGGTGGAGCGCCACACCTACCACCAGCTCCCCACTTTACCGCACATATCCCTGTGCTACTCATACGCTGAGTTAACGAGGGCCGGGATAGAACCAGAAAACATGGGATTCCTGGCCGAACCCAATACCGACTGAGCTAAACCGGCCCTATTAATACTATAAATACATACACGCCTTTAAAATTTCCTTTTTAATCTCTCAATCGTCTTTTTTTATTTTATTGTAACTGAATGTTGTTTTGATATCATCACTATGGTGATTTTCGATGCCATGTCTTCCGCCAGGACCATTAGTTATTCTCATACTATTCTCGGGTTGTCTTCCCTTTGCCTGGAAGAGTTATCTCCCCTCTGGGTTCCCGTTTTTGACCACCAGGGGTTTTTGGTATTTAAGCGCCTGTTTTGAACTCTCTGTCTCTCTTTCTTCTACGGGACCTCTCACACATGGGTTAGACATTTTTTGTCTCACTCTTCTTGTGTGGGGGGCTTCGGACCCCAACACAGCACTAGTAAGTGACATTACTTTATGGACTCTCCATATTCTTCCTTATACACCAGTCTAAAGGAAATATAAATACAAAGGCTAATATGTCGACATTGTGAGTTCCATTAAATTGTAGCGAGAGATTACTTTATTACTTCTACATGACGCAGTCTTACTTTCTGTATGCTTCTAACTTCTATAATGTACTTCTACTCATATATATGTTACTTATGTATCTACTTTGTATGTTGTATATGTATTCTTGCATAAATGTTTTCCATGTTCTGTACTTATATTAAAGTCCTTTGTGTATATAACACTCTTGGTCGGGTTGTTTGTTCAACTAATTATAATTTATAGTATAACCTTGAACCCAACACTATCTCTGACAGATCTCTAAACTAAAAATCTTTCTTAACTGTTTTTTTTAAATAAAAGACCGCCCTGTCTTCTGGGGCTTTAGAATGCACCGACTGCACCTCTGCAAAGGGGTAAGACTCCCCCAACGGAGCCACCTGTTGGCCGTGGATGGCGACCCGTGATGCTTAGGATCGACAACCCTGGTGGAGGAACAGTTCATGACATGCAATACTCCCACTTTGCCCTATCTTGGGCTAGAAGGGTGGTCGGAGAGGCCCCCTCGATCCAATCGGCTGGTCACGTCAAGCCCTTAACCTATATGATTTTCCCAACCCTATTGCCCTATATGGCAAAGCCCCAACCCCTTTTTATCTATGGGTGCTAGAACGCGTGGCTGCGGTCTACATGTCCTGGGAAATGACGTTAAACTCTATCTGATGGTGAGGTTCAGTTTTGGACGTTTGGGAATGTGGAGCACCCCTTTATCACCATTGCTCCTTGGTCCACTCTGAACCGGAGTGGTAGTTCCTGTTAGGGGTCCCATCTATGGTTAATAGAAAATGTATTATAAAAAAAATTTGTATTATCCATTAAGAATTGATTTATTTCAAAACTTTATCGGCATTAAATGACCCACTAAGGTTGATATGCCGTAAAACAAAACAAAACCCAAACCATGTATATGTATTCTTGCATTAAATGTTATCCATGTGCTGTACTTATATTAAAATTCATTATGTATATAACACCCTTGGTCGGGGTTGTTTGTTCAACTAATATTAATTTTATATCATAACCTTGAACCCAACACTATCTCTGACAATCATTCTAAACTAAAAAAATCTTTCTTTAACTGTCTGTTTAAACTAAAAGAATGACGTTAAAGTGATATCCTTCTATAACTTCTATTTTCTTTACCAGTTCCTTAAAAGCTCTTTTCGATCGGCAACCCTTTTTACGTCACTACAATCAGTGAGATTTCTGCAACAAAACGTTAATTTTAAGATGTCAGAGATAAAAGCCATTACTAACTGAAAACCTATTTCTTTGCCTAGATTCCTGCTGTTCTGGCCAATCTTGAATTACATTACTTAGGACTGTGAGTCTAACATCGTTTTTTTTCGCTATAGCCATATTCTCAAAGTTATGTTTAAAGTTATTATATTAATGCCATACCAACCCTTTTGGGTTATTTAATACCGATTCTTGCTTGTTTTTGTTGAGGAACAGAGAACTCGTCCTTTTATAAAGAACAATTCATGGAGACTAGCAAAGACCAAAGTTTAATAAAAAATCTAAAGCCTATTGTCGTCCAAGAGAGGACTAAAAACATTTACCCCTTATTTTCCATAAGAAAAGGGTAATAACTTAATAGTATATTTAAAAAATACATCAAAAATATAAAGAAGGAAGATATAAAACATATACAGAAACTAATTTTTAATTATATATATATATATAATATATATATATATAAAGTATATATATATATATTATACTATAGTGTGAGTTGTCACTGGTTTCATAGAGCTGTATATATATAATAAGATACATATAACGGTTTTACATATCTATTATTATGACAAAGAAAACAATCACAAAACCATATTGTTTCATGCGATGCAAATCTCAGGTGAAGATGTTTCAATCATATCTATCTATCATCTATCTATATTTAATATATATATATATATATATATATTATATATATGTGTGTGTGTGTGTGTGTGTGTGTGTGTGTGTCGTGAATAAAAGGATGTGAATCCGACGGTATGTAGTATAAAAATAATTGAAAAAACACAGGTTTAAATGAGTTAAGTGGTGAGTTTATTGGCCGACGCTGCAGTGTTTCGATCTATTAATTAGATCAGCTTCAGGGCTTTTGTTGGTATGTGGAAGGTGATAAAAAATTTTAATCTCAGAATAAGGAGAAAGGCGAGTAATATTCCTTGTTTATCGGTCTGTTTAAATTATCGGTCTGTTTAAATTTTCTCAGACTTCAAATTTTAAACAGACCGATAAACAAGGACTATTACTCGCCTTTCTCCTTGTTCTGAGATATAAAAAAAACATTTGTATCACCTTCCACATACCAACAAACGCCCTGAAGATGATCTAATTAATAGATCGAAACACTGCAGCGTCGGCCAATAAACTCACCACTTAACTCATGTAAACCTGTGTTTTTCAATTTTTTTTATTATATAATATTATATATATATATATATATATATATATTACTCGGACGGAGGTGTTGGTAATATAAATATATAATATATTATATATATATATATATAATATATATACCAACACTTCCGCCCGAGTTGGATGTTACGCATGGTCAATTACTTAATCGGAGTTTAATTTGGAATTCAGTTTTATTCCCCTAGACCGTTTGCCTAAACAATTTTAAAGAGTCCAGTCTAATCTATTATATTTACCCATAGCTAGAAAGAGAATAATTGAATTCAAACATTCACCAGGGTATTAGTACTATGTGAAATGCAAACAGCCGCGTCCGGGAACTTTATTTTTAACTTGGTAAATCCCGGGCAACGCTGGTTAGCACTGTTAGTAACATACATATCCCAACCTTGATGTTCATAGTCTTCTACGGCTTTCTTGAGACAGGTGACTATCCTTTACTGCCTAGTTTATGTTTTCTTTGCGAGTACTCAGAATATTTTTCGTCTTGTCGGCGAGGTTTAGAATATCTGACCGTGTCCCTTGTACAGGACTCAGATTCCCACACAAAAAAGGGACACTAAACTATATTCAAGTTAGGTTCCAATTATTGAATACTGATGAATGTTAAGTACCCCCTCATTTCGATTATTTTATTAGAGAGAGAGAGAGAAGACGAGAGAGAGAGAGAGAGAGAGAGAGAGAGAGAATTAGATAAGTAGATAGAGCAGAGAGAGTTAGAGAGAGAGAGAGTAGATTAGATAGATAGATAGATAGAGAGAGAGAGGAGAGAGTAAGTACTAATACCAATTTGTCAGTGTGTCTCATTTATTAAATTTACTCCTAGAGATTTTAGCCAAACAAATCATACCATTTTTTCATGAGACCTACCCCGTGAGCAAATTAACATAAAGCATTCCATGCCGAATTCGAAACCATAATCCTGAAATTTTTGGTCCACTCTGACCCGGAGTGATAGTACCTGTTAAGGTCCCATCTATGGGTTAAATGGAATAATGTATTTATAAAAAAAATTGTATTATCCATTAAGAATTGATTTATTCAAAACTTTATCGGCATTAAAATGACCCAATTGAGGTTGAATATGCCGCAAAACAAACCAAACCTGAAATTTTGGAATTCCCAATATCTAATTACTGCGATTTTTTTCAGCGATTTTTTACGTGATTTTTTAGCGACGAATTTTTTCTACTATAACAATTTTTATAACTTGAAAATAGTCCTCCGCAGAAGCTAGCTTAATTGCCGCCTAATAGGGTGGCTTTTAAGGATAGTGAATAATAACCTCTCATTTTGTTTGTATTCTCATACTAAAATCATTTCTATTTATTCACAAGATAACCAATTTTAAGAACTTGAAATAGCCTCGCAGAGAGCTAAGCTTAATTGCCGCCAAATAGGGTGGCTTTTAAGGTAGATTGAATTTAAACATCTCTTTCTTTATATTTATATTATTTTACTAATATCATTCTTTTTTTCTACGATAAAACATTTGTAATTACCTTGAAATAAGCCCTCGCAGAAGCTAGCTAATTGCCGCCTAAAAGGGTGACTTATCTCTCTCGTTT
>CM042155.1:79490747-79516930 GCA_023376005.1 Doryteuthis pealeii | reverse complement strand
GGGAATTATGACTCTTGAGTAGTGATATACTTTCGGTTACAGACAGAAAAAAACACACAATCCCATTATAATAAGATAATATTTATATTTTTGCTTGAAGGCAATTACAATGCGCATATCGCATAAATTCGATAATTATAGAAGATAATAATTGAAATGAAGTCCCGGTTTCGATTTCTTCGGAAGGAAATCGTTAGTATATATCGCTGATGAGACTTAATAAAGTTGAACAGTCTGTACGATATTCTACACACCGAGTAATTCTTTGTTTAAATTCACTTGTCATTATTATCTTCTATAATTATCGAATTTATGCGATAATGCGCATTGTAATTGCCTTCAAGCAAAAATATAAATATTAATATATATACTTTATTCAACAATGCTTCTAAAAAAAAAAACAAACACATCCAAAAATATCTTACTAATTTATATTTTATTATACGGTGAAAGAAATCGTTCTGTTTAGATTATCGTCTGTCGTAAAACAAGCCAAACTTTTTTTCGTTTGAAGCCCCCAAAAATTAAAAACTTAAATGTTTGAATTAATTTGAATTCAACCGTTCCAATCTGGTGTTATTAGAAAGAAAACATATTAATTTGAATTTTAAGGGCAAAACTATTTTTGAATCTTTACATTTTATTATACGAAGGAATAATATTTTAGGAAGCGCGTGGTGTAATGGTTAAAGTCATGGGAAATAGACTCGTCGCCCCGAGTTCAAATCCTGGACGTGGTAATTGCATTTTCACTTAGCGCTAATACCCTTGGGAAAGGTATAAATCCTACTCTCCTACCAGGTATGGGTAAATAGTAGGGCAGACTGGGCTCTTTAACATTGGTTAGGCAACCGGTCTAGGAGAAGGAAAACTCTGAATTCAAACCTGTTTAACTCCACTTAAGAAATTGACCTTGTGTCCCATCCTGCTCGTGTGGAGGGGTTGGTAAATATACATATTTTATTATACGGTGAAAATAATTCTTTTGTTTAGATTATTGTTTGTTGTAAAACAAAGCAAACATTTTTTTTTTCATTTGACGCCCCCAACCCACTACAACAAGTAAAATCTTAAATATTTGAATTTATTTGAATATGAATGTTCGAAACTTGGTTTTATTAGAAAGTAAACATATTTCTTTGAATTTTGACAGCAAACCTATGTTTTATTGCTATTATAAGAAAACATAACATTTCAAATATCTGCTTACATGTTTTTACGAAAGAGCGTGGCAAAAATTCTTATACGTCCAACGTTGTTAAAATCGAGATAAAACTTTTAAAGAAGTATGTCTTTAAATTAACAATAGAATATTCATTCATGCTGAAATAAATCATGTTTATGCTAGAAAAACATGAGAGGAATGATATCAAGAGGACATTTACATATTAAAGATATACAAGTAGGTATATATAAATCTCTTGAGTCTAGTTCTCAACGACAACAAAAAACAATGATAAAACACACACACACACACACACACACACACACACACATATATATTATATATATATATATATAATTTATATATATATAATATATATATGTTCTGTTAAACGCCACAGACAATTCAAGTCTGAGGAGTTTTTTTATGGTCATTTCAATTTTCCTAGCGATATTTTTCGTGTTTGGGTGGAGAAGTTGTAATAGTCCACCAAATCCTTGTTTTTCAAGTGCCTCGTTTTTATAGAAAACTTAACATCGTTTCCCCACCTGATGATGGCTGATAAACCTGATGATGGCTGATAAACCAGCCGAAACCGCTCGAAAAAAACAAGGATTTGGTGGACTATTACAACTTCTCCACCCAAACACGAAAAAGATCGCTAGGAAAATTGAAAAGGACCATAAAAAAACTCATCAGACTTGAATTGTCTGTGGCGTTTAACAGAACATGTCTAAAAAAAAAAAAATGCTGCCGAAGTATATATATATTATATATATTATATATATATATATATATATATATATATAGTGTGTGTGTGTGTGTGTGTGTGTGTGTGTGTGTGAACCTTTGTGTATTGTCAAGCAAAGACAATATTTGAAAATAATGATAATAAAATTATTGTCAAGCAAAATAAAATACTTTGAAATAATGATAGAATTATTTTGAATATGAATAATATCAAAAGGATAAAATAATGACTACATATCTTATTATAATGAGATTGTGTTGTTTTCTGTCTGTACCGAAAACTATATTACTACTCAAGTCACAATTCCCTTCGTTATTTACATCACATTCTCCATGATTTTATTTATATTTAAACCTCAATTATTAATAAAATTTCTTCACCTTTTTATTAGTGTTGTCCATATCTACATACAAATAATATGCAATTGTATTTATATATACAACAAAAATAGAGGTTTACAGTGTGAATGGGAAGGCTAATTTGCATATTGATCTTAAAAAATGATTTTAATAAATATGTGCTTAGTATTATTGATTTCTAATTGTTTGGTTTTATTTTCATGGAATATAAGCAAAAATCTCTTCAATGAATCTTAAATGAAATCCATTAACAAGAAAAAATAACTTGTCATTTTATTCTTTATTTCCTAATTTAACTAAAATAGTTAAATAAGTAAAATTCAGCAATGAAAGACGGGAGTGATGGAAGAGTAAGTTTCATTTCTATTTTTCTATTATACCCCCACTCTGTTACATATCTTTTTATCTGCCTTCTTATTAGACTTTCTAATTTAATACAATATTTCATTACATTAAAACTTAAATACTTGCACCCGGAGGGTGCATATATTTACTAGTTAGAAAATAATAAAACTCATACACACATACATACACATATGGAGGCCATATTTTTAAAACTAACATTCTTTTTAGCTTTTTTGAATAAGAACAATGAAATATTCCCCAAATAAGATTCTTGTTGATGTTGACAATCGGCAATCATCCTGTCCTTTCAAATTCAATGTCGACTTATTTTTTATTTTTTCATGATTCAAGAAAATAGAATTTCACTAATATGGTTTTAGCACCAGTAGAAATAATCTCCAAACTGTCAAAGTAATGTATAATATTAAATAAAATGTTAAAAAAGATATAGCAGTCGGAAAAATAGGGTATCATAAAGATATTATTTATATGTATTTTGTAGATGTGTCTCGATTTGAATAATTTTGATTTTACGGACTTGTTGTCCTCAACTTTAATGTGGTATGTATAAACATAAGCGGTTGAAACGTTTGAGTTTATCCATACCACTATAAAGATGAGTACAACAGTCCGAAAAATTCAAATTATTCATATCAAGCCAAATCTAAAAAATACAGACAAATAATATCGAATGTACGGACTCGATACATAAAAATAATAGAGACACGGGGAACACCCGAGGAAGACCGGAGGATACAGCGGGCGAAACACTGTGCTTATACATACCACAATAAAGATGAAGACAACAGTCCGAAAAATCAAAATTATTCATATCATAAAGATGTATTGTGTGTGATATAAATTCAACACTTGAGAAAATAATCGTTTTCAAAAGTTGCGATTTCGCTTTTGAATGTAAAAAAAAAACCGTAGAAAGTAAATTTTGTTTTGGGGGGGGAATTTCTGCTAAAAAACGTAAACAGATGAGTGTGTAAGTGAAAAAGAAAAGAAAACCATTTCATTTGTGTCGTGGAAATCAATTTTCTAAACTGAAATAGATTTTCAGCAAAAAAGTTAAAAAAAAAATTTAAAAAAATGATTATAAATTTTCGTTGGCTTCGAAGGGGAAATACGGCTCTTGTGGATAGATTTGTATCACTGTACACTTTTGTGCTCATGGCGATCTGGTTTTCGTGTCAAATGAATTCGGCTAATACAACCCTTCAATATTTCACCTGTTTATAATATAATGTTTGTTTGTTTGTTTCTTTCTTTATGTATTCCTTGATTTTTTCAGTTTTTTTCTTCCTTTTAATTTTTTTGGTTCATTCTTTCTTTCGGTCATATTCTCATTATTTATTTTAATTTTTTTATTTATTTCGTAATCATTTTCCTTATTTTCTTTTCTGATTCTGTATTTTTCTAGAATTCTTTTCGCTTTATTTCATTCTTCCTTTATTCTATCTTGACTCTTTGGTTTTTTAATTGTGTGCTCATGGCGATCTGGTTCTGGTGTCAAATGAATTCGGCTAATACAACCCTTCAATATGTCACCTGTTTATAATATAATGTAGATATTTTTAAAAAGTGGTGAGAATCTAATGACAAATCAAAGAAGATATTTGAATCACTTAAACAAACCAGCAAGGGATTTTTTTCTTTGCTTTCGGCTATTATTTACAATGTCTTCACTATTAATACACAATTTCATTGGATTCATTTTGTGGCATCAAAGGGCTTATATCTACCTATCCACACACACGCACACACACGCACGCACACACACACACACACGTATATATATATATATGTATATAGTATGTACATTATATATTGTAGTGAATATATGTATTCCATTGTTAATATATATATATATATATATTATATATATATAATATAGGTTAAATTATTATTATTGTTGGAGAATTGATTATAGAAGCTCAATTACTTAGTAAGAGCTTTATTTATTTATTTATTATTTATAATATAAAGTCGGTCCTACCATTTGTTTCTGAATAACACTTTTTCGGTTTATTCGTCTTCAGACTGTCCATTTTTTTTTAAAGTCAAACGCCTCTGAAGTCGAATAACACCGAAAAAGTGTTATTCAGAAACCAATGGTAGGACCGACTTTATAATTATATATATATATATATATAATATATTATATATATATATATATATATACTTGAAAAAACGTGACCTGTTGGGTCACCCATTGAACCCGGGTTAGATTGTTGGAAATATCACATGATAATATCGCTAATTTAAGTTTTCCCAAACTGTCCAAGTATTTAAACTGAGTAAACATTTTCATTTGATCAAAGGAAAAACAAGAGAAGGGTAAATTAGTTAATTTCTAATTACAGGTAAATTTTAATCATGGATATCTATGATATATATAAAATGAGCCAACATTTTGGTACATATCGCATAAATGCGTCCTGGCCCCCTGGCCTAAAAAAAACGCTAGGCCGCTGGTGAAAATCCAACCCTCAACCTTTAAATGAAAAAGGTTTTTCTTCAGGCTTTTATTTAACTAAAACCAACTATTCATTAGGAAATAATTAATTGCTGAATTGTGTGTTGGCATCCATCTGGCTACTAAAGACGATGGCGTAGTGTCCAATCTTTTTTTTATCTTCAACTGCACGAGTGGCTGAACAGACCAATTTTTGAATGACAATCTCTGGTGCAGTGACTGCAAACAAACAGTGATGGTCTATTATAGAATGTATGTTATAAAACACTAGCTCGCACATATCAGTACCGTTGAATGAAGCCATAGAAATATCGTAATTACTTCTTGTCCCTTTCTTAATCCATATCTCATTATTGATTTAATAGTTTTACATCAGTGTTAGATAATCTAATTGTTCTCGCTTGGCATTTATATATACTAGCAAATATATGCACCCTCCCGGTGCAAATATTTAAGTTTTAATATAATAAAATATCATATTAAATTAGAAAGGCCAATGAAACTGAATAAAAATGCAGATAACATGATATGGAACAGAGGGGGTATGTTTAAAAATAGAACAACTTTGAAACTAACTCTGCCATCATTTTCAATTACTCTCATCTTTCATTGGTAAATTTTCCTAATTTAACTATTTGGTTAAAATAGGAAGTAAAGAATAATATTACAGTTATTTCTTTTTGTTAATGGATTTCTTTTAAGATTTATTGAAGATAATTTTGCTCATATTCAATAAGATAAAACTAAACAATTAGAAATCAATAATATCAAGCGCATATTTATTAAAATCAATTTTTTAAAGATCAATATGCAAATCAGCCTTCCCGTTCACACTGTAAACCGCTATTTTGTTGTATATATAAATACATTTGCATGTTATTTGTATGTAGATATGGTCAACAGTGGCTTCGGCCTCTGGACCATTGATATAATTAACGGCGTCGATCCCAGGGGGCCATCCCCCCAGGCAACACCTGCCCCCTCGATTTAAAGGGGCAGGGCTGGGTTTATTGCCCAGTGCCTGAGGCGCCCCCCTTGAGGGGGAATGCCGACGGGATCGACGCAATTTTTCACCTGCCATTCAATGAGCTTCGGCTTGTGGGTGGTCCCACGTTAATAGGGACTTTGTGCCTGACCCGTACAAGTGGGGTACGCGGTAAATTACATGTAGATATGGTCAACAGTCTTAATGATGTAAAACCATTTTATTAATAATTGAGGTTTAAATAAAAATAAAATCATGGAGAATGTGATGTAAATAACAAATTTGAATTGTGACTTGTATAGTAATATAGTTTCGGTAACAGACAGAAAAACATACAATCTCCATTATAATAAGATTCTTTAGCAAATTATAATACTTTATTTACAATGATTTCTGTTTGAGAAGGGAATAATTATCTAAACTTCTATTTAATAAAGGACCATCGGCCATACTTTTGAACCACTGCATACAGTCCTTTGTGTTGCGCACTTTGGTTTATGTTCAATGGGGTTCTTAGTGATTTTACATATTTAACCCATTTCAGTTTTAGCAGGGTTCACGGCCGACAGGATGGGCCGTTCATAAAATCATTCATCTGATCGTTTAATGTAATAAAGCATTGCATTTTTGTTGAATATCTTAACCCGGCCCTACATCGTTAATATAGAAGCACGCAATTTAGCTTCATTATTAAATTCTGTATCTCTCTCTGTCTCTTTCTGTATATATATATATATAATATATATATATATATATATATGTGTGTGTGTGTGTGTGTGTGTGGTGTGTGTTGTTAAAATGAAAATGGAAGTGAATCCGACCGTATGTTGAAAAGAGAAATAAGCGAAAGAAAGTATTGAATGGATAACATATGATATTTTAATTAATATAACTTATACATGTTTCAGTCAGTAGTTTATCTATGTGTTTATCCACGTGTACATTGTTCTATCTATTATTATTTTGAAATAACAAAATGAAATGAAATAATAATAATAGAGAAAATGTAGAAATGTTCCGCACACAAAGAATATATATATATTATATATATATATATATATATATAATATATATATATATATATATATATATATTTGATATAAAATCAAATATTAAATAGTATGGATTTAATATCCCGTAACTAAATAAATAAACATGCTTAGGTCTTAATGCACGCGGTGTCCAGACGATTGTTTTAATAGATAAATAGAATATTTGGATGCATACCTTTCCCATGGATATTAGAGCTATGTGCAACCGCACCATTCCACTAATATAAGAGAGTGTGAGCAGTGAGCTATAATGGTATAATGATAAAATTATTTTCATGACGAATATTCTCGAGATTGTATGTACCTAAAGGTAACGCAGCCAAATGGCGTGCCATAGCGAGATTGTTATTAAAGTATTACATAAAGATCACCTGATTTCTTTTCAGTTGAATTTGCAACTGAAGGATAATTCTGTGGGTTTAGCAATGGGGCTGAAATTCATTTTTATCATCCAAATTCTCTATATAAAGGAGATAACAATTGAATTCTAATTAGAATCTTTCACACTTCCCTAAATATCATTAACTGTCGTTGCGATGTAACTCAACGTGTTCACGCGTCATATTGATGCCCCTCCCCTCACTGTCTTAGGTATGACAAACTGCATTGAATGGTGAGGTTTCAGTTTTGGAGCTCTGGGGTATGCGGAGTAATCCTTCATTGCCATTACTCCCTGGTCCAATCTGAACCGGAGTGGTAATACCTGTTTTATCTATGGGTTAAATAGAAAAATATATATTTGTGTGTTTATTGGTATCCATACTATTAACATACTTGTGAGGCTATTTAGTGTGTGTGTGTGAGAGTGAGAGAGAGAGAGAGGAGAGAGAGGAGAGAGAGAGAGAGAGAGAGAGAGAGCAGAGAGAGAGAGAGATGTTCTGTTGCAATGTTCTTCTTAATTTATTATGACCTGAATATAATAATTTTTGGTGTTAGTATATATAGATAAATAGAGGGCGAAAAATAAGTGATTAATTAGGATCGGATGGTAAATGACATTCGTATTTTGTAGAATACACATGTTTTTCTCTTCGCTGCAAAGTCTACAGCTGCGTTGGCCACATTTGTAAGCCTGGGCTTTTTCGATAATTTCTTATTTTATCATATTCACGTTATACAACGCTAAACTAGCCACCGGTTGTTTTTCTTTTTAAATCTTAACATTTATCCGTCTGAAATTTTCAAGTACGCATGAAACTTTATTTACGGGATATTAAACCAACACTATTCCATATTTGATTTTAAACCTACTCTGCTATTTTAGCATTGAGCACCTTTATATGCTAATACTTTTTATATTCATTCTCCATGTATTATATATATATACGTATGTATATATTTGCAATAGAGTCAAGACAATCATATAGGTACTAGGGCTTGAGGTGACCATATTTCTCCGATATATATATATATATATAATATATATATATATATATATATATATATATATATATATATGATAAATCCTCGCAGCAAGGCAACAGCTACAGAACTTAGCTTTCAGAATTCTTATGAGGTGGGTATCTTTATGCCGAAATATTATGAATAAATCAAAGGTAAACAAGGAAGATCATGGTTGCCTCATTTTTTCTTAACACCTGCATTGTGCTAGCCTTCAAAACCAACCATCAAACCAATATATATATATAATAAAATATTAAATATTATGGATTTAATATCCCGTTAAAGTTTCATGGGTATTTGTATCGGCAAAATCTTAAGATTTAAAAAAATAATCAAGCCACCGTTTTTTTTTAATCTTAACATTTTGAGCGTCTGATAATGGCAAGCACGCACGAAACTTTAGTTACGGGATATTAAATCCATAATATTTAATATTTGATTTTCAACCTGCTCTGTTATTTTAGCATTGGGCCCCTTTATATGCTAATACTTTTCACATTCATCCTCCATTCATTCTATATACTAGCAAATATATGCACCCGCTGGGTGCAAGTATTTAAGTTTTAATGTAATAATATATTATATTAAATTAGAAAGGCTAATGAAACTAAATAAGAATGCAGATAAAAAGATTTGAAACAGAGGGTGGTATAATCGAAAAAGAACAACTGAAACTTACCCTTCCATCACTCTTGTCTTTCATTGTTATTTTTTCTAATTTAACTATTTAGTTAAAAGAGGAAGTGAAGAATAAAATGACAGTTATTTTTTCTTGTTAACGGATTTCATTTAAGATTCATTGAAGAAATGTTTGCTTATATTCATTATAATAAAACCAAACAGTTAGAACTCAATAATACTAAGCACATATTTATTAAAATCACATTTTTAATATCAATATGCAAATTAGCCTTCCCATTCACACTGTAAACCGCTATTTTGTTGTACATATAAATATAATTGCATGCTATTAGTATGTAGATATGGTTAACAGTATTAATAATGTAAAACAATTTTATCAATAATTGAGGTTTAAATAAAATCATTGAGAATGTGATATAAATAACTAAGAGAATTGTGACTTGAGTAGTAATATAGTTTCGGTTACAGACAGAAAAACACACAATCTCCATTATAATAAGATATATATTTGATATATAGATATAGATTCTCTGTTAACACAAACTATTACAATTGGATTTGGTTTGGTTTGGTTTTACGGCATATCAACCTCAGTGGGTCATTTAATGCCGATAAAGTTTTGAAATAAATCAATTCTTAATGGATAATACAATTTTTTTTATAAATACATTTTTCTATTTAACCCATCGATGGGACCCTAGCAATGATGATGAAGGGTGCCCCACATTCCCCAAACCTCCAAAACTGGAACCTCACCATCAGATAGAGTTTAACGTCATTCCCAGAACATGTAGATGCTCAGTCACCGCCTTCTAGCACACATATGATAAAAAGGGTTTGGGGCTTGCCATGAGGGCAATAGGGTTGGGGAAATCATATAGGTGCTAGGGCTTGACGTGACCAGCCGATTGATCGGAGGGGGCCTCTCCGACCGCCCGTCTAGTCATAGGGCCAAAGTGGAGTATTGCAAGTCATGAACTGCTCATACACCTGGGCTCTATCTTTAAGTATCACGGGTCGCCACCCACGCCAACAGGTGGCCCCATTGGTGTTGTCTTACCCCTCTGCAGAGGTGCAGTCGGTGCATTCTAACGCCCCACCGACTGGATGACTATTACAATTGCTACTTAAAGTTTCACGCTATCAGTCTCTCTTCACTCCAATTGAAACGAATATGGTCTCATCAACTGCGCATATGAATATGCAGTAAAGTAAGCAAATTACTCGAGTGAGTTTACTTAAGTGCGGTCACCGAACATATATTATTAGAGGCATAAGTGGCCCAGCAAGAACTTATGTTAGAGGTTTCTAAGTGCTTGTCTACTATCCACGGATTAATAGATGTTAGGTGAGCGCATTTAAGTACCTTGGGGAAGAGGTGAGAGCGTGTACTACCACATGTGTTTAAGCGTAGCTGGAATGGCGGTTTTCAATTATATCTAATTGCCTGAAGATCGCAACAGAGCATGGAACTTAGAGTAACAATTTTTATAGAGTGTGTTAACAAAGATTAAAATTGCACTGTAACGTCATTTTGAGCATTTGGAATTTTCATGGACTGCTGTACAGGTAATTGTTTTATTGGATAATATTATATATATATATATATATATATATATATATATATATATATATATAAGTGTGTGTGTGTGTGTGTGTGTGTGTGTGTGTGTGTGTGTGTGTGTGCCTGAGTGCAATTTCCTGGTTTCGATACCGGCCACACTAATTCAGCGCTTGAGTACAAAAGATTGGGTAATCTGATATATATATATATATATATATATATATATATATATATATATATATTAGGTGACAAAGGAACATTCTCGACCATATTGGTTTCATGCGATGCAATCATCAGGTGAAGATGTTTCAAATGCAAGGAAAATCGAAAAAATTTCAAAAAATTTCAGAAAATTTCAGAAAATTCAATAGACATGTGACGCGTATGATTGGATAAAATGATGTGCGTATGTATGTGATGGTAAATTGAATGTATGAGAGTGTTTATGGACAGCATAAAGGTTGCGTATGCGGGGTAACGGGTCACACACATAATACGTTGTTCTGTGAATGTGCGACATTTGAACAATGCTTACGTGCGAGCGTTTGTGTTTGTGCGTGTATGTGTGTATGCACATTTTATCTAATCATACGCATCCCATGTCTATTGAATTTTCTGAAATTTTTTTGAATTTTTTTTCGATTTTCCTTGCATTTCAAACATCTTCACCTGATGATTACATCGTATGAAACCAATATGGTCGTGAATGTTCCTTTGTCACCTAATAAATAGATATGTAAAACCTTTATATATTTATCTTATTATATTATATTATATTATATCATATTATATATATATATATATATATATATATATATATATATATATATGCGTATGTGGGTATTATGTACATAATATGGGTACTATATTTATAATTATACAGTGCTCAATGTCATTGATAGATAATTTATATTTAATTTAAGGCCACTGATAGTTTCTCGCCTATGCGTTCTTCAGACCAAATCTTAAGATCTAATTGGGAAAAACTATCAGCAAACATGCGTCAATGACTCCATGCCCACGTACCTTAACTGATATATATATATATATATATATATATATATATATATATATATAAAAAGTAAAGTCGTCGGGGTGGCCTAAAGTCGGTATCAGCCAATCAGCGAGGGAGTATATCCCCTTTTCACTAGTGCTAGACAATGGAGATTGTTTTTTGGCATCTGAGGTGGAGCGCCACACCTACCACCAGCTCATTACTTTACCGCACAGGTCCCTGTGCTACTCATACGCCGAGTTGGCGAGGACTAGAATCGAACTAGGAACCATGTGGTTTCTAGCCGAACGCTCTACCGACTGAGCTAACCCGGCCATATATATATATACATATATATAGTTGATATATCAACTATATATATATATATATTTAATCTACTATCAACGCTCTATCACAGATATTGAGCACTCTTCTAATAACACTGTACGTTGGATTATTAATACTTTTTCTAGTATACTAGTGCCAACCATTACACATAATATATATATATATATTATATATATATATATATATATATATATAATATATATATTTATAGTCATCCACAGACATGTGTTTCGACTTATCATGTCTCTTCAGTGTGGCAAGACGTTTGTAGGCTATCTACAGTCACGATTGAAATCCGATCGATTCAGTGTCAGTCAGACACCCTAACCGCTAGGCTATAGTCACCCACAGAATGCAGAGGGGATTTTAACTGTTTTAATACGCACATCTCTATGTATGTAAAGGCCACCATAGAGTGCTCCATCTCTTATATAGGAGAGCGTTATTATATATAATATATATATATATATATATATATATATACATATATATATTATATATATATTATATATATATATATATATATATATATATGGAGGATATGTGCTTAATTGAAGTCATACCTAATCTTTGAAAATTAATTAGTTAATAATTAATGAATTTAGGCGGGCATATATGTTCAAATATAAGGCTAAACAAATCGAGAAAATGTAAATCGCTGAATGTACATTTCGACCTATTAGGTCTCATCAGTAAGCTTATAGACATGGGAGACTGCTCCGTGTGTGACTCGAAACCTCGACTGCCAAGCTGAAATTCTAACCACTACACCAGCTGGCCAATCCCAGTTCTTCGTCTGTTTTGAACTTATTTATATTCCACTTTTTATTCCCATGTCTATAACCTTGCTGATGAGACCTAATAGGTCGAAATGTACATTCGGGGATTGACATTTTCTCGATTTGTGTAGCGTTAAATTTGAACATATATGCCAGCCTAAATTAATTATTAATTAATTAATTTTCAAAAATTAGGTATGACTTCAATTAAGCACATATCCTCCAAAAATTATCGGCTAAAAGCCATATCAAATAAACACAGTGTTTATTTACGTACTCTCATATATATATATATATATATATATATATATATATATATATATATATATAATATGATAGCATATAAAAATATGTATGACTAAGTTTTCCAAACATTCCTGAAATTAATAGAAGAGAGATTGGCATATATATATACACAAACACACTCACACACACACGCACACACAAACACGTGCACAACACACACACACATATATATATATATATATATATATATATATATATATAAGAGAGAGAGAGAGAGAGAAAAGAGAGAGAGAGAGAAAGAGAGCGAGAGAGAGAGAGAGAGTGAGAGAGAGAGAAGTGGGGAGAAGAGAGTATCAGTCAACCCTGGATTGCATCAGCTGAAAGATAGATGAATGACAAAATAGAAAATGTGTAACGTTATATTTTGATTAGATTCAATCATACTACTGATGGTTTTCTTTTTAGGTGGAATTTCAAACCGCCAACTGAAATATAAGAGATACTTAAAAGAATGGGGAAAAAAACGTGAATACTAAAAGGAAATGTCGGTCTATTAATGGTGACTCTCTCTCTCTCTACTTTGATTTCACTCACAATTTTATTTTTTCTTGCACGTGTCCTTATCTAATACAAATATTTTACATTCAGTTTCAATGGTTGGTTGGTTGGGTTTTACGGCATGTCAATTCTTGGGTTATTTTATGCCGAAGACTTTTTTTAAAATTTTATTCACTGATACTTTTATTATTACAATGAATAAATAATATATATATATATATATATATATATATATATATATATATATATATATATTTATTTATTTTACAATGTTTTCATATATCAATGTTCATTATCAGTTGATAATGAACATTCATCTATGAAAACATTGTAAAATAAATAAATATTAGCTCTTACAAACTGTGATTGAGCACTGTATTTTCATTGTTTCATCGCAAAAAAAATTTTGTTTTTACATATACCTATATATATATATATATATATATATATATATATATATATATATATA
This sequence comes from Doryteuthis pealeii, assembly GCA_023376005.1. NCBI lineage: Eukaryota > Metazoa > Mollusca > Cephalopoda > Myopsida > Loliginidae > Doryteuthis > Doryteuthis pealeii. The sequence continues at coordinate 79,502,787 of CM042155.1, read as the reverse complement.
TATATGTCATCAGTCGTCAGGGTGGCCTAAAGCCTGTATCAGTCAATCAGCCAATCACTAGCACTAGAAAAAGGAGATTGTTTGGGTGTCTGAGTTGAAGCGCCACACCTATCATTATCAAATTATCAGGAGGTGGCACAGTGCTGCCATTTTGTATCACTGATGAAATAGGCAGCAGCCAACGATTTTATTTATGTTAACAGGAGCAGCCATGCCATGATTATCGCAAATCGTTTGATTTTTATTTAATCAATTAATTATAACCCTTAATCAGTAGAAATCAATAACCGAATTTGGCGTGTTTCTTGGTTATAGGGATATTAAGGAATATGCAACATTTCGAATCTGATTGACATCCCTTGTCTGAGTTATACTTCGACACCTACATACCAAGCTTTCTTTTATATATATAGATGTAAGGTAATCCAAATGCCAGGTTGTAAGGGATCTATTTGATGATTCTATTTTATATATATATATATATATATATATATATATATATATATATATATATATATATATACTATCAAAAGTACCCGGTCCATGACCGGAATAACTTCTTTTTAGGAACACCAGTGAGAAAGGAGAAAACAGGGGTAACAGAGAATAAGAGGAAAATATTTTATCAAATTAAAAAAGAATCGACGAGAATTCGTAAATTTTTAGATTACATTTAAAATATTATTTTTAAAAATTCAATTCTAAACTTGTTTTTATTTGAGAGACGATATACGAGAGAGAGAGAGAGAGAGAGAGAGAGAGAGAGAGAGAGAGAGAGAGAGAGAGAGACGAACAGACTGTATGAAAGCCTGTTGACTTAAAGTGAAATGTATTAGTCTAATTTATTTCATTTTTTACGCAATTTTTCCTAACTCTATTTTCCATTACTGTGAAGAGTTCTAGAAATAGATTGATTTTGTTTAATTATTGAATTATATCATCTAATTAGTAAAAATAAAATAAAAAATTACTGTATTTCTTAGTTAGAAACACATTAATGTGTCTTCGAGATTTAAAATCAGAATGACATCTCTTTTCGGAGTTTTAAGTCGACACGTACATACCAGAAACTTTCTTTTATATATATATATATATATATATATATATATATATATATATATATATATATATAATTAATGGTGATATTATGATTTCACACTCATAACTTAAAGTTTCTTGGTAATCCAATCATCAGATGAGAAGTGGTTGAGATGTCAAAAACCTGTTGTGAAATGGTTGAGATGTTAAAAATCAAATTTTTTAGCGTTTATATGAAGCGTTTTTCACGCGATGGGAAATGTAAAGCTAAAAATTGTTTTTTTAAACTGTTGCTTGTTTAACGTTTATGTGACGTGGATCACACACACACACCACACACACACACACACACACACACACCACATATGTATATATATATATATATATATATATTATATATATATATATATATTAACATTGATGATATTGAGTACTATATCTAAAAGGAAATGGTTCTCAATATTGTATTTGGAGCATGCATATCTAAGTGTAGCGTGGACATAAAGTCATCGGTGCTTGGTTACTGACAGTTTCTCGCCTATGTGATTTTCAAACCAAGTTTTGATATGCGCGCACGCACGCACGCGCGCACACACACACACACACATGCACACATTTCTCCTGACTTTAGGCTTTCAACAACACTTTAGTGGCTTAGAAGTGCCAAACATGTGAAATCCATGGAATTATATGTGTAAGTGCAGAGCTGATGGTAAATACAGTGCTCCACCTCAGACGCAAAAAATCGTCCTAGTGCTAGGGAAAGGGAGATAGACTAAAATGAGTCTTTTTTAAATGTATTAAAAATGTAGTTTAAAAGAAAATTGTATACCCATCAAGCATTAATGGAACAAAATGTATTCGGCATAAAATAACCCAACAATGGTTGACATGCTGTAAAATCCAAACCAAATCAAACCAAACCATATAACGATAACACACGAGAATTATCTATTGATATTTACGTTATTTTTTGTTTTACTTTTGTTGAAAATCAGTATGCAAATTATATATACACTGAACATCCGCTGGGAACAGATTGAAATTAAATACAATAGATCAAATGAACAAATTGCCGAGAAAATAATATTAACTCGATGAACCAAGGTGTGGACCAATTGACCCTAACTGGGTGCGCTGAGAACTGATCGTCACGCTAGAAGTGTTCAGCCAAAGGCAATTAATTACAATGTTACCAAGTACGAAATCAGATATTGTGCGAGATTAAAATCAATAATGAAAAGTTATATACAAGTAAATAGCAATACCAGGAAAGCATTATTTTGTGAGTTCGAGTCGCAATGGGTTCCAGTCTAGTACCACTACTAAACAATGCTTTGTAGATCTTATTATAATGGTGATTGAGTGTTTTTCTGTCTGTAACCGAAACTATATTATTACTCAATCACAATTCCCTTAGTTATTTACGTCACATTCTCCATGATTCTATTTTTATTTAAACCTCAATTATTAATAAGATTATTTTACATTATTTATACGGTTGAACATATCGACATACGGTTATATACTCTCATTACTTCTATTATTCTTCTGCTCATCTTTGGTATCTTACGTTCTTCTTCTAGCGTCTGGACTTCGTCTTGGGGACTTCGTGTCTGGTCTTCCATTGGAGATTTCTCTTTATCAGAAGCCATGTGCCATTGGTAGTTTTTAGATAATAAATCAAGACTTCGATTTGCTTTCGATCACATTTTATTCCGAAATCCCCACCAGACTACCTGCGCAGATTAAGTCGGCAGTACGCTTAACATAAATTACCACTCTCGCTAATCTAAACCGGAAGAGGGTCTTCTCCACCGATTCTCACGGTATACCCCAGAAGGAGGATCAGACTGAGGTCAAGTTGAGTCACTCAATCCTTCAAGGCCACCGGCTGCAACTTATAAAAGCCATTTTGGTTTCTACACTACTGTAAATAAGTGTTAGAGTACTAATAATTATGTAACAATACTAATAACATGCAATTGCATTTACATATACAACAAAATAGAGGTTTACAGTGTGAACGGGAAGGCTAATTTGCATACTGATATTAAAAATTTGATTTTAATAAATATGTGCTTAGTATTATTGATTTGTAATTGTTTGGTTTTATCTTAATGAATATGAGCAAAAATCTCTTTAAAAATTTAAAAGAAATCCTTTCTCAAGAAGAAATAACTGTCATTTTATTCTCTACCTCCTAATTTAGATAAATATTTAAATCAGGAAAATTCAGCAATGAAAGACAAGAGTGAAGGAAGAGTAAGTTTTAGTTGTTCTCTTTTTGGATTATACTCACTTTACTTCAAATCTTTTTATTTGCCTTCTTATTTAGTTTCGTTAACCTTTCTAATTTAATATAATGTTATATTACATTACAACTTAAATACTTATACCCGGAGGGTGCATATATTTGCAAGTGAATAGTGGCAAACATTAACTAAATAAATATCCAACCTGTCGGGTGGACGTAGAATAAACTGCCTTTACCGCTATAGAGGGCAAGACCCCATGAAGAAGTGGTATCCTGCGTCTGACACAAAAATTGATCTGATGATTATGCTCCAATTGTGCAGATCAGGAGTGTGACTATCCCTTCATTTAAATTAGTTCCAGATCAACTCCGACCCGGAGTGGGAGTATCGGTTAGGTTCACATTGTTGCATACAGGCATCAAATTCTATATGTTATATAGCGCCTTCTTTACCGTCACTGAATCGTGTAAGTTAGTTGTCGTTTAATGAAATCTACAACACATGGGTATAGTAGGAGTTGACTTTATTTCTCTCCCTCGGCTGGTGGGTGGCGAGCGTGACAATAGGAATGCCTAAGGGTTGACGATGACTACTACTACTATTGGGATGACTGGCGCTATTGAGGTGGAAGGGGTGGACGAACTTCACTACCCGCTGGCAGCGATGGACCGTGTCGACAGTCGCTCCTTGTGCTCTGTTCGCCGTCCGCTGTCTGACTCTCTAACTGACCTGGGATCCCTGACTTCCTCTTATATATATCAAACGCCTACGCGTTTTCTTTTGTTATCTTTCTCAGCGGACAAATCTATTTCCGAACTTATTGTTCGCTTTACCCGGAAAAAGTCCTTTGTTACTCTTTTCGTCTTCTTACTGCCTCGATCCAACCGGAAGACCCTATTTCCGTTTTCCCCTTCTTTTAAATATCTTCAATATACAACAACATCTATCAGCCAAATAGATATGTTTGAACATTAATTCTATACGAATACTTGATCTCATATAAATCTACATCATTTGTTTTACGGAGAGTTACTTGAAGCTACAGGTGTTTACAAAGAATTATTATTAATTAGAAGCGGTTACCCAGCATCGCTCGGGTAGAAGGGGGATTTTAAAAATGTAGTCTCATAGATCCATTATCAATGAAACGTGAGCTGTTTTACCACAGGTTGTCCCATTAAAATCCCCACGTAAACAAGACCTTGTGCTGATCCAGCCATTCTGAAAAGAAAAATTAATGTCTACTATTTCCAACATTAAATACAAAACAAAATTCCATGTTGTTATCATTTAAATTTGATTTTTTAATTATCTTCATGAATATAAATCAAATCTTCATTATTTTTGCTCAAAATCCAAGATATGATGATAGTGAATGTTTATATATATTTACTTGGTCGTTAATTGTTTTATTTTCATAGTTTTCTCCGGACATACGTACCAACTGCCCTTTATATATATATATATATATATATATATATATATATATATATATATATTACTTGAAACACCGGTATTATTCGTCCCTATTTTTGAGATTACTTTTAAAAAAATAGTGTCCAATGTCGAATTAATTTCGAACTATCTTCATCTTCAGAGACTGTTTTTAAAATAGACGCGGTCTTGTGTGTTTGTATATATAAAATACATATATATAATCAAATTTCATAGAGGAATTATATATAATTGATAATTGAATCATATTACTATGAACAGACAACTCGACAAACACCATTTGTGACATCCGGTGCACTGGACAGCCGTTTCGACCTCCTTTGGTCTCATCAGCAGTGCATACCACAATCTCCGCCACTAGAGATTGAACCAGTGGACCACAGAGTGAACAGCAGAGACTCTACACTCTGGGCCACCATCCCATGCCACAAACGGAGAATGCCAAATCATTTAGCCAATGGTAATAGTAATTCAAACTGCACAGCACTTAACCTGTATGTAATATTATATATATATATATATATATATGGGAATAAAAGGCCTTAAATACCATGGGTATCGTGGTTATGGACCATTTCCACTCGTGAGTGTGCTCACGAGCTTCTTCAGACCACTGATATATTTTATTTAGACAGGCACATGGCCAAACTCATTTTATATTCATTTTATATTTATAATATAAAATGAGTTTGGCCATGTGCCTGTCTAAATAAAATATATCAGTGGTCTGAAGAAGCTCGTGAGCACACTCACGAGTGGAAATGGTCCATAACCATGATACCCATGGTATTTAAGGCCTTTTATTCCCAAATAACTTTGCTCTGTTTACAATAATTAAACATTGAGCTCTCATACGGAACCTGAACTCTACAACAAACTACGGGTAGAGAATTAGGACCCACCTAGAATCACCTTGTACCAAGAAACTTGGTACCGCACCAAGTTATATATATATATATATATATATATATATATATATAATATATATATATATATAAATGTGTGTGTGTTTGTGTCTGTGTCTGTGTCTGTGTCTGTGCGCACGCGCGTGTGTGTGTGTGTGTGTGTGTGTGTGTGTGTGTAAAGAGAAAAGTATATTTATTATTTAATCAGCATCCTTACCCGCGGTTCTCTGAATTTATTGGCCGAGTTGATTAGGGCGTAATGTCGCCTTAATATATCTCAAAGGGATCAAACAACCAGTACGAAATTAAATGTCATATTTCGTGGTTGGTGTGTCTGGCGTTGACAAATTGTTTCATGCTCACTGGTTGCCTTCAATCGAACGTTGCTTATTACAGATCTATCTATCTATCTATCTATCTATCTATATATATATATATATATATGTATATATGTATACATATATATATATATATATGATATGTATATGTATATATGTATACATGTATATATATAATGTATCTATGTATATATATATGTATATAAATATGTATATATACATATATATATATATATATATATATATATATATGTGTGTGTGTGTGTGTAGAGAGAGAGAGAGAGAGAGAGAGAGAGAGAGAGAGAGAGAGAGAGAGAGAGAGAGAGAGAGAGATTGATAGATAGATAGATCTGTAATAAGCAACGTTCGGATATATATGTATATATATATGTATATATGTATATGTATATATGTATATATATATTCATATGTATATATATATGTATATATATATATGTATATATATGTATATATATAAGTATATATATGTATATATATGTATATATATGTATATGTACAATGTACATTGTACATATGTATATATATGTGTATATGTATATATGTATATACGTATATATATATATATATATATATATATATATATATCGATATACATATCTATCTTCGACGCTTTACATCAAAGGCAGTATGAAAACATCAGCCGAGTCATTTCTATTTTATTAGAGATCTATCTATCTATCCATCTATCTATCTATCTATCTATCTATCTATCTATCTATATATATATATATATATATATATATATATTATATATATATATGTATACATATGTATATATATGTGTATATATATATGTGTGTGTGTATGTGTGTGGGAGAGAAAGAGTGTGACAGAGTGTGTGCGCGTGTGTGCGCATGTGTGCGTGTGTGTGTGTGAGAGAGAGAGTATGTGTGTGTCTGTGTGTGTAAGAGTGTGTGTGTGCGCGTGTGTGAGTGTGTGCGTGCGGTGTATGTATTTGTGTGCATGTGTGTCTGTCAAGTGTGTCTCAGTGTCTGTGTGTGGAAATAAATATATATATATATATTTCTCCCTCTTTACATCTGTATATGTGTGTGTTTGTACGTGTGTGTATGTGTGTGTAAAAATGTAATTATGTATATCTATCTATCTATCTATCCTCTCTCTCTCTCTCTCTCTCTTCTATATATATATTATATATAATATATTATATATATATTATAGATGTGGGCATAAATATGTATATATACATATGTGCCTATGTGTTTGTGTGTATGTAAAGAATTCATCTCTGTCTCTCTCTCTATCTCTCTATCTATCTCTCTCTCTCCTCCTCTCTCTCTATATAATATATATATATATATAATATATATATAGGTATCTATATATATATATATATAGGTATCTATCTATCTATCTATCTATATATATATATATATATATATATGTATAATATATATATGTATATATATGTATATATGTGTGTATAATATATATATATATATATATATATATATATATATATCGATATACATATCTATCTTCGACGCTTTACATCAAAGGCTGGATGAAAACATCAGCCGAGTCATTTCTAAAGTCTTCATCCAAATTTTATTGCATCGCACAAATCGAAATTCGATCTTCATCTCCGGGGAGCTACAAAGGCATTTCATTCACTTCGATCAAAATGGTTTCCTTTGAAAGTCTCTAACAATAGGAAGATTTTCTCTTGGATGGGCTTCCATAACTCTGAGACATTATCGTTTATAGAATACTTCAACTGTGTAATGCTTAATGCATAAAATTTCGGTGTTCTGACTCTTTTAATGTATTTTTCTAAATTTATTAGTATGTGATATTTGTTCATATCACAAAAAAGGAGAAAGCAAAAAATGTTGAAAGTGTGTCAGTAATGAGTCGTTGGCTAATATCTTGAACTAAGATACCATCTTAATGTCGGTAGTTAGGCTGGCGGAGAGGCCCCCTCCAATCAATTGGCTGTTACATCAAGCCCTGGCACCTATATGATTGTCCCAAATCATGGACGTGGTAATTGCATTTCACTTAGCGCTAATACTCTTGGGAAAGGTATGAATCCTACTCTCCCTCCAGCTATAAGTAAATAGCAGGGCAGACTGAGTTCTTTAACCATGGCTAGGTAACCAGTCTAGGAGAAGGAAAGCTCTGAATTCAAACCTATTGAACTCAGCTTAAGAAATTGACATTGTGTCCTATCCTACTCGTGCAGAGGAGTTGATAAATATATATATATATTATTGTCCCAACCTTATTGCCCTTATGGTAAATCCCAACCCTTTTTATCATATATTTGCTAAAAGACTGTGGCCGAGGGTCTTAGTATGACGTTAAACAGCATCTAGTCTTGAGGTTAAAATTCTGGAGCTTTGGGTAATTTGGAATACCCCGTCATTAGTACTCCCAGGTCCACTCTGCCTCGACATGGTAGTAACAGTTAGTGTACCACCTATGGGTTAAACGGAAAATTTTAAAGACAAGAAAAATATAAAAAGTAATACAATATTGTAACGTGTTGGGGTTTGAAAATGAAGGTGAAAAGTACAAGAGTATATATATTTACCAACCCCTCCTCACGAGACTTTTCTCTCCCCTAGACCTGTTGCTATAACAAAATTGATGAGTCCAGTTCTCCCTACTATTTACTCATAGCAGGAAGGAGAATAGTTCGATTAATAGTTTTCCTAAGAGTATTAGCGTTATACAACCAGCCTCATCCTGGATTTGAACTCGTGTGACTGCATCCATTTCCTTCGACAGCAATCATTACACCATGGTCGTACTCATGTATTTATATATGAGATACAGTTTCTCTTTTTTTTCTCTTTTTATTTGTAACCATTAGTTTAACATTCAAATTTAAAATGTAACAGTTACGAAAATTATCTCTCTGCAAATTTCAAAAGAAAAATAAAGGAAATGGATGTATGTAGCGATTTATAAAATTCTAAATAGTACAGTACATGATATTAAATTTAAAAGAAGAAATAAATCTGAGTCAAATCGAGGAGGTCACCGGACACTGTTGTCAAAAGCACTCTTGGTCAATCACTTAAAATCAATGAGAGCTACCCGACGGTAATTCTTGGCCTCTACCATGCCACACTCTAATTCCCAGCATGATCCCCAACAGATGAATGTTTATGTTTCTGCGCCATTAAAGTTGTGCAGAATAGCTGGTGGTCTCAAGCTTCACATGAGAGTTCACAGTGAGGCAAAAACAACACCAGTCGACTCAGTCAACACCGATCGTTATGTGTGCCAGATATGTTCTTTGGCAGATTGAAAAGTCCAGAACGAGGTCACAAACAGACAATGAATTATTACAAGACGTTGTGATCAATATAATATTATGTATGTTGCCGGGCCCATAAGGATGTCGACCCCACAGTCGTTTGAATAAGTGAAACGACTGGAAACAATGAAAGAGACAAAGGAGAGGAATTGGATGGCAGAAAGTAACCCGATGGTCAATTTATTTGCGAGAATTCACAGAAATGTAAATCGGCTAGTTGAGGGTTCGATGTTCGAGGTTGGTCGTGCAACGTTTGGTCAGTCTTTCGTTGATCTGGGTGGATAGGCCGTCTGGTATCGGATAGGCAGCTGGGATCCGGAATCGAGATAGCAGTGCGTCTACGGGCGAGGTTGACGTCGTGGTCGGTCGGTAACAGTTTCGATTTGCGGTTGGATCGACTGCGAGCCCCGGTCGTAGTCCCGTTGAGGACTGTTTGGGTACGAGCGTAAACGTAACAGCGACGGACCGTTCGCTTAGCACGTGTTTTGCTTGGGTTTTGATTGACTGCGGTTATGCGGGGTTTCAGACCGGCTGGTACGTGTGCGCAAATGCCTCGAGTAGCTAGGTGTTTGCTTGGCGGAAGATCGAGTCGGATCTACCAATCTAGTACATAGCGTACTGTCGGCGATGGACACCTATCCGGTCGGAAGACCTAGATTTTCTAGGTGTTTCGCCCTAGGATCGCATTAGTGGTTTAGGAAAGACTGATTGTGTAAAGGCCGACTGGTTAGCTCTGAAAAGAGCTGGGTTTTTAGCCTTGAAAAAGGCTGCGTTTGTTAGCCTTGAAAAAGTGGAACAAGGTTCGGGTCATCACAGCAAGGAGGAGGCAAAGGCGTTTTAGCGGTAGAGAGACAGGCAGTCAGGAAAAAAAAACATTTCGTTTGGAACAGGAATCAAGATCATCAACTGTTGCCGGCTATCCCGGAGTGTGGCTGTCATCGCAAAACGACTTTCTTATATACACGAAATGTACCAGAAGCATCAATGACGTCAGGCAAAAGGTTCTTTAGCGATGATGAAATAATGGAGAGGGAGGTGGCCTGATCTCATCAGCCTGTGTACGATCGTGTATCTCCACACGTACGTTCAGTTAAAGAGGAAGAGCTTAAGCTACGAATCCAGATTACTCTAGTCAGAACGTTCGAAACTTGGAAGGAGTTTGCCTACGTGCTTGCAATCAGCACGCGTACGATCGTGTATCTACGCACGTACGTTCTGAAAAAGGGGTCAAGGCATTTGGCCCGAAATGTATGAGATAAAAAGTTCCTCATCTGACATTGGTCTGGTACGATCCTCTCCACCCTGCACTTTTGTATGTTTATTTTTATTTTCAATAATTGGCCATTTTCATTGGTCAATCACCAATATCAACAAAAGAATCTTCACTGTTAAATGTTGTTCTTCAAAGGAAGGGAGACAACTCAAAAAGACACAGAAACCAACACAATCACTTAATTAAATATCAGATCTAGTCTACTTCTTTCAAAAGCGCTTTTCTTCGGGATGTTTTTCTTGCCAGTTAAATCAATGCACAATTCGCCCTTTGCCCTTCGTATATATATACGAAGGGCAAAGGGCGAATTGTGCATTGATTTATATATATATATATATATATATATATATATATATATATATACACACACACACCACATATATATATATATATATATATATATATTATATATATATATATATATATATATCACATTATCCCTTCTCATGATTATTCAAAAACGAAACGAAAATACAACATTAGAATAATAATTGGTACTTGATGTCACTGGCAGTTAGATTAAATCGTGTTATTTGGATGAGTTAGTTTAAAAGGTTTCTGTAGACAATTTGACTTTATGATTCGACTTTCTGTTTGATTCATTCAACTTCTTGGGTTGGGTCCTACCCAAACAATGGCCGTTTTGTTCTGAGAAGGCGACTGACTGTTTGGGGAATGCCAAGGAGTCAAAAATGCACTTGTCTGCTGCAAATAATTTTATACTTTAGACGGTTGCGGTTTGACTTTTAAAATGCACCCTTTTTAATGCATCAACTGTCTGAGTGTTTATGTTGTTTTGGCAGTTTGGTTTGTTTTGTTTTACGGCATATCAACCTCAGTGGGTCATTTAATGCCGATAAAGTGAGACTCAAACACCAAGTAATGTAATTCAAGATTGGCAGAACAGCAGGAATCTAGGCAAAGAAATAGGTTTTCACAGTTAGTAATGGCTTTTATCTCTGACGTCTTAAAATTAACGTTTTGTTGCAGAAATCTCACTGATTGTAGTGACGTAAAAAGGGTTGCCGATCGAAAAGAGCTTTTAAGGAACTTGGAAAAGAAAATAGAAGTTATAGAAGGATATCACTTTAACGTCATTCTTTTAGTTTAAACAAGACAGTTAAGAAAGATTTTTAGTTTAGAGATCTGTCAGAGATAGTGTTGGGTTCAAGGTTATAATATAAATTATAATTAGTTGAACAAACAACCCCGACCAAGGGTGTTATATACACTAAAGACTTTAATATAAGTACAGCACATGGATAAACATTTATGCAAGAATACATATACATGGTTTTGGTTTGTTTTGTTTTACGGCATATCAACCTCAGTGGATCATTTAATGCCAATAAAGTTTTGAAATAAATCAATTCTTAATGGATAATACAATTTTTTTATAAATACATTTCTCTATTAACCCATGATGACCCTAAAGTACTACACTCCGCGGTCATCTCCTCTTT
>CM042155.1:79488524-79490647 GCA_023376005.1 Doryteuthis pealeii | reverse complement strand
TTGCCTCCTCCTTGCTGTGATGACCCGAACCTTGTTCCACTTTTTCAAGGCTAACAAACGCAGCCTTTTTCAAGGCTAAAAACCCAGCTCTTTTCAGAGCTAACCAGTCGCCTTTACACAACCAGTCTTTCCTAAACCACTAAGCGATCCTAGGGCGAAACACTAGAAAATCTAGGTCTTCCGACCGGATAGGCGTCCATCGCCACAGTACGCTATGTACTAGCTTGGTAGATCCGACTCGATCTTCCGCCAAGCAACACCGAGCTACTCGAGGCATTTGCGCACACGTACCAGCCGGTCTGAAACCCGATAACCGCAGTCAATCAAAACCCAAGCAAAAACAGTGCTAAGCGAACGGTCCGTCGCTGTTACGTTTCGCTCGTACCCAAACAGCCTCAACGGGACTACGACCGGGTTCGCAGTCGATCCAACCGCAAATCAAAACGTTACCGACCGACCACGACGTCAACCTCGCCCGTAGACGCACTGCTATCTCGATTCCGGATCCCAGCTGCCTATCCGATACCAGACGACCTATCCACCCAGATCAACAAAAAACTGACCGAACATTGAGCGACCAACCTCGAACATCGAACCCTCAACTAGCCGATTTACATTTCTGTGAATTCTCGCAAATAAATTGACCATCGGGTTACTTTCTGCCATCCAATTCCTCTGCCCTTGTCTCTTTCATTGTTTCCAGTCGTTTCACTTATTCAAACGACTGTGGGGTCGACATCCTTATGGGCCCCGCAACATACATACATATTATATTGATCACAACGTCTTGTAATAATTCATTGTGTGTTTGTGACCTCGTTCTGGACTTTTCAATCCTGCCAAAGAACATATCTGGCACACATAACGATCGGTGTTGACTGAGTCGACTGGCGTTGTTTTGCCTCACTGTGAACTCTCATGTGAAGCTTGAGACCACCGGCTATTCTGCACAACTTTATGCAGCAGAAACATAAACATTCATCATGTTGGGGATCATGCTGGGAATTAGAGTGTGGCATGGTAGAGACAAGAATTACCGTCGGGTAGCTCTCATGTGATTTTAAGTGATTGACCAAGAGTGCTTTTGACAACAGTGTCCGGTGACACTCCTCGATTGACTCAGATTTCTTTCTTTTTAAAATTTAATATCATGTACTGTACTATTTAGAATTCTATAAATCGCTACATACATCCATTACCTTTATTTTTCTTTGGAAATTTGCAGAGAGATAATTTTCGTAACTGCTACATTTTAAATTTGAATGTTAAACTAAGGGTTACAAAAAAAAAGAGAAAAAAAAAGAGAAATTGTATCTCATATATAAATACATGAATACGACCGTGGTGTAATGATTGCTGTTGAAGGAAATGGATGCGGTCACACGAGTTCAAATTCAGGAAAGAGGCTGGTTGTATAACCTAATATTCTTAGGAAAACTATTAATCGAACTATTTCTCCTTCCTGCTATGAGTAAATAGTAGGGAGAACTGGACTCATCAATTTTGTTATGGCACAGGTCAGGGGAGAGAAAAGCTCGTTAGGAGGGTTGGGTAAATATATATACCTCCGTACTTTTTCACCTTCATTTTCAAAACCCCAACACGTTACAATATTTTATTACTTTTTATATTTTTCTTGTCTTTAAAATTTTCCGTTTAAACTATAGGTGGTACCTAACTGTTACTACCATGCGAGGCAGAGTGGACCTGGGAGTACTAATGACGGGGTATTCCAAATTACCCAAAGCTCCAGAATTTTAACCTCAAGACTAGATACTGTTTAACGTCATACTAAGACCCTCGGCCACCGTCTTTTAGCAAATATATGATAAAAAGGGTTGGATTTTTACAGCATACCCGTCAAGCACATATATGATAAAGAGTTGTAGGGTTTGTCCTAAGAGCAATGGGATCGGGACAATTACGTTGGTGTTCGAGCTTGATGTGATCAGCTGATTAATCGGGGGGGGGGTCCTCACTGACCGTCGATCTGGCTTAAGCAAGAGCTTAAGTAGAGCATCCAGAAAACGTTTTTTACGATAAAGCAGTTTATAACCTTATGAACAATCATCTGAAATTAGCTGACCATAGGTTGCAATATCTCATCTATAGAAATCAATGTA
>CM042155.1:79466024-79476024 GCA_023376005.1 Doryteuthis pealeii | reverse complement strand
TGCGGTAAAGTAAGGAGCTGGTGGTAGTTGTGGCGCTCCACCTCAGATGCCAAAAAACAATCTCCATTGTCTAGCACTAGTGAAAAGGGGATATACTCCCTCGCTGATTGGCTGATACCGACTTTAGGCCACCCCGACGACTTTCCTTTTTTTACTTTTATATATATATATATATATATATATATATATATATATCAGTTAAGGTACGTGGGCATGGAGTTATCGACGCATGTTTGCTGATAGTTTTTCCCAATGAGATCTTAAGATTTGGTCTGAAGAAAGCATAGGCGAGAAACTATCAGTGACCTTAAATTAAATATAAATGATCTATCAATGACATTGAGCACTGTATAATTATAAATATAGTACCCATATTATGTACATAATACCCACATACGCATATATATATATATATATAATATGATATAATATAATATAATATAATAAGATAAATATATAAAGGTTTTACATATCTACTTATTAGGTGACAAAGGAACATTCACGACCATATTGGTTTCATACGATGTAATCATCAGGTGAAGATGTTTCAAATGCAAGGAAAATCGAAAAAAAATTCAAAAAAATTTCAGAAAATTCAATAGACATGGGATGCGTATGATTGGATAAAATGTGCTTACACACATACACGCACAAACACAAACGCTCGCACGTAAGCATTGTTCAAATGTCGCACATTCACAGAACAACGTATTATGTGTGTGACCAGTTACCCCGCATACGCAACCTTTATGCTGTCCATAAACACTCTCATACATTCAATTTACCATCACATACATACGCACATCATTTTATCCAATCATACGCGTCACATGTCTATTGAATTTTCTGAAATTTTCTGAAATTTTTTGAAATTTTTTTCGATTTTCCTTGCATTAGAAACATCTTCACCTGATGATTGCATCGCATGAAACCAATATGGTCGAGAATGTTCCTTTGTCACCTAATATATATATATATATATATAATATATATATATATATATATATATATATCAGATTACCAATCTTTTGTACTCAAGCGCTGAGTTAGTGTGGCCGGTATCGAAACCAGGAAATTGCACTCAGGCACAAACACACACACACACACACACACACACACACACACATATATATATATATATATATATATATATATATATATATATATATATAATATTATCCAATAAAACAATTACCTGTACAGCAGTCCATGAAAATTCCAAATGCTCAAAATGACGTTACAGTGCAATTTTAATCTTTGTTAACACACTCTATAAAAATGGTTACTCTAAGTTTCATGCTCTGTTGCGATCTTCAGGCAATTAGATATAATTGAAAACCGCCATTCCAGCTACGCTTAAACACATGCGGTAGTACACGCTCTCACCTCTTCCCCAAGGTACTTAAATGCGTTCACCTAACATCTATTAATCCGTGGATAGTAGACAAGCACTTAGAAACCTCTAACATAAGTTCTTGCTGGGCCACTTATGCCTCTAATAATATATGTTCGGTGACCGCACTTAAGTAAACTCACTCGAGTAATTTGCTTACTTTACTGCATATTCATATGCGCAGTTGATGAGACTATATTCGTTTCAATTGGAGTGAAGAGAGACTTATAGCGTGAAACTTTAAGTAGCAATTGTAATAGTCATCCAGTCGGTGGGGCGTTTGAATGCACCGACTGCACCTCTGCAGAGGGGTAAGACTCCCCCAATGGGGCCACCTGTTGGCCGTGGGTGGCGACCTGTGATGCTTAAAGATAGAGCCCAGGTGGATGAGCAGTCCATGACATGCAATACTCCACTTTGGCCCTATATTGGGCTAGACGGGCGGTCGGAGAGGCTCCCTCCGATCAATCGACTGGTCACGTCAAGCCCTAGCACCTATATGATTTTCCCAACCCTATTGCCCTTGTGGCAAACCCCAAACCCTTTTCATCATATGGGTGCTAGAAGGCGGTGACTGAGGGTCTACATGTCCTGGGAATAACGTTAAACTCTATCTGATGGTGAGGTTCCAGTTTTGGAGGTTTGGGGAATGTGGAGCACCCCTTCATCACTATTGCTCCCTGGTCCACTCTGACCCGGAGTGGTAGTACCTGTTAGGGTCCCATCTATGGGTTAAATAGAAAAATGTATTCATAAAAAAATCGTAATATGCATTAAGAATTGATTTATTTCAAAACTTTATCGGCATTAAATGACCCACTGAGGTTGATATGCCGTAAAACAAAACCAAACCAAACTAATTGTAATAGTTTGTGTTATCAGAGCATCTATATCTATATATCAAATATATAATATGAATGGAGGATGAATGTAAAAAGTATTAGCATATAAAGGTGCTCAATGCTAGAATAACAGAGCAGGTTGAAAATCAAATATTAGATATTATGGATTTAAAATCCCGTAACTAAAGTTTCATGCGTACTTGAAAATTTCAAATTTTATATAAATGCTAAAAAAGCCACAGTTTTTTTTACTCATAACATTCTGACAGTCTGATGATTGTAAGTACGCATGAAACTTTAGTTACGGAATATTAAATCCATACTATTTAATATTTGATTTTATATCAAATACACACACACACACACATACACACACACACACACACACACATATATATATATATATATTGGTTAGGAGGTTGATTTAGAAGGCTATCACAATGCAGTTTGGAATAAATAAAAAATAATAATACGGTAACAATGGTGTTGTGTGTTGACCTGTATTTTTTTATTATTTCTTATTAAGAAATAATAAAAAATACAGGTCAACACACAACACCATTGTTACCGTATTATTATTTTTTATTTATTCCAAACTGCATTGTGATAGCCTTCTAAATCAACCTCCTAACCAATACATACACAATGCTTCAAGCAAATTATGAAACTCTCTTATATATATATATATATATATATATATATATTAAGAAATTTGAAAAAAACAAGTGTTCCAAAATTAGACGAATTTATTCATTGACGCTTAAACGTTTCGGTTTCTTTAAACTTTCATTAGGATGTATCTTCGGGTGAAGAAAATGATGGATGTTTTATAGATGACAGGAGATGAAAATGTTTATAAAATCTTTTATGTTGTGTAACTGTATTTGTTCAGCGTTATAATTTTTGAAAGACAAGTCGCGATCCACGCACGCGAAGATGTCATGACGCGTAACGCAACTCGAAGAAATGCATTCAACAAAAGACAAGAAAAAGTGTCAATGGACTTATTTAATGAGAACAAAGGGAACAAAGTGGGAATGATAACTAAATAATTAAATAAGTTACACAATAAAACAAAACAAAAAGATTATAAAGATTTTTTATCTCCTGTCATCTATAAAACATCCATCAATTTCTTTACCCCTTAATACGTCCTGATGAAGGTTTAAAGAAACTGAAATGTTTAAGCGTCGATGAATAAATTCATCTAATTTTGGAACACTTGTTTTTTTCAAATTTCTTAATAGTGTCGGATTTATTTCCATATTTACTCCTCCCATATATATATATATATATATATATATATATATATATATATATATATATATATATATATATATATTCTTTGTGTGCAGAACATCAGAACATTTCTACATTTCTTCTATTATTATTATTTCATTACATTTTGTTATTTAAAAATAATGATAGATAGAACAATGTACACATGGATAAACTCCTGACCGAAACACGTGTAAGTTAAATTAGTTAAAATATTCTATTTTGTCCATTCAATACATTCTTTCCTTTATTTCTCTTTTCAACATGCGGTCGGATTCACTTCCATTTTCATTTTACATATAAACGGCCGGGTTAGCTCAGTCGGTAGAGCGTTCGGCTCGAAACCACAATGTTCCTATTTCGATACCGGTCCTCGCCCACGCAGCGTATGATTAGCACAGGGATCTGTGCGGTAAAGTAAGGAGCTGATTGTAGGTGTGGTGCTGATTTTAGGTATGGCGCTCCACCTCAGATGCTAAAAACAATCTCCTTGGTCTAGCGCAATGGAAAAGGGGATAGACTCCCTCGCTGAATGGCTGTTACCGACTTTGGACCGCCCCGTTGACTTTACTCTTATATATATATATATATATATATATATATATATATATATATATATATACAGAAAGAGACAGAGAGAGATACAGAATTTAATACTGAAGCTAAATTGCGTACTTCTAAATTAACGATGTAGGACCGGTTAAGATATTCAACAAAAATGCAATACTTTATTACATTAAACGATCAGACGAATGATTTTATGAACGGCCCATCCTGTCGGCCGTGAACCCTACTCAAACTGAAATGGGTTAAATATGTAAAATCACTAAGAACCTCATTGAACATAAACCAAAGTGCGCAACACAAAGGACTGTATGCAGTGGTTCAAAAGTATGGCCGATGGTCCTTTATTAAACAGAAGTTCAGATAATTATTCCCTTCTCAAACAGAAATCATTGTAAATAAAGTATTATAATTTGCTAAAGAATCTTATTATAATGGAGATTGTATGTTGTTCTGTCTGTAACCGAAACTATATTACTATACAAGTCACAATTCAAATTTGTTATTTACATCACATTCTCCATGATTTTATTTTTATTTAAACCTCAATTATTAATAAAATTGTTTTACATCATTAAGACTGTTGACCATATCTACATACAACTAACATGCAATTGTATTTATATATACAACAAAATAGCGGTTTACAGTGTGAACGGGAAGGCTAATTTGCATATTGATCTTTAAAAATTGATTTTAATAAATATGTGCTTAATATTATTGATTTCTAATTGTTTAGTTTAATCTTATTGAATATGAGCAAAATTATCTTCAATAAATCTTAAAAGAAATCCATTAACAAAAAGAAATAACTGTAATATTATTCTTTACTTCCTATTTTAACTAAATAGTTAAATTAGGAATAGGAGTAATTGAAAATGATGGCAGAGTTAGTTTCAAAGTTGTTCTATTTTTAATCATACCCCCTCTGTTCCAAATCATGTTATCTGCATTTTTATTAAGTTTCATTGGTCTTTCTAATTTAATATGATATTTTATTATATTAAAACTTAACTTTTGCACCGGGAGGGTGCATATATTTGCTAGTATATATAAATACCGAGCGAGAACAATTAGATTATCTAACACTGATGTAAAACTATTAAATCAATAATGATATACGGATTAAAAAAGGGACAAGAAGTAATTACGATATTTCTATGGCTTCATTCGACGGTACTGATATGTGTGATAGAGTTTTATAACATACATTCTATAATAGACCATCACTGTTTGTTTGCAGTCACTGCACCAGAGATTGCCATTCAAAAATTGGTCAGTTCAGCCACTCACGCAGTTGCAGATAAAATAGATTGGACACCACGCCATCGTCTTTAGTAGCCAGGCGGATTCCAACGCACAATTCAGCAATTAATTATTTCATAATGAATAGTTTGTTTTAGTTAAATAAAAGCCTGAAGAAAAAACTTTTTCATTTAAAGGTTGAGGGTTGGATTTTCACCAGGCACTGCCTAGCGTTTTTTTTTTAGGCCAGGGGGCCAAGACGCATTTATGCGATATGTACCAAAATGTTGGCTCATTTTATATATATCATAGATATCCATGATTAAAATCTTAATTACCTGTAATTAGAAATTAACTAACTAAGTGGCTCTTCTCTTGTTTTTCCTTTGATCAAATGAAAATGTTTACTCCAGTTTAAATAACTTTGGACAGTTTGGGAAAACTTTAAATTAGCGATATTATCATGTGATTTTTCCAACAATCTAACCCGGGTTCAATGGGTGACCCAACAGGTCACGTTTTTTCAAGTATATATATATATATATATATATATATATATATATATATATATATATATATATATATATATATATATAATTATAAGTCGGTCCTACCATTGGTTTCTGAATAACACTTTTCGGTGTTATTCGTCTTCAGAGGCGTTTGACTTTTGAAAAAAAATGGACAGTCTGAAGACGAATAACACCGAAAAAGTGTTATTCAGAAACAATGGTAGGACCGACTTTATAATTATAAATAAATAAATAAAGCTCTTACATAAGTAATTGACCCTCTATAATCAATTCTCCAACAATAATAATAATTTAACCTATATTTATATATATAATATATATATATATATATATATATATATATATATATATATTATATTTAACAATGGAAGACATATATTCACTACAATATATAATGTACATACTATATACATATATATATATACGTGTGTGTGTGTGTGTGTGCGTGTGTTGTGTGTGGTGCGTGCGTGTGTGGTGTGTGTGGTGCGTGTGTGTGCGTGTGTGTGGATAGATAGATATAAGCCCTTTGATGCCACAAAATGAATCCAATGAAACTGTGTATTAATAGTGAAGACATTGTAAATAATAGCCGAAAGCAAAGAAAAGAAAATCCCTTGCTGGTTTGTTTAAATGATTCAAATATCTTCTTTGATTTGTCATTAGATTCTCACCACTTTTTTAAAAATATCTACATTATATTATAAACAGGTGACATATTGAAGGGTTGTATTAGCCGAATTCATTTGACACCAGAACCAGATCGCCATGAGCACACAATTAAAAACCAAAGAGTCAAGATAGAATAAAGGAAAGGATGAAATAAAGGGAAAAGATTCTAGAAATACAGAATCCAGAAAAGAAAATAAGAAAATGATTACGAAATAAATAAAAAATTTAAAATTAAAGAAATGAGAATATGACCGAAAGAAAGAATGAACCAAAAAAATTAAAAGGAAGAAAATGAACTGAAAAATCAAGGAATACATAAAGAAAGAATGAAACAAACAAACAAATATTATATTATAAACAGGTGACATATTGAAGGGTTGTATTAGCCGAATTCATTTGACACGAAAACCAGATCGCCATGAGCACAAAAGTGTACAATGATACAAATATATCCACAAGAGCCGTATTTCCCCTTCGAAGCCAACGAAAATTTATAATCATTTTTTTATATTTTTTTTTACTTTTTTGCTGAAAATCTATTTCAGTTTCGAAAATTGATTTCCACGACACAAGTGAATTCGTTTTCTTTTCTTTTCCACTTACACACTCCTCTGTTTACGTTTTTTAGCAGAAATTCCACCCCAAAACATAATTTACTTTCTACGGTTGTTTTTACATTCAAAAGCGAAATTGCAACTTTTGAAAACGATTATTTTCTTAAGTGTTGAATTTATATCACAAACAAAACATTTTGATGATATGAATAATTTTTCTTTTTCGGACTGTTGTCCTCATCTTTATTGTGGTATGTATAAGCATAGTGTTTCGCCCGCTGTATCCTTCGGCCTCCCTTGGGTGTTCCTTGTGTCTCTATTATTTGTATGCATCGAGTCCGTACATTCGTTATTATTTGTTTGTAGTTTTTAGATGTGGCTTGATGTGAATAATTTGAATTTTTCGGACTGTTGTACTCATCTTTATAGTGGTATGGATAAACTCAAACGTTTCAACCGCTTATGTTTATACATACCACATTAAAGTTGAGGACAACAAGTCCGTAAAATCAAAATTATTCAAATCGAGACACATCTACAAAATACATATAAATAATATCTTTATGATACCCTATTTTTCCGACTGCTATATCTTTTTTAACATTTTATTTAATATTATACATTACTTTGACAGTTTGGAGATTATTTCTACTGGTGCTAAAACCATATTAGTGAAATTCTATTTTTCTTGAATCATGAAAAAATAAAAAATAAGTCGACATTGAATTTGAAAGGACAGGATGATTGCCGATTGTCAACATCAACAAGAATCTTATTTGGGGAATATTTCATTGTTCTTATCAAAAAAGCTAAAAAGAATGTTACTTTTAAAAATATGGCCTCCATATGTGTATGTATGTGTGTATGAGTTTTATTATTCTAACTAGTAAATATATGCACCCTCCGGGTGCAAGTATTTAAGTTTTAATGTAATGAAATATTGTATTAAATTAGAAAGTCTAATAAGAAGGCAGATAAAAAGATATGTAACAGAGTGGGGGTATAATAGAAAAATAGAAATGAAACTTACTCTTCCATCACTCCCGTCTTTCATTGCTGAATTTTACTTATTTAACTATTTAGTTAAATTAGGAAATAAAGAATAAAATGACAAGTTATTTTTTCTTGTTAATGGATTTCATTTAAGATTCATTGAAGAGATTTTTGCTTATATTCATGAAAATAAAACCAAACAATTAGAAATCAATAATACTAAGCACATATTTATCAAAATCAATTTTTTAAGATCAATATGCAAATTAGCCTTCCCATTCACACTGTAAACCTCTATTTTGTTGTATATATAAATACAATTGCATATTATTTGTATATAGATATGGACAACACTAATAAAAAGGTGAAGAAATTTTATTAATAATTGAGGTTTAAATATAAATAAAATCATGGAGAATGTGATGTAAATAACGAAGGGAATTGTGACTTGAGTAGTAATATAGTTTCGGTTACAGACAGAAAAACACACAATCTCCATTATAATAAGATATGTAGTCATTATTTTATCCTTTTGATATTATTCAGATATTCAAATAATTTATAACCCTATCATTATTTTCAAGTATTTTATTTGCTTGACAATAATTTTATTATCATTATTTTCAAATATTGTCTTTGCTTGACAATACACAAAGGTTCACACACACACACACACACACACACACACACACACACACACACACACACACACACACACATATATATATATATATATATATGAAAAATAGATGGAAATTAATCCGACAGTATGAAATTTAACATTATGAAAAAACATATGATGTTTGTTATGTAATAGCTGACAGTACTGTTTCGACCAAATCGATAAGTTGGTCTTCATCAAAGAGCGACATAGATGGGAAGAGAAGATATCCGTTAAAAAAGACTGTTTACAGAAACGAACGCTGAGTTCAACCGCTGAAATCTTTGAAAAATGCATGTTCTGTTTTAAAAATAAAATAAATTTTATTTTTAATTTTTAAAAAATCAGAAGCATTATAGTTTATAGAAAAAACTCAAAAGAGTTTGTTGTAAAAGTTTATATAAAAATGTAAAGTGGGTATCAAAATAGTATAGTATATATTTTTCAGCTGTTAAAAAATATACAAGTCCACATGGTAATTTGAAAAAAGATGTTAGAGTTCCAAAATTTACTTGTGGCGTTGATAAGTCCGTAGTTATAGGTGAAAGTCTTCAAGTGTAAAAGTCCCAGATATAATGTTTTTCATTTGACAAATATGAAAATAGATGGAAATTAATCCGACAGTATGAAATGTAACATTATGAAAAAAACGTATGATGTTTATTATGTAATTGCTGACAGTACTGTTTCGACCAAATCGATAAGTTGGTCTTCATCAAAGAGCGACATAGATGGGAAGAGAAGATATGTTAAATTTCATATATATATATATATATATATATGTGTGTGTGTGTGTGTGTGTGTGTGTGTTGTGTGTGTGTATTGTCATTGTTTTTGTTGTCGTTGAGAACTAGACTCAAGAGATTTATATATACCTACTTGTATATCTTTAATATGTAAATGTCCTATTGATATCATTCCTCTCATGTTTTTTCTAGCATAAACATGATTTATTTCAGCATGAATGAATATTCTATTGTTAATTTAAAGATATACTTCTTTAAAAGTTTTATCTCGATTTTAACAACGTTGGACGTATAAGAATTTTTGCCACGCTCTTTCGTAAAAACATGTAAGCAGATATTTGAAATGTTATGTTTTCTTATAATAGCAATAAAACATAGGTTTGCTGTCAAAATTCAAAGAAATATGTTTTCTTTCTAATAAAACCAAGTTTCGAACATTCATATTCAAATAAATTCAAATATTTAAGATTTTACTTGTTGTAGTGGGGTGGGGGCGTCAAATGAAAAAAAATGTTTGCTTTG
>CM042155.1:79453524-79461024 GCA_023376005.1 Doryteuthis pealeii | reverse complement strand
TTATATTATTATTATTATTATTATTATTATAAAGAATTTTTCAAAAATACAAAGAGATGTTGATTTTTTATCACCATGCAAAAACAACCAAACAAAAAAGAACTATTGAAGATCAGACCATTCTATGTACAAAGCCAATGAATTATATATATATATATATATATATATATATATATATATATATTATATTTATATATTTATATATATATGTGTGTGTGCGTGTGTGTGTGTGTGTGCGCGCGTGTGTGAGCGTGTGTATGTGTGTATATATAGAGAGGGAGACAGGCAGACAGACATGGACATAGAGAGTGAGAGAAAAAGAGAGAGGAAAAGCGACAGAGATAGAGAGAAAGATGTTCATATATTTATACCACATATCCCCTACTCTCTCTCTCTCTCTCCCCTCTCTCTCTTTCTCTCTCTCTCTCTATCTGTCTATCTGTCTATCTCTCGCACACGCAGGCGCGCGCGCTCTCACTTTCTTTTCTTTACCGCAAGAGATATGCGCTGGTCCGCCTTTCGTTATATATGAGAATTTCTGGTAACAGAGGCATGTATTAATCAGCAACGTTACCAGACCAATCATCTATGAGTGTTTGATATTGCTATAGTGAAAAATACCAATGTTTAAGAAGATGCTGTTATCCTATTTGAGAAGTTACTGTTACCCTAGAAGACATCGTTAATCGACCCCTTAATAGCACCAGGGGGTCGCGAAACCTGGAAATGTTTCGCAAGAACCAAGATTTTATTACCAGGGAATCTAAACTCTTGTTTTTCTTTTCATTCACCCATGGTCAAAGTGTTTTTCGATATATACGCTATGTTTTCCTTGACGTAAAATAAAATAGGTGTAAAAGAGGCCCAGCTTAGATGTTACTGTGCAATATTCACAGGTAAATAGCTTAATCAAGTTTTTATTTAATATATATATAAAAAAATGTTTAGATTTTTGTTTTGAATTTCGAATTTTCTATTATTAATTAGCAATAAAAATTTCAATTTTTTTTTTGAAAATTATATGTAAGAATATACTGTTGCATATTTTGCAAAGGAAGATTCCTCTTCCGGCCAAAAGACAAAGAGAAAGATAAAAATATATATTTAAAAAAAGGGAAAACGGAAGAGAGGTCTTCCGGTCAAGAAGCAGGGATAAGATGAAGAAATAGATAAAAGAAAAAAGGAAAAACGGAAGACACCTCTTCCGGTGAAAAGACAGAGAGAAAGAGAAAGAAATATCTAACAAATGTCCGTTATCAGATCAAACGATAAATGCGTGGGCATAGTTTTTTGTATAAAAAGGCTAGTGGATGAAGGATGTCAATTTCAGTCCCCAGCAGCAGTCGAGAAGATAACCTCGTCTCCCGTCAACTACCCGGAAGTTCATGGTGAACACTGCGCCCTTCGACAGCCACCTGGCATTTTCATTGTGAACACTCGTCACCCCTCACCATCTACACACCGAAGAAAATAAAGACGGGTCCTATTTTTATATATACGTATCTGTGATTTTATTGAAGTCCAGTCAAGCGGCTATACAACAATACTATAAATATTCAATTGAAAATAAATTCTCAGAGCCCTTATTAGTCGTATTTTATCTGAAAGGAGGGGATTATAAAATATGGTAAAACAAAAAATATGAGAATTATTTTCCCGATAAAAAAATTCAATGATATTGTCCAGGTTATGTTGTATTTCTCTCAGGATGAATTTGGGAAGACACACTTCGGCATCTTGTTTGACATATCACATCAGGGAAAATTATTTAAATAAAGGCTATGGCGCAGAGGATCTAAAGAGACTGTTGTTAAATGTTCAATGACTCCAAATTGTATCTGGAAAAGAGAAAATACGAACAAACATTTATTATTGGGTGTTTATCATTTGAAATTTCATCATCAAACATTTGTGCCTTATTGATATATAAGACACATTGCAGGATATTTAAATGCATTAATAACATGGGCAGTTTTGAGGCAAATCTAACAAAGATTTTCAGAAAGAGCGCATGGTATGAGAACTGTTTTGAAATTTCAGTTTCTGTTTTGTAAAGAATTTTTTCTAAAATTTCAATTGAAGAAAGATTTTCTGAATTCTTATATCTATTTTATAAAGAGGTATTGGAAACGCTTTATTTAATGGCTAGAGTCGAAAGAAATGTACTCGTCGGACCGAGTTCAAATCCTGGATGAAGGTGTTTGCAGTTTACATAGCTCTTATACCCTTGGGAACTACTCTCTCTCTCTCTCTCTCTCTCTCTCTCTCTCTCTCTCTCTCTCTCTCTCTCTCTCTCTCTCTCTCTCTCTCTCTCTCTCTCTCTCTGTCCAGATATGAGTAAATCGTAAGGCAGAATGGGATCTTTAACCTTGGCTCGGAGAAAATAGAAGGAAACCTTTGAATGTCAACACCGT
This sequence comes from Doryteuthis pealeii, assembly GCA_023376005.1. NCBI lineage: Eukaryota > Metazoa > Mollusca > Cephalopoda > Myopsida > Loliginidae > Doryteuthis > Doryteuthis pealeii. The sequence continues at coordinate 79,458,610 of CM042155.1, read as the reverse complement.
TGAAGAAATTGATCTTGTGTCTCATCCTGCTCATACCGAGCGGTTGGTATATATATATATATATATATATATATATATATATAATATATATATATATATATATAATGCAATCCAAATGACTGTTAGGTAAGGGATGATTCTACCTGGTATCATCAGATTTCATTGTACAACCATACTGTCTTCTCTTGTAGGTACAAACATATATACATTCAAGGATTTTAATAAATCCATAAAAAGAGCTCAATGTATGATAATCAATGAATTAAATTATATACAAAGCAATATAACTGGACGATGGTTTGTTACGATTTCCTTTCTTTGAAGTTTTATACACACACACACACACACACACACACATATGTATATATATATATATATATATATATATATATATATATATATATATAACATTCCATCACGTGGACACAGTTCACGTTATATAAACAAATCAACGTTTTTTTAAAAAAAATGTTGACCGTCTGATGATTGCAAGTAAGATGATTGCAAATATTATATATATATATATATATATATATATATATATATATATATATATATATATATATATAAACTTCAAAGAAAGGAAATCTTAACAAACCCTCGTCCAGTTATATTGCTCTGTATATAATTTAATTTATTGATTGTTATATATTGAGCTCTTTTTAGGGATTTATAAAAAATCCTTGTATGTGTATATATGTTTGCGCCAACAAGGGCATACAGTGTGGTTGTACAATGAGATCTGATGATACCATGTAGATTCATCCCTTCCCTGCCAATTATTTGCCTTGCATTATATATATATATATATATATATATATATATATATATAAATCTCTCTCTCTCTCTCTCTCTCTCTCTCTCTATATATATATATATATATATATATATATATATATATGCAATCGCAAAAGAATGTTATAACACTAAACTTCTTTTTAAACTTCATATGCTAATACTTTTCCCATTCATTCTCTATATGTATATATATGACCCTTTTTTTCAGTCGAAGATTTTTAACATAAGCATATACTTACCCGTTCTTCGGAAATTAACCTTGCGTCACATCCTGCTTGCATGGAGGGATTGGTGAATATATATATATATATATATATATATATATATATATATATATATATATATATATATATACAGGGGGTGGGTTGTTCGTGAAATATTTAGATTAATTTGCCGGTAAAAAGCGAGCAATAGTGCACGGTAAATATCTAAACTGTATCTGTTTTAATAACAGAAATCCGGGACGACACAATTTTTATAGACCACATATTTCTTTGTGTGTAAAATAGTAAAGAAGAAGCCAGACAATAGATTGTCCACGACCAACTGTTTGACACATTAGATAAATGAGCGAGGAAAAAGAGAGAAGAAATTGTTCGAAAAGACATGAATGGGAAATTCCAGACGACAAGAATAAACGACTTTTCTGTTAAATGTTTTATTGTTTGGTCAGCTGTCTTAACGGATCAACGAGACAAATTAACACTACAAAAGAGATAGAATAACGCCTCTCTCCCTGTGACATCAAAAATACTAACCGTGAAAATTCTCGCGGGAAAACATGGCGACTACCAGATAAAAGCTCAGCTTCAGATCAGTTTTTATTTTCTTATTAATTTATTTACATATGATAAATTCCATTCCAGATAGAAATATATATATATATATATAATATATATATATATATATATATATATATATATATATATATATATACTAGTACAAAATAAAAAACACACCCCGGGCGATGTAAAAATAGACTTTTGAAACATATTGCCTGAGAGGTGGGAGTAAAAAATTCAATGTCAGCGAGTTTGTAACCTAAGTAAGTAAAATCATCAAATTCATTAAAGGGTTAAAAAATAAAACAATTTGATATGTAAACTTTAAATATGTATTAACATAAAACAAACTATATATAGATATATAATACCAGTCATGTATTTATCAAAACGTGTTTTAAAAAACAATGAGGACTGTCTAATGTTGCATGTTCAAATTTTGAGTGTATTTATTCTATGTTATGACGATTTTGGGTAATTTATAGATATATATTTAAAAATTTGTCTTCGGATGAAACAAAGAAATCTCAGTGCTCAACCACAAATTTGTAGGAGCTTTATTTATTTGTTTATTTGTCAAATAAATATATATATACGTATATATATATACTAAGTACACTAGTATATATATATATATATATATATATATATATATATATATATATATATACTTTGTACACTTGAATCATGGTGAAAAAAATGTTCGAAACGTGAAACCCCTTTCGTGTTTCTGATAAACGTTTCTATGTTTCATGTTTTTAATACCTTCAATTTATTATAAATAATGTTCATTAACTGTTGTATCGTGGAGGAGAAATGATGCACAGAAGAAAGTGAGTGCTTAATATATTCGTTCAGCACGAGTATCCGGTGCTAACATATACATACAATAACACAGAACAACAAGTTACAAAACAATTCTCTTACGAGAAATAGAGGAGGGTTAAGTGCAGTATAGCCAAACGCAGTAAGATCAGTTCGAATATTAATCAACTTATTAATTCACTGTTGAAGTCCTTAATCGTAGACTATTTAAGTCTATGAGCCATGCCATCTGGTAGAGTGCTGAAGGGGTGCTATCTATTCTCAAACATTTTCATTTGTCCATTATTTAGCTGATGTAATGTCACTCATAAGAAATAAGAAATCACCAGATATATATTTACCAACCCCTCCACACGAGCAGGATGTGACACAAGTTCAAATTCTTAAGCGGAGTTCAACAGGTTTGAATTCACAGTTTTCCCTTTTCTTAGACTAGTTGCCTTACCAAGGTTAAAGTGCCCAGTCTGCCCTACTATTTATCCATAGCTGGAGGGAGAGTAGTATTAGCGGTAAGGGAAATGCAATTACCACGTCTAGGATTTGAACTTGGGGCGACGAGTCCATTTGCCATGACTTTAACCATTACACCACGTGCTTCCTAAAGAAATCGTTAGATAAATATCACCAAGATTTACATTTTTGCATTTCATCTTGGACGATATGGACGGTCTAGTTTAAAATCAGAACGTCTTGCAAGATGATAACAGTCGCAATATTAAGGAACAAGAATATTAATACATACGCATGTTTGGACAGAAAGTAGTTTGACTTTGAGAAAAAATATAAAAATATGTAATATGAAAAAAAAGGCGTCAGAGTAAATAAGTTAATATTATTGATTAGTGATGTGAGATCCGAAGTTGCCTTGGAATATACAGATCCTTTTTGAGGGGCGCGTTTGGATGAGGCTGAGATGAAGAGAAATACGACAAAGAAATTTGAAACTTGTGAAGCCTGACGTATGAAAAAGATGTGAGGAGAAGATGAGCAAAAGAGAAAATAAATATAAAGAAATGCCAGAAATAGAACAAATTTTAAAAAGAAAAATGTAGCAATTCCTACGTTCTTCTCTCAAAGTATCAGTCTTATTTGATCTGATTCTTATCTACCTTACATTTAGTCAATCTTTTTGTTGACATGATAATATTTTCAATATTGTTTTTATTTTATTTTATTTTATTTTATTTTGTTTGTTTTGTTTTGTTTTTTATATTCTCTGAAACACAATTGACCTGTGTGATGTCGCAAACATTGCTAGCTAAGCAGGTGAAACAAGATAAAACAAAATTGAAGAAAAGAGACTTATAAAAATGTGTTCTACATGACAACTAAGAATTCTACTTCATAGAAGAGGTTACAATGCCGAATGCAGATAACTTTTTATTTAGAATACACAGACCTGCATATATATATATATATATATATATATATATATATATATAGTTAAATTTTTTTTGTTATTATTCTTGGAGAAATGATTATAATGTGCTCAATTATTACTTTAAGAGCTGTATTTATTTATTTATTTATTTAAGTCACCAATACAAAGTTCGTCTTACCAATGGTTTCAGATGTTTATCCGTCATCCTTACCAATGGTTTCAGATTATGACGGATAAACATCTGAAACCATTGGTAAGACGAACTTTGTATTAGTGACTTAAATAAATAAATAAATAAATATGCTTCCCACTCCCATGGTTGAGCAGTGGGGAGGGGCCATTAATTGTAACTTCACCGTTCCGCATCAGCTGTTACCCGTCTGTTTACAGGTTTGAGTTCTCTGGTGATTGTAAAAACATAAAGTATGTAGCAATTAATTGTTTACCTTAGATTGACGGCCGCTGATAGCCGCAAGGATAAGGAACTTAGCAGACGAAAATTTCGCCAGATTTCGATCCCGGCTTGAGGTAGCTGTTAAAATGTCAAGCCGTACTGATGAGAAGTAAACTTCGAAACAGTTGGCTGTGGATGACTGATATATATACATACATATATATATATATATATATATATATATATGAAGTAAATCCGACAGTATGAATTAAACATTTTTAGACAAAACAAATGATATTATAGTTTGCTGACAGAAATCTGTTTCAACCTTTTAATAGAGCGGTCTTCTTCAAGAGCAAAATATTTGTTTTTTCTAAAAATGTTTAATTCACACACACACACACACACACACACATTATATATATATATATATATATATATATATATATATATATTTATTTATTTATTTATTTTATTTATTAATAATAAATGTAATAGCTTTGTTATATATTTAATTGCATGGAAGCTTATCTGCTACCATTCGGTTTCTTGCTAGTTTGATATATTTATTTATTATTAATAGAGCTCTATCATATTTCTCTGCATTTTGATATGAGGATTGCTAATTTGCATTATTTGAATTATTCAGACTGTTGCTTGACCTCTCCCCCCCTCTCTCTCTCTCCTCTGTCTGTCTCTGTCTCTGTCTCTGTCTCTGTCTCTGTCTCTCTCTCTCTCTCTGAACAAGAACCCACGAGCCTAGAAAGAAAACCCTTTTTGACTATACGGCTTTCGTATGTTGTTACTCTGAACTACCGACGGCTACTACTACTAACGACTACTACTATGATACGACCCTGGCCCATTACGCAACAGACAGCAACAACAACAAAACTAAAGTAGGTC
>CM042155.1:79426024-79443524 GCA_023376005.1 Doryteuthis pealeii | reverse complement strand
TAGATGGGGGTTGGGCAAAAATACCTAGTGTATATTAATTTGTTTAATTTTCGAACATTAATCATATCTTCATAAGTTTTGCCCCAAAAGCAAAAACTGGTGATATTTAATGTGTATATATATTTACTTATATAATGTTATTTCTATGCATATTTTAATTTTTAAATATTTTGGAATATAAATGCATTTTTAGGTGTGGGGCAGTTGTTTCTTGTTAATAATCTATTTTTTGCATACAGATTTATGATATCAAGTATTCCTGTATAACACAACTTGTATACAAGTATTCCTGTATAACACAATTTGTACACATGTGTATGGTTTCAAGTATTTCTAATCTATTAATAATGGAGATTCGCTTCCGGTTTTTGTTTGTAACAAAAATCACATCACTACACGTCACATTACCCAAAATCGTCTTAACAGAATAAATACACTCAAAATTTGAACATGAAGCATTAGACAGTCCTCATTGTTTTTTAAAACAAGTTTTAATAAATACATGACTGGTATTATATATCTATATATAGTTTGTTTTATTTTAATACACATTTAAAGTTTACATTTCAAATTGTTTTATTTTTTAATCCTTTAATGAATTTGATGATTTTACTTACTTAGGTACAAACTCGCTGACATTGATTTTTTTACTCCCACCCCTCAGGCATAATGTTTCAAAAATCTATGTTTACATCGCCCGGAGGTTGTTTTTCATTTTGTACTAGTACTAATAATTTAATCAGAATTATACAGAACTTTGATCTGCTGGAACTGCAACGTCTACCAGTTGATAATCTCTCTTTTTTTCTTCTTTTTTTTTTTTTTTTGTAATCAACACTCGGTTTGGTCTCCTGGATCGATTAATGTGATCTGTCTTTATTCGAAGTCCAAGAGAATTTTATGAGTTCCATTCTCAAGAATAGATTTTATTTTGTATGGTCAAAATTTAGTTTTTTGCATAATTCCCAGTGGATCACCTTCCCATCCAGTCGTGCCTAGCTTTGTATTCGCGTTGTTCTAGTTTGCTACATTCGCTTAATACATGGTTTATGGTCTCATCTCTGTCACCACACACTCTACATTTACTATTTGTTGTATCTTATTATCATTATTATCATGTGAGTTTTTCACAAGAGCGTTAGCTGATGGTATTGGATTAGCGATACGGTTCCCCAAGTCAGTCAGTCCTAGGGGTCGTCTTTCTTAGGTTTTGAGTGCAGGCGCAGTAGCTAGAGAGCTAGCCAGCATCCCAGATTTCCAGATCCTCCATTCCAAGCATTTTGAGACCGTTCCAAGTGCTACAACTACAATCGATATCACTTTGACCTTCATATTCCATAGGTTTTCAATTAATTAGTTGTCTATTTTTCGTTGGTCATATGGTCTACTGCTAAATTCGTTTGTCCATATTATTATTATTAGTATTTATTCACTCCTTTTGAGTTTTCACACCAGTGTTAGCTGATGGTATTTCACTGGAGTCTGAGTGACTGCAAGTCTCCTCAGGTCTCCAGGACTCTTCTGAGTATTCTGGCATTGCATCAGTGCAGTGTTCTGAATGGTTTCAATCCTTCCTTTGATATCCAAACTTTCCAAACCCTTTTTCTAATCCTTTTGGGACTGTTCCAAGTGCACCAACCACAATTGGTATCACTTTCACTTTCATGTTTATCATTATTATTATTATTATTATTATTATTATTATTATTATTATATCTTAACCAGAATTAATATTTAAAAAATGTCTTATGGTCTGCCACCAATAAATAAAAGCGCCTCTAGTTTCAGGGGTGTATCTTATATCAGTTGCTCTCAGAACCTGGCAGGGTAGATAATTCCTGATTGTAAATGTCAACAAACGCCGCCCATACCCTGCCACCATTCCACCAGCATTCACAAATGCTTTGACTACGTTGGCACGAATTTGTACTGCCATTAAGTTTGCAAATATCAATGATCGTGGCTATTCTTAATTACTGCCAGCAGAATACAGTCTGGCGTGCAACTGATGATAGAGTGGTGAAATGTGTAATTGAGCGCATCTCCTAAACAAGCGGAAATCTAACGTCAAAGCTGCGAGGCAATTAACCAAGCGTGAACGAACGCAGATGCAACGCGATAACATAAATGATTTTCAAATGCCCTATTAGCCCGACGGAATTTTAGTGAAATAAGATCACTAATTACAGCGGCGAAAGACACGATTGCGCCGGTTAAAGGGACGAATTTTCAGACACGGTTATTTGCACGTCTACCAAGGGAGCGGCTAGTATTTCTCATTATGTGTCAATGCAAAGCATAACCCAGCGAAAAAGGGAACATCTAGCGAGATATTTAGTAGAGCATTACACTTGAAATGTATCAAAAATTGTGTCAAAATAATTACTAAATCTACACAAAAGTCACCTTTTTTATAAATTGTTTAGTTTTGATATTATATATATATATATATATATATATATATATATATATATATATATATATATATATATAGTTGAATGAAGTGACAAATAAAAGTTTTAGCTTTTATTCATTCATTTGGGAACGATATCACTACCAATGGTTTCCTGCTAAAAGCATTCATCATGTAAACGAAATAGTTTTTTTTTTAAATAACAGAAATGGTGTAAACGGTCAAATGTGTGCGTTTTTTAAACTGTATGCTCGTGTTGCATGTTTGCGTGTTTACGTAATGTCGAATGCTATTTTTGTTTGTAATATATATATATATATATATATATATATATATATATATATATATATATATATATAGTCATCTACAGACACGTGTTCCGACTTATCAAGTCTCTTCAGTGTGGCTAGACATTTTGTGAGCTACCTACAGTCGGGATAGAAAACGGATCGATTCAGCATCAGGCGGACAGCTTAACCGCTCGGATATCGTCCCCACAGAATGCGAAGGGGATTTTAACTGTTTTAATACACACATTTGTATGTATGTAAAGGCCGCCATAGAGTGCTCCGTGATGGACTCTCCCGTTGATTTCCATTACATTGTCCATTTTGTTCCTGCTATTTGTGTTTGCCTTTCGTGACACTTCAATCCAGCCAGTGACTTGCAAACTGTCTCTCAGGTAATGCAAAGATGGGCGTTGTGAGGCTGAGTGCACTGTGTATTAGAAGTGTCCTTTCTTCTTTGCTTTTCCATTTTCAGAATATATATATTGCTGGCCGAAACATTTCGTACGCCTTTTTGACATGATGATCTCCGTTTGTACCGGAGAGTAGTAATTTTATCGAAGTTGCTTTGGTCTATATTGACTGCTGATATGTTGGTTTTCAGTTTGTCCTTGTATCTAAGCCATGGCCGCTCAGCGATCCTTTTCCCTTGCTCAAGCTGTCCACATGAGGATTTTTGGCATCCCATTGTCTGTCATTCTTAAAAGGTGAACAATTCAGCGCAATTATATATATATAATATATATATATATATATATATATATATATATATATATATTAAATTTTTACTTGAAGGCACTTACAACGCATGTATCGCATAAAATTCGATACTTTTCTTATAGAAAATGAACCTGACAAGAGTAATCCCAGCAAAGGATCGCTCGGTGTGTAGACTATTACGTTTCGACTTTATTAAGTTCATAATATTATATATATATATATATATATATATATATATATATATATATATATATATATATATAAAGGGGAAAAGTTGACTTACCGTTGAATTTGATCATGATGTTTAGTAAGTGTAGAATTCAGTGGGCTAAGTCAGCGATATAACAAATACAAAGTGCTCAATACTAAGTAGAGAAAATTTATTATAAAATGGGTACAAGAGATAACGTACTCGAGTTTCACCATAAGGGTCTTCAGGGTTAAATCCACTGAATTAATCGAGACACCGATTAATAGCAGTCGATCTCACGTGTGTGGTCATTGCATTAAAATGTTCGTTGCAACGAACGTTTCTATATAAATCATTCTTAGTATTGATTTTAATACATTAGAGAATAAAACAATTATATTAGAGATCAATAACACCAAGAAATTATTAAGTAAACTCAGTTTTGTTAAAACCAGTATGCAAATTAACCACAAAATATATTATGCAAATCTTTATATCTTATTAATACATAAGACTCATTACAGGATTATAAGCAGGGGCTGTTTTGAGGCTAACCTAACTCAGATTTTCATGAAGACATCGTTGATAAATAGGATTTATTCTATATATTAACGATTTTGACTCATTGATAAACTTACGTAACTGCTGAGCGTATCGTGACGTAAGCAGTGCAGTAGTTTCAGTTATAGAGAGACACCGAATTTCTATTATAATAAGATAGTAGTGCGTATGTCCAAATGGGAAAACGTGACCCCTTCGCACGTTCCCTAAGTGCCAAACGTTGACAGCTCGAGGCTGTGGTAAAATAAGAGCAAATAAGTTTCTCCATTACAAAGGCTCCATTTGCTTTCAGCGTAAAATGCATCTAAATCTCTCCGGATACAATGATGGACGGCTGATGCCTCTAATGCAGAATTCTAAGTGTTGCACTCAGGGAGTAGGTGATTATAGTTCGAAGGGCTTTCTTATGTATCTCTGATATTGTTTTAGGGAAGCGCGTAACTAAAGATTGAACGAAAAAAAAAACTTTTTTAAAAACATTACGACACCTGTTACAATAAAATAAAATGCAGCTCTGATACTTTTTGTTTTCTATTTCTCCCCGATCGATGTATTATATATAAACATTTCGATCGCGCAACTTCTCAGTGATCTTCAGTCATTTATGGAATGAGTAAAAATAAATAGACGAATTGTAAACGGACGCAAACAAATTGTAACAACCTCGTTGTAAGTTTATACCATTCTGACAGACAACAGATACTTAAAGCGCTTGTTTTTAGGGAGAGACATATGCGCACAGGACGCAATAGGGTAAAGGTCCTGGCATGATGGAGATAGGTTAGATTTGGGGCACCAGAAATTTGAAAGATACAAGTAAAGATCGAGAAAGTTCGGAGACTTGACTGGGTTTTTGGAGGAGACAGAACAAGATGACGATCTGTCCTCCGAGGCCATTTAACATGGTACTGAAAAGTAAAGAGCTCTAAAAAGCAATATCAATCTTGTGTTCGTTACTAACAACTAACAACGGTCGCAAGAATAGAACGAACCCAAGAAAATCCAAGTAGTTCCGGACTATAAAAAAAAGAAAACCCAACTACAATAATTCAGATCCAAGATACAGAAATAGCAGAATAGAAGAGATAACATACCCAGTTATACGTTAGGCGACCCAGACATATCCATAGAAAAAGATATCATCAAAATAGAAAATTATATATACAAGATAAGTATACCCAAGTCTATGCAACATACTTCTAATTGGTACCGTAATGCAACAATAAATTGATGACTATGTTATATTCATGCATTACCTGCTTGATAAGAGACTCCGAGCTTATATGCGTGATTGCCTTACTGAGATCATTGTCAATCTCTCTATATACCAAATCTCTCCACGCGAGTATGATGTTACACAAGATCAATTTCTTAGCAGGTTTAACAGGTTTGAATTCAAAGTTTTTCTTCCCCAATACTGCTTATGTAGCAAATTAAAGAGCCCAAACTGTCCTACAATTTACAATAGCTGAATTGAGAGTAGTTGGATTCATGCCTTTCCCAAAGATATTAGCGCTATGTCAAATGTAAACAGCCTCGTCCATGATTTGATCTTGTCTCGTCGTGTCCATTTCTTACGACGGTAACCATAACACCTCCACGCGCCTCGTTGTCAATGATAGACTAAATATCATCAGGAAATTTGGGAATTCTTTTTTTATCAGAACTAAGTGAAGCTTCTGAGATAGAATACTGCCAGTTAGAAATTAAGGACGATTTTAGAAGATCTCTCTCTCTCTCTCTCTCTCTCTCTCTCTCTCTCTCTCTATCTATCTATCTATCTATCTCTCATATTCAAAGAACCTACCAACCAAATAAAGTTGACATCGAAAAGGGATTCCTGTTGTTAGTGTCATTCAATATTGATCGGCAAAACATAGTAAGCAAGGATCAGTTTGTTTCTCAAGAAGGAAATCCCAACACAAAGTCCAAGGTACTGTGAAGTTATCACCATCCCTTGTTTGAGGATTGCAAGAAAGACACGATTTTGGACTGGCAGACTGATAGAAGAAGGTTTTTGGTAGGAGAAGGCAGATTGTGCTATTTTCCATCATACCAAAATGCCAGTCAAACACAAAGTTCATTTTTGTGGGGGAACCCACGAACCGAAGCTCATGGGATGGCAGCCCTCCAAAATGCGTGGATGCCATCGGCATTCCTCTACTGGGGCGCCCCAGGCACTGCGCAATAAACCAAGTTTTTCTCCTTGAAATCAAAGGGCCAGTGTTACATTGCAGGATGGCTCCTGGGATCACGCCGTTAATTTAATTAATCTCCGGTCCAGTGGCCGAAACCACCAAACACAGGACCAGAGCGCAGATTGCTGCTGCTGCTGATATAAGGATTCCCATTAGATACAACGTCTTTGTACTGTTATTTGATAAATAAGACATAACATTTTAGCGACCAGGATGAGTTCAAAATATTGTGTCTGAGTTATCAAAGAACAACATTAAATCCGGGTGAAAGGTTAACATAGGTTTATTACCTTTGGTACAAAAGATCTCTGTAGCAAGACTAGTTACTGCTCGATTATTCAACTATCATTCTCGTGTAGTCCGTATTACTTACGCGTTCGTTGGACGAGTCGACTTTTTCGTCAGGGAAATATCTTTCCTTACACCAGACAGTGCTACAATGTTTATTGAGTCAGTGTTTTCTAGTAATTATTTCAAACGTGTATCTCTTAATTCCAGGTGATATTAAAATAATTTAATTATACGGTTAAAAATTCGTTTGATAAGATATGATTTTTAAAAAGGGGTTCAGTTTTTTTAAGCTGAATACCTATCAAGAATGAATAAAACAAAATGTCTTCAGCATGAAATAACCCAACGGGGGTTGACCTGCTGTAAAATCCACCCAAACAAACAGTAGAAACCAAATTACTTACTATATATTGAAGGTGACACAATTTTTCGATAAGTGTTTTATAATTATTATTTCAAACATCTATCTCTAAATTTTCCTTTTCCTAGACTGGTTACCTAGTCATGGTTAAAGAGTCCAGTCTTCCCTACTATTTACCCATAGCTGGTGAGAGAGTAGTTGGATGCATACATTTCCCAAAGGTATTAGTGCTATATGAAATGAAAACATCCTTGTCCAGTAGTGGTACTATTTAATTGATAGCTGGGCAAATGATGGGCTTCATACCTTTCCCAAAGGTATTACCCAAAGGTGATGTTTGGATGGTTGTTTTGTTTTACAGCATATCAACCCTTTTCACGTCATCTAATACTGAATTAAGTCATTTTGATATCAAGTGGTTTACAGTACCTACTGTTGCTTAAATGGTTATCCATATAAATTTGAACATGCTTTTTCAAAATATATTCGAAATATAAGTTTAGGTAAAAAATAATAATTATATATTATGGGATATGAGAATATTTTAGATAGGCTAATAAAAATGTGTTTAACAAAATATGAGTTAAAAAAATTGATTTTTTTTAAATTTGAATACCCATCAAGAATGAATAAAACAAAATGTCTTCGGTATTCCGTAAAATCCAACCAACCAACCAACCAGCAGCAGAAGCTAAGTTTACTTACTATATACTCCGACACAAAAGCTATAAATAAGATAGTCCAACGCGCAGCTCTTTAACAACAGTAACTAAAATCTCAGTAGCAAAACTAGTTACTGCTCAATTATTCGACTAATATTCTCGTGTAGTCCGTATTATTCATGCATTTCGTTGGACGAGTCCACTTTTTCGTAGGGGGAAATATCTTCCCTTACAATAGAAGGCGTCGCATTTTTTTTTCGGTCAGTATTTTATGATAATTACTTCAAACGTGTATCTCTAAATTTGCCGTGATATGAGAATAATTTAAAGATGCTTTTATTCATAATACTTCCAAACTAAAAGATGTGTCAATGTTCTTGCGTCAATATCCTGCGAAGACTTCATATTTAAATAGAATCCTTCGCATGAAAAACAATATAGTCAATATTCAAAGAGCACAGCTAAATATGGAGGGATGCTGTGAACTGAGGAAAGGCGAAGGGATACATCGACAATGATAGATACCTTCCTCAGGGGTTGGGGTGGGGACCGAGAAGTTTGTGATTTCTTTCGGAAAGAAGATGCCAAAGTGAAATTCTTAACAAATGTGGAGGAGCTCTTTCTGAAGAGAAAAAAAAGACACATTGTTTGGCTTTAGATCAACCTGTCGACAGAGGCCTGCTATGACTTTGCTGTTAGCATATATTCAGCAAAGGAACTGCGGGAGTCTGTGACAATCGGAGCTCAAATTTGACAGGGAAGAGCAGGAGAAAATATATTTCCGATTCAGCTGAGAAAATTGGAAATTAATTACGGAAGCCTTTTCGCCTTTTTTTTTTTTTTTTTTTTTTTTTTTTTTCTTTTTTCATTCGTTGTATTTTTCATGCTTCGAGCCATAATCATTTATCTTGTAAATTGGCTGTTGATCGCGGACTAATACGCACGGCTCCATTATTTCCATCTCACTTGTTTAAAATTATAGAGAATAAAAAAAAAACTGTTTATTTTCGATGTCTTTCGAACATGTTTTATGATTTTTGTTGTTGCTTTTCTGTTTCTTAACGGGTAACAATATGCCAACCCTGTCGTAGAATACGCTGAGTGCACCTCTGCAGAGGGGAAAATCCCTCCTCCAATGTGGCCACCTATTCTCTGTGAGTGGCCACCTGTGATGTTTAAGGACGGAATATTCGTGGCCGAGCAATTCATTACATGTAAAACTCCACTTTGGCCTTCATTTCGATTTGTTTTTTTTATGGTGGCGTATACACCATTCAATGCTTAGGGTACAATAAACAGTATATAGGGGAGACATCTGGAAATATCAACAAACGAATCCACGTACACAAAAGAGACATAAAAAACGGGCAGTTGAATAATGCATTAACTTAACACATTTTGGAAACCAAGCACCATTTTAATTTTAATGAAGCCAAAAAGGTATCTCCGATTAATAGGCTTGTCACGTTAAGCCTTAGCACCTATATGATTGTCCCAATCCTATAAGGCTTACGGCAACACCCGAACCTTTTATAGTATATGTGCTAGAAGTTGGTGGCTGAAGGTATTATTGTCCTGGGTATGCCGTCAAACTGCATCTAATAAAGGTTTAATTTTGAAGCTCTGATGAGTGTGGAGTACACCATCATCACCATTACTCTCAGGTCCACTCTGACCCGGAGTTATAGTATCTTTTAGGGGTCCCATGTGTTAAATGAAAAAAAGGCTTTAACCCATTAACCCAGCAACCCAATAAAGGTGGATGTGTTGCGTAAAAAAATGCGTTGTGTTTTTTTAATTTATTTCGTTTCCGGGCTTGTTTTGTTTTGTTTGGTTTTACGGCATATCAACCTCAGTGGGTTATTTAATGCCGATAACATTTTGAAATAAATCAATTCTTAACGGATAATACCAATTTTGTTTATCAACTCATGTTTTTCTATTTAACCCATAGATGGGACCCTAACAGGTACTACCAATCCGGGCCCGAGTGGACCAGGGAGCAATGGTGATGAAGGGGTGCTCCACATTCCCCAAACCTCCAAAACAGAAACCTCACCATCAGACAGAGTTTAACGTCATTCCCAGGACATGTAGCCCCTCAGTCACCGCCTTCTAGCACCCATATGATAAAAAGGGCTTGGCGCTTGCCATAAGGGCAATAGGGTTGGGAAAATCATATAGGTACTAGGGCTTGACGTGACTAGCCGATTGATCGGAGGGGGCCTCTCCGACCGCCCGTCTAGCCCAAGATAGGGCCAAAGTGGAGTATTGCAAGTCATGGACTGCTCATCCACCTAGGCTCTATCCTTAAGCATCACGGGTCGCCACCCACGGCCAACAGGTGGTCCCATTGGGGGAGTCTTACCCCACTGCAGAGGTGCAGTCGGTGCATTCTTGTTGGCTGAAACAGCATACACTGACTGCAATTTTGCAGAGGAATAAGATCCCTTTAATGGGGCCACCTGTTGACGACCCGTGATACGTTGCTGAGTAGTCCCTGACACGCAACACGCCACTTTGGACCTTACTTATGCTAAACAGACGGCCGAAGACGCCCTCTCCGGCCAATCGGTTAGTTACGTCAAGCCCTAGCAGCTATATGATTATCCCAAACCTATTGTGGCGAGCCCCAGCACTTTTTATCTTGTATGTGCTATAAAGGAAGTGTAGGAAGTGCGTGGTGTAATGGTTAAAGTCATGGGTAATGGACACGTCGCCCCGAGTTCAAATCCTGGACGTGGTAATTGCATTTTCACTTAACGCTAATGCCCTTGGGAAAGGTATGACTCCTACTCTTCCTCCAGCTAAGGGTAAATAGTAGAGCAGACCGGGTTCTTTAACCTTGGTTAGGCAACCGGTCTAGGAGAAGGAAAACTCTGAATTCAAACCTGTTAAACTCCGCTAAAGAAATTGACTTTGTGTCGCATCCTGTTCGTGCGGAGGGGTTGGTAAATATATATATGTGCTATAAAGCGATGGTTGAGTGTGTTAGTGTCCTGGGTCTGACTCTAAACTGCATCTAATGGCGAAGTTCCAATACTGAAGCTCTGATGAGTGTAGACTACACCTTCATCGCCATTACTCTCAGATCCACTCTGACCCGGAGTGGTAGTACTTGTTAGGGTCCCATCTATGGGTTAAATAAAAAAATGTGTTTTAAAAAGTTAAGTTTCAAATAAGAATGAATTTATTTCAAAACTTACTCGGCATTAAATGACCAACTAAGATTGATATGCCGTAAAATAAACCGAACCAAACCAATTCGACCAATACACGAGTATACGCGGTGATATTTCTTCCGGTATGTATTTACCATGCGAAAAGTAAAAACTCGATGAAAAATGACCTGAGTTTTGGTTTGGTTTGTTTTGTTTTACGGCATATCAACCTCAGTGGGTCATTTAATGCCGATAAAGTTTTGAAATAAATCAATTCTTAAAGGATAATACAATTTTGTTTATCAACTCATGTTTTTCTATTTAACCCATAGATGGGACCCTAACAGGTACTACCACTCCGGGTCAGAGTAGACCAGGAGGCAATGGTGATGAAGGGGTGCTCCACATTCCCCAAACCTCCAAAACTTGAACCTCACCATCAGATAGAGTTTAACGTCATTCCCAGGACATGTAGACCCTCAGTCACCGCCTTATAACACCATATGATAAAAAGGGCTTGGTGCTTACCCTAACAGGTACTACCACTCCGGGTCAGAGTAGACCAGGAGGCAATGGTGATGAAGGGGTGCTCCACATTCCCCAAACCTCCAAACTGGAACCTCACCATCAGATACAGTTTAACGTCATTCCCAGGACATGTAGACCCTCAGTCACCGCCTTATAACACCCATATGATAAAAAGGGCTTGGCGCTTACCATAAGGGCAATACGGTTGGGAAAATCATATAGGTGCTAGGGCTTACTCGGTATTAAATGACCCACTGAGATTGATATGCCGTAAAATAAACCGAACCAAACCAATTCGACCAATACACGAGTATATGCGGTGTTATTTTTTCCGCTATGTATTTACCATGCGAGATAAGTAAAACTCGATGAAAAATGACCCGAGTTTTCTATTACAATGGCGGTCACACTAATGCTTGAGTTTCTTGCTGGTATTGAAACTCTGAGATTGATATGCCGTAAAATAAACCGAACCAAACCAATTCGACCAATACACGAGTATATGCGGTGATATTTCTTCCGGTATGTATTTACCATGCGAGATAAATAAAACTCGATGAAAAATGACCTGAGTTTTCTATTACAATGGCGGTCACACTAATGCTTGAGTTTCTTGCTGGTATCGAAACTCAATGTTCATTGCAATATTTCAATGCGAATATGGCGCTTGTATTAATGTGTCTCCAAAAAAAATAAAAAATAAAAAATAAATAAATGAAGGTCTACTTGCAGACAATGCTGAAGTTGAGTCTGCTAAAATCGATTAATCGAAAAGGTATAGTAAGTATTGTTTAGTCCTCTTTCCACACCCAACATCTGCCCCTCCCCCCTCGAGACTGCTTTTTTTCTTTCTTTGTCGCCGTTCGTCATATTGCCATGCTCCGTTCAATCGACAAACATCGATTGCTGTAGACCGATATTTTCCCCTTTTCTGTGTCTTCCACAAAGCTAAGGTGAACGCGTTCGCTTCATTGTTTAAATAAACCCTTTCTTCAAATCCAATACAGCCCTGTCGGCTGGAGCTTATGTGACAATGATACTATGTAACAATAAAAATTCTAATTTTCGCCACATTTGGCCCAGTAATTAGTTAGAAATTTTAGCTATTTCAATATTTAAAACAGAAATGTATTTTAGACGAAACAATGGTTAAATTTGGCCCAGTAATTGGTAATTTATGAGGAAGTGCGTCCCGGTCTCCTGTCTCATAAATTGCTACCCGGTGACTATTAAGACAACGACCCCAACTACGGTGTTACTTGAAAGAAAACAACCAAATTTACTTGTCCAAAATATCTATCTATCTATTTATCACCATTTGTTCATATCTATCTATATTATTTTGTTTGTTTATCTATCTATCTATCTATCTATCTATTTATCTCAGTCTATTTCAAACTATATATCCATCTTCATATCTAAACCGGAATTACGACAAATTACGATAAATTGACAAGAATTACGACAAATTACGATAAATAAATAAGAATTACGACAAATTACGATAAATAAATAAGAATTACGACAAAAAAAGACCCCCCCCTAAAATACATTTTACGCCCTAAGTTAGTTGTTTTCTTTACCACCGTAGCTGGGGTCGTTATTTTAATAGTCACCGGGTAGCAATTTTTGAGACAGGAGACCGGGACGCACTTCCTCATAAATTACCCAGTAATTAGAAAATTGAGCTATTTCAATTTTTAAAACAGAAATGTATTTTACTGAGATGAAACAAATACGTAGAATTAAAATTGAAAATATTCCCCCCCATCATCACCGTCACCCCCAATATGCTGCTTTTTTGTTTTTTTGGTTTGGTTTGGTTTGGTTTTACGGCATATCAACCTCAGTGGGTCATTTAATACCGATAAAGTTTTGAAATAAATTCAATTCTTAATGGATAATACAATTTTGTTTATCAACTCATGTTTTTTATTTAACCCCTAGATGGACTTGCTGCTTTTTACCTCATTAATTAAGCTGTAACATTGATAATATTTTTAAAAATTGAAATTTTATTCATACAAAACCGCCAGGAAACTAAAGCTAATAAGTAAAAAGTGCTCAATACGTAAGTAGAGCAAATAAGTCTTTATATTTACTAGCAAATATATGCACCCTCCGGGTGCAAGTATTTAAGTTTTAATGTAATAAAATATTGTATTAAATTAGAAAGGCTAATGAAACTAAATAAGAATACAGATAAAAAGATTTGAAACAGAGGGAGTATAATAAAAGATTTGAAACAGAGGGAGTATAATAAAAAATGGAACAACTGAAACTTACTCTTCCATCACTCTCGTCTTTCATTGTTATTTTTTCTAATTTAAGTATTTAGTTATAAGAGGAAGTAAAGAACAAAATGACAGTTATTTTATCTTGTTAATGGATTTCATTTAAGATTCATTGAAGAGATTTTTGCTTATATTCATTAAAATAAAACCAAACAGTTAGAAATCAATAATACTAAGCACATATTTATTAGATTCGATTTTTTAATATTAATATGCAAATTAGCCTTCCTGTTCACACTGTAAACCGCTATTTTATTGTATATATAAATATAATTGCATGTTGTCAGTATGTAGACATAGTTATCAGTATTAATAATGTAAGACAATTTTATTAATAATTGAGGTTTAGATAAAAATAAAATCATGGAGAATGTGAGGTCAATAACAAAGAGAATTGTGGCTTGAGTAGGAATATAGTTTCGGTTACAGACAGAAATACACAAAATCTCCATTATAATAAAATAGATAGATAGATAATAGCCTGTTTTTAACAAGTATCATCTGCTCAAATTGACGATATAAGTAGTCACCGTAATATTTACAGTCATGTGATGGAGCTTTTTAAGTTTTTATTACTCTGTGTAGAAAGCCTTCTGTAGGGAGTCAAGTCACAGAATATTGTCCGCTCCTTCGTGCTCCACAAGTAGATTGATCTTCTATATTAGAAAAAGGGGACCTTTAGGCTGTTGCATAATCTATGCGGTTGCATAAGATTATTGCCAATCCCCTGTATTTCTGAAGGGATGGCCCTTTTCATGTCACGGGCGGTACTTTCCATTGAATAGTACAGAAAGCCCGCGAAATACGTGAAGTCACGTGGACCTGGTTGGGTCGCAGTTTCAGCTTGGACGTCAGGCAGAAAAGGCATATCTGCCTTAGCTGGGACTCACTTGCACACGCATGCTGTGTTTAGTTAGAGGAAGATTTTTAGTTAAGTAAATAAAAGTTTAAATGAATAATATGGTTTTATGGTTGATGAATGTCTTGGCAACAAGAGTGACCTAGAAGAAGAAATGAATCAAGGACGACCAACCAGCAAGAACAGAGAAATAGAAGTCATAGAGAAAAAATAGAAACGACTAGAGATCACCAATGGCCAAAGAAGTAAGTTATGCATCTCTCTATCTACCTGTGTCTATCTTCCCCCTCTCTCCAGTAAAAGAACACTTGTGTATGTACCCATCAGGGGTATATGTGTATGAGTATGTAACAAGGCACCCCTTTTTGATATCGATTAAGAAAGGACATGATTTTTCATTTACACCGTCAATATCCGGTTGTTTTAACAGACGATTTTTAGAATTTTTTATTAGGAAACTAACTCCTAACCCTAACCCCTAACCCTAACCCCTAACAAACAACCGGATATTGACAGTGTAAATGAAAAAACATGTCCTTTCTTAATTGAGATCAAAAAGGGGTGCCTAAAGTTAATATGGTCCGAAAAAGGAATCTCTTGTAGTGTTACATAGTGACGTTTTCACAGTACCCAATCGATATGATGTTGTATACCTTTCTTACTTCTTACTCTAGTCGTCTTCTCTTCTGGCCGGCTTTGCTATTCTGATCGTCTATCATCTTGGTCTGGTCTAGCGTCTGGTGTTGTCTTGGGGACTTCGGTCTGGTTTTACATGCTAGGGATTTCTCCTAATCAAAAGCCCTGTGTCATTGTTAGTTTTTAGGTAATAAACACAAGACTTCGATTTACGTTGATGTTACTTTATTTGTAAATCCCCAACCAGACATTCTGCGCAGTGAGACTTACATGTTACTAGCTCGGTTTCTAACTTCTAACTGCCTGAGTTACTTAGTATCCTTAAACCGGAACAGGATCTTCTATCTTCCGGTTCTCACGATTTATCCCCGGGAGGCAAGGTGAGAGGGAGGTCAAGCGCCGTCACTCACTCTCAAGGCCATCAGCTGCACTAATCGCCATTATGATTTCTACACTACCTTATAAAAGTCTTAGGGTCCAATAATTATGTAACAGTAGTTTTATATTCATGTTCAGTTTTTCCCTTTCCCCTCTATTTTATGAGATTATTCTAATTCTCTTAAATAGAATATATAGCGTCACACAGTCCTGTATTCTATTCCACTATCTGACTTGGGTATAGTTCTTGCTTCAATGATGGTCATTCTCAAAATGCTGAAAGAGAAGGTCGTCAGTAGGGGGAGGAGTGGTTTGTGGTGGTTAGTGGATTTTCTTCTCTCTAGATGTGGAGTGTCAGAATGGTTGATGGTGGTACCACATGTGTCAGTCTAGAAAATGGGATTGGGAGGAATCCAATTTTCTAGACTGACTTTCAGCATTTTGAGAATGTCCATCATTCATATTCAGTTATTCCACCTCCAACCCGTCCTTCGGGACGGGGGTCCAGTGTGCTTCGGCCACTGGATCGGTGTGCTTGAATTAATAGCGTCGATCCCAGAGGGCCATCCCTCCAGGCAATACCTGCCCCTTTGTGGACAGGGCTGGGTTTATTGCCCAGCGCCTGAGGCGCCCCCCTTGAGGGGGAATGCTGATGGGATCGACGCAATTTTTGTTCTCTCCCACCCATTAGCTTCGGCTTGTGGGTGGGTCCACGTTAAAAGGGAGCCTTGTGCCCAGTCCATACAGGTGGGGTATGAGACAAATAAATCATTCATATTCAGTTATCCCCTTTCCCCTCTATTTTATGAGATTATTCTAATTCTCTTAAATAGAATATATCGCGCCACACAGTCCTGTATTCTATTCCACTATGTGACTTGGATATAGTTCTTGCTTCAATGATGGACATTCTCAAAATGCTGAAACAGAAGGTCGTCAGTAGGGGAGGAGTGGTTGTGGTAGTTAGTGGATTTTCTTCTCTAGATGTGGAGTGTCAGAATATTATTAATATATTCAGTTTCACCCTTTCCCCTCTATTTTATGAGATTGTTCTAATTCTCTTAAATAAAATATATAGCGCCACACAGTCCTGTGTTCTATTCAACTATCTGTTCATCTAATAAGGATTCACTGTATCTATATTCTAAGCAATAGAACTTCAGAATGAGAATTCAAGTGTGGTGTTCCGTCATATTCCAATTTTCGATCAAATGAAGGAGAATATGTTTTATTGATGGTTGATCGCTGTAGATTTCTGGTGCCTTGACGGTTTTTTTTCTTTTTTTTTGCGCTGATCCTTGACATCGAGTTTGGAAGCCATACTTCTTGCTTCTGATTGAAATGAAAAGCGAATGACAGAACGAAACGGAGAAAAATGATTAAAAAAAAGGGGCTAGCTTTATTTACAGTCGTTTTGATTGACATGTGCCCCAAAATACATTCTTAAAACACACGCTTGATTTCACTCAGTGCACAATATGTTTCACCATAAAACCTGCCTTTATCATCAATATACAGAGTGCGACGGAAATACCTCTTGTGCTTGGAGAGCGCGGCAGTGTACTGGAGAGAGCGGTGGTGTAGTGGTTAGAGTCGTTGGAAAGACCCGAGTTCAAATCCTGGACGAAGCCACAGTTCACATAGCGCTAATACCCTTGAGAAAGGTTTGGTTTGGTTTGTTTTGTTTTACGGCATATCAACCTCAGTAGGTCATTTAATGCCGATAAAGTTTTGAAATAAATCAATTCTTAATGGATAATACAATTTTTTTATAAATACATTTTTCTATTTAACCCATAGATGGGACCCTAACAGGTACTACCACTCCGGGACAGAGTGGACCAGGGAGCAATGGTGATGAAGGGGTGCTCCACATTCCCCAAACCTGCAAAACTGGAACCTCACCATCAGATAGAGTTTAACATCATTCCCAGGACATGTAGACCCGCAGCCAGCGCTTT
>CM042155.1:79416024-79421024 GCA_023376005.1 Doryteuthis pealeii | reverse complement strand
GTTCAGGGCTAAGATCTGACTCTTAGAGTCAGATCTTAGCCCTGAAGTGCATTCAGCGAAACTTTTAGTAGGTTCGTCTGACTCATTAGATTTATCTTTATTATTTGCTCTACTTAGGTATTGAGAACTTTTTACTTATTTGCTTTAGTCTCCTGGCGGTTTTATATGAATATATATATATATCTTATATATACATATACATTGTTTTTTCTCTTGGCCAAAATATTGTACCAATAGATTATTTTTTGTTGGTACGATTATCTTGGTCTTTTCTTTTATCCAAATTTTTTTTTCTCCCCGGTTGATGTTTGGTAGTATATTTCTATAATCAAACTATTTGCTGGATTTTTTCTCACCACGAGGATTTACCAATAAGTTTGGTATATTATATATATATATATATATATATATATATATATATATATATATATATATATATGTATGTATATATATAAAGAGAGAGAGAGAGAGAGAGAGAGAGAGATTTAAGAGTACAATATTTTATTAGAGCTTTAAAAAGGCCAAATAGTTGGTTCATTGTCGAATAAAAGATTAGTTTCAAAAATAACAATAGTGGTGGAGACAAAGAGAAGAAAACATTAGAAACGAGTGAGGTAGCTGAATAGTTTAAAACTTCACCCAACAAAGCCAAATATTGAGTATAATGGAGATAACTAAAAACATTTAGAACGAGCAAATTTGACGAGTAATAAAAAATAATTAAAGCAAAGGAAAAAAAATAGACTATGTAGTTATTATAACTAGCAAATATATGCACCCTCCGAGAGCAAGTATTTAAGTTTTAATGTAATAAAATAATGTATTAAATTAGAAAGGCTAATGAAACTAAATAAGAATACAGATAAAAAGATTTGAAACAGAGGGAGTATAATAAAAGATTTGAAACAGAGGGAGTATAATAAAAAATGGAACAACTGAAACTTACTCTTCCATCACTCTCGTCTTTCACTGTTATTTTTTCTCATTTAAGTATCTAGTTAAAGAGGAAGTAAAGAATAAAATGACAGTTATTTTTTCTTATTAATGGATTTCTTTTAACATTTATTGAAGAGATTTTTGCTTATATTCATTAAAATAAAACCAAACAGTTAGAAATCAATAATACTAAGCACATATTTATCAAATTCGATTTTTTAATATTAATATGCAAATTAGCTTTCCCGTTCACACTGTAAACCGCTATTTTGTTTTATATATAAATACAATTGCATGTTAATAGTATGTAGACATGGTTAACAGTATTAATAATTTAAAATAATTTTATTAATAATTGAGGTTTAGATAAAAATAAAATCATGGAGAATGTGATGTCAATAACTAAAGGAATTGTGACTTGAGTAGGAATATAGTTTCGGTTACAGACAGAAAAACACACAATCTCCATTATAATAAGATGTCAATGCGCGGAGAAGCTCCAGGGGAACCAACTGCCATTCACAAAGGTAGTAGGATCGGGGTAATTTCTACTCACATAAATCCCCCATATGGAATACATGGAGCTCCCTAGCTGAGCAGTGATGAGCCTGTTCAATACTTAATGGGACGACCACTTACGCAATAGAAGTTATTTTTCAATACTTAATTGAATGACCATTTAAACGACAGTAGGTAATGTAAGTAAACAGTGTCATTTGTACAGGGTGGACCATAATGATAAGACACGTTTTAAATGCTATTTTCTCAGATGACAAAAGCGACACAGAGTACTAAGTATATCTATTACAGAAACCTAGCTTTAGATGGTAATCCATCTAGACAAGGGAAAGTCTGTTATAAAATCTCTCTAGCTTATTGAGTCAGGGCAAGACAGGTCTTCTTTCTTATCTGATACTAGTACCAATTACATTTTACTACCTGTTCCATGGTCGGGCTTAAGGCGATTAAACAGGTACCCCTATTAGGCACACTTCGGCTTTTCTGGTGAGGTGGGTGTATGCACACTATGAATCGCTAAAGACAAGAGCTGTCGAAGGACGAATGAGCTCCAGGGGTGCAAACGACCATTCACACGAATAGAAGTAGAATTGGGGTACTTACTACACCTATAAGTCCCCAAATAGGGTAGAGAGGGCTCCTTAGCCTTGGTAGGCAATTCATCTAGATAACGAAAAGTGTGTTATAAAACCTCTCTAGTTTATAGAGTCAGGTCTCCTTTCATACCTCCTCCTAGTACCATGTTAACTAGGACTACCTGTTTTATGGTCGGGTTTTCAGCGATTAAACTCGCATCCCTATCAGGCTTGCCTTGGTTTGTCTGGTGGGATGGATGTGTGAACATCCAAAATTACTAAAAACAAGAGCTGTCAACAGGCGGATGAGCTCCAGGGTATCCAAAGGCCTTCCATAGTGGTAGAAGTAGGATTGGGGTACTTACTACTCACATAAATCGACATTGCCCTTCGCAGAAATGCGTCCCGGTCTCATACCTTAAAAACGCTAAGCGGTGCCAGCTCAAAAAAAAGTCTCTAGCTGAAGCGGTGCCTGCTGAAAAAACAACCAGCTCTTGAGTCTTTTTCCCGAAAACTTAATGCGATATTTTACCCCCTCGCACACTCCAGTCTTTTTTTGACAAGTAAGTAAAGTAAAGTCGACGGGGCGGCCTAAAGTCAGTATCAGCCAGTCAGCGAGGAGTCTATCCCCTTTTCAAAGCGCTAGAAAAGGAGAGTGTTTTAGCATCTGGGGTGGAGCACCACACCTACCATCAGCTCCTTACTTTACCGCACAGATCCTTGTGCTACTCATACGCTGAGTTGGCGAGGACCGGTATCGAACTAGGAACCTTGTGGTTTCTAGAAGGAACGCTCTACCGACTGAGCTAACCCGGCATAAGGGTGGCGCTAAATATATATATTTACTTGCCGATCAAAATATGGCTTACTTTTAACGCCTTCAAACCACTAAAAAAATAAATTGTCGATAAAAACGCCTTCAATGTTTTTGATATTTTAATTTTATTCTAATATCTTTATTTTAACTAGCAAATATACGCACCCTCCGGGTGCAAGTATTTAAGTTTTAATGTAATGAAATACCATATTAAATTAGAAAGTCCAATAAGAAGGCAGATAAAAAGGTTTGAAACAGAGTGGGGGTATAATAGAAAAATAGAAATGAAACTTACTCTTCTATCACTCCCGTCTTTCATTGCTGAATTTTACTTATTTAACTATTTAGTTAAATTAAGAAATAAAGAATAAAATGACAGTTATTTTTTCTTGTTAATGGATTTCTTTTAAGATTCATTGGAGAGATTTTTGCTTATATTCATTAAAATAAAACCAAACAGTTAGAAATCAATAATACTAAGCACATATTTAATAAAATCACATTTTTAATATCAATATGCAAATTAGCCTTCCCGTTCACACTGTAAACCGCTATTTTTTGTATATATAAATACAATTGCATGTTATTAGTATGTAGATATAGACAACACTAATAAAAAGGTGAAGCAATTTTATTAATAATTGAGGTTTAAATATAGATAAAATCATGGAGAATGTGATGTAAATAACTATGTTAATTGTGACTCGATTAGTAATATAGTTTCGGTTACAGACAGAAAAACACACAATCTCCATTATAATAAGATATTAAATCGACAAATAGGGTTAGTTATGAAACGTCTCTAGTAGACAGATGGATGTCAAAAAATTATCCCTTACAATTTAAATGCTGAAGTCTGTGTACATTTAGTCAGTGCATGTAGTTGTTTAATGCCAGTCGTGCAACGGATGTCGAGGTCTGCTTCTTAAAAGAAGATGCAATGTTTCAGCGTAATATGTCGCTAAGAGAATATTGCCATAAAACTGACATTGAGAAGAAAGTAGTTGTTTTCCTCCCTTAATATCTTATAATATCTTCAAGAGATTTTCTTTTCTTCTCAATACCTGCATTTGCACCAATACATCGGTTTCTTTCACTCTTGTAAAATAGGTAGAGTGGCTACTGCAAATTGATAGAAATATATTGGTAAATATGATAACTATGCCAATGCCAGGGTCTTCGTTAGAGTATAAGGCCAGATCTGTTACCGGTTTCTATATTGAATTGCTGGCTGTCAGGCAAAGATTGTGATTTCAGTAATTTCCAAAAGTAGAAAGAAGATAAAAAGAGGAAGGGGAGAAAGAAGTTTTGTTTCCATTCAATATCAGAAGAGACACTCGAAGACAAGCTACTCAGCCATTCTTGTTCTTCGAATGACATTATCCTCTGTGGAGAGCAGCGGTTTCTGCTTGTGTAGTCAACTACCAATATGTGGGTATAGGAATGACTTTTATGTTCGTTTGTAAAAACGTCGTATAGTAAATATATATATATATATATATATATATATATATATATATATATATATATACCTGGGTATGTAGATATGTCTATGGTATATATGTGTTTATACATATATGTATAGGCGTATATATATATATATATATATATATATATATATATTATATATATATATATATATATCTGGCTATAAAGATATGTCTATGGAATATATGTGTCTATACATATATATATATATGTATGGATGTGTGTATATAGGTTTGGTTTTATATATGTCTGAGTATATATATAAATGTATGTATACATATAGATGTGTGTGTCTGGGAATATGTATATATAGAGAGATGTAAATATGTATTCATGTATATATATATTATATATATATATATATATATATATATATATATATATATATATATATATATATATCCGTGTGTGTATGTGTATGTGTATGCGTGAGGAATAATGATTTTATGTTCGGTTGTAAAAAACATCGTGTACATATATATATATATATATATATATATATATATATATATATATATATATATACATGGGTATGTATATATGTATATGGTTTATATTTGTTGATATATATATATATATGTGTGTGTGTGTGTGTGTGTGTGTTTGTGTGTGCGTGTATGTGCGTTGCATGCGTGTAAGTTTTGGTTTTATATATGTCTATATAT
>CM042155.1:79406024-79413524 GCA_023376005.1 Doryteuthis pealeii | reverse complement strand
TGTCATCACGTATATGAATGAAGAAGGGTCCAAGCTTTTAAATGATGCATAGTGTGCGTGAAAAATAACCAGGTCACGTATATAAATGAAGAAGGGTCCATGCTTTTAAATGATGCGGAGAAAAATAACCAAATATAAATATTCAAATCTATCCGGAACACCCTATATATATATATATATATATATATATATATTATATATATAAGATGATTTCACTACCCAGAAGTACCGCGTTACAATATACAGCAAAAATATCCTTTTTATGCTGACTGAAGAGGAGGCTTTGTTGGATGGGTGAGCCCACTACTTGTCCACGGTAGTTACGACAGTACCAGCCTAGCCCTAATTAATTTTAACATAAGTAAATGTCTCTAACACAATACCTCTCCGTTTTCACTCGCACTCACGTAGAGAGAGTATCATCATAAAGGGAGAAGGTAATCAAATATAGAGGGGGTGAGAGTAACATGCAGAATGACAGTGAGGGATGGGTCAGTTTTTGACTTAATTGCTGATTATGACTAATTAAAACCATTAAAGTGGAATATGTTTCAAACATTAAGTATTCCTAAAATCAAGGAATATCTTGTATAAATGTTGTATCAGTAACCTAAACAGGAAAAAAAGCCTTTAGGAAATAAAAAAGTGTTTATCTCAGCTTTAGTATAATAATAGAAGATACCAAAACCTCCGCACGTGCAGGATGCGACACAAGGTCAATTTCTTTAGTGGAATTTCATAGGTTTAAATTCAGAGTTTTCCTTCTGCAAGACTGGGTACCTAGCCAGTTTTCAAGAGCCCAGTATATCCTAATATTTACTCATATCTAGAAGGACAATCGTTGGCTGCATACATTTCCCAAGCATATTAGCACTATTGGAAATGCAAACGGTCTCGTCCAGGATTTGAACTCGGGTAGACGTGTCCATTTCATACGACTCTAACCAATACACCACACTCTCCTTTAATATATATGATTTTCTTCTATTTCGCAAGTAAGGTCTTATCGAAAACTTTAGTCTTCCAAGAATGTCTTCAAGTTTTACAAAAGGATTCAACTTTCAGAAAAACAAAAGGCATGTATTCCTATAGAAATATGAAAAAAAAATCGCCTATCTAAATAATATTGTCGTGTATCTAAAAGATTTGAATAAAAACATAAGTCGTTATTTATTGACATGTTGCTATTATTTTTTTTTTTATGAAGCTAATGCCAGCAGCAGGGCGTCTGCTGGTAGATCCACGAAGCCTAAATAGTTGTCCAATGCGAGACAGATTTTCTATGAAGACAATCGTGTCTAATGGCGTTAGAAAAGAATCTTGTGTATTCACACTGGCATATCCGCCATTCACTTGCCGGATATTACTTTCCTAAGTCGTGTCGGTTTTTGCTGAAGTGTTTGTCAATTTGCTGCCAGAAGCAAAAGCAAAACGAACGAATCATTGAAACTGACATGTTTCCTGTTGGGCTTCGGAAAATTATGTCTCGCTTTTTATCTGCTGTTTCTTTTCGTTGGTCGGAATAATTAATTCAACAGGCACACGCACACGAGCTCACCAACATACACCTACGCGAATATACAAAAAAAACCCGCCCACCTTTATTTATTTTCTTTAACCATTTCTCTGATTTCATGCCTTGTCGGTGGGGTTTAGAATACGCTGATAGAAGATGTCAGGGTTGTCCTGGATTTGACACAAAATTGCATCTGGTATTGAGCCTCTAGTTCTGGAGTCCTCCAGAGGAGTTTGAGGTACCCGTTTATTGTCTTTAATCGCAGGTACATCTTGTTTCGGGTGGTAGTACCTTTTAAAGTCCCATGTATTGTATAGTCAATGATGATAACGGACAGAAGATATGAGGACATCAGTATTAATATATAGTCGTCGTCGGGGTGGCCTAAAGTCGGTATCAGCCAGACAGATAAGCTGTAGTCATGTCATTATTCGATGAGTTGTTCAGTTTGTTTTTGTAACTGCATAAAAAAGTAAAGTCGTCGGGATGGCCTAAAGTCGGTATCAGTCAGACAGCGAGGGAGTCTATCCCCTTTTCTCTAGCACTAGACCAAGGAAATTGTTTTTGCTTTTGAGGTGGAGCACCACACCTACCACACCTACATATTACTTACCACACAAATACCAGTTATAAAAATAATTTGAAATGGAAAATTTGTTATGTTACACTCAAATAGAATGTTGCACGCATATATTAATCATTAATTAAATAATTACTTGGAATATTTTACACATATATTTTACACAAATTGTAGATAATTATTTATTTGTAAACTTTTTAGTTAACCTCTTGATACTGTAAAAATACTATTTCTTGTTTGAAAAAAGTGTTACATAATTATTAGATTTTTAATACTTATGTACTGTAGTGTAAAAACCAAAATGGCTGTTATAAGTTGCAGCCCACGGCCTTGAAGGATTGAATGACCAGGCTTGACGCAGTCCTAATCCTCCTCCGGTGCATACCGTGAGAATCTGTGGAGAAGCCCTCTTCCGGTTTAGATTAGAGAGGGTTTTAGTGAGATCGGCCAAAGCCACGACGGTGGTAAGTCGTGTTATGCACGGTGCCGACTCAATCTGCGCAGGTAGTATGGTGGGGATTTCAGAATAAAATATGATCTAAGTTAAATCGAAGTCTTGTGTTATTATCTAAAAACTACTAATGACACAGGGCTTCTCATAAAGAGAAATCCGCAATGGAAGACCCCAAGACGAAGTCCAGACGCTGGAAGAAGAAGAATAGAAGTAAGAAAGTAAGGAAAGAGAGTATACAACATAATGTTCTCGTAAAATCTATTGGTTAGATAACTTTAAATATACATTAAGATAAAACAAACTATATAGATATATAAAACCGAACCTGCATTCATTAAAACTTGCTTTTAAAAAAAGCCCGCCTAAGTTTGCGTACTCAAATTTTGAGTGTATATAATATAAGGCTTTATTCCATGTATTGATGATTTTGGCTAAAGTGTCGTAAGCATTGACGTAGTTTCAGTTACAGACAAATAGAGACTGAACCTCCATTATTAATAGATTTCAAATCATATCAGCGGTATATAGTTTAATCATATTTTTCCAAGAATTGAAGAAATTGTACAATTCCTCTCGATGTCACCAAATACATCTCATTAGATTTTACAAGTCAGAGTGAGTTAGGGGTAATTTTTACAACTATATTAAATGCTAGAAACTAGACTCGATATGAAAGCTGATACTTTTCAATTTGAATTTAATAATATTGGATATGACATATAAGTTGCTTTTGAAAGTAGATTCAAATTATCTATAATGAATTGCAATCTCAATTTGCAAGAGGCATGATTGAAATGAAACGACTACGAAATATAAAACCTAAACAAGAAACCAGACACTCACTGAAGCAATGATACATAAAATAATCATTTCCCATTAGCGTAGGTCGATTTTCGACCTGTAATGTCTCCCAAATATTGTAAATTAACATAAAAACCCCAAATATATTTCTCTTCAAAAAATTGCCTTCGTTTCAGGAAATAGATTTCAATCTTTTAAAATGTTATCAATGTTATTAATCAATGAGGTAAAAAAACAGCGTATCGGCGGTGTCGGTGATGATGGGGGATATTTTCAATTCTAATTCTAGTTATTAGTTTCATTATAGTAAAATAAATCCGTGTTTTAAATATTGAAATAACTAAATTTTTAACTAATTACCGGGCCAAATGTTGCAAAAATGAGGAATTTTAGTGCATTTTAACCAAAGATTGATGCCATTTCCTCAAACAAGGGTATAAGTAAGATATCTAGTGTTACATAATCTATGCGGTTGCAGAAGATTATTGTCAATCCCCAGTATTTCCAAAGGGATGGCCCTTTTCATACCATGGGTGGGACTTTCCATGGAATAGTACAGAAAGCCTGCGAAAATACATGAAGTCACGTGGGACCTGGTTTAGTCCTCAGTTTTTCAGTTATATGTCGGGCAGATAAGGTATTTCTGCCTTAGCTGAAGCTCACTGCATACGCGCGCTATGTTAGTCAGATATTTAGTTAGATGAAATGTATAGTTAATGAAATAAAAAGCTTAAGAAAAATAACACGGTCTTGTGATTGATGGGTGTCTTGGTAACAGGACTGATTGGAAGAAGAAATGAGCCAAGTGCGACCGATCACCAAGACGAAGTCCCCAAGAAGAAGAACCTAAGATAGAAGTACAGGAGAAGAAGAATAGAAGTAAGAAAGAAGTAATGAGAAGGGAATACAACACTAATTTTTGGTATCACTATTTATTATACCAACATACATTTGCTGTCTGAGAGAATTTGATATTATAAAAAAAGTGAAAAATCAACCTACCTTATTGTCTATCGATTCTCTGCCAACTATTTACCTAATATAATACGCTTGTTCCTAAATCTTCCGTCCTTTATCATTCTGCAACACCCTCTGGTTTAAAATGAGACCGTTCAAATTATTCAAGATGCAATGCAAAAATATAAATCCAGATTATCTGGTGTCGCTTAATTACATATTTATTATTAGACCCATTTTATTTCACCCATTTTAATGAATGAAACATTCCAAATGGTGTTGCGTCGCTTGAATGCCCAACGTAAAATTTAAATGAATTCAGAAAAAAATTACATGTTTCTTTTATTCGTAATATTGAAATTGTGAATTACGCAATATATCGGATAGATAGATGATTTAATTATTTAGTGGCGTTTGGTAGACCACATAGTGTTGCGTACCCTTTCTTTACTTACTTCTTACTTCTATTCTTCTTCTGGCGACTTTGATATCTTAAGTTCTTCTAGCGTTCTTCTAGCGTCTGGACTTCTTCTTAGGGACTTCGTGTCTGGTCTTCCATTGGGGATTTCTCTTTATCAGAAGCCCCGTGTCATTGGTAGTTTTTATATAATAACACAAGACTTCGATTTACTTAGATCATATTTCATTCGAAATCCCCCCAGACTACCTGCGCAGATCGAGTCGGAACGTGCATAACACGACTCACCACCGTCATGGTTTTTAGCCGACTGACTAAAATCTATTTCTAATCTAAACCGAAAGAGGGTCTTCTCCACCGATTCTCACGGTATCCCCCGGAAGGTTAGGATCAGGACAGGTTAAGCCTTGTAATTCAAATCCTTCAAGGCCGTGAGCTGCAACTTATAACAGCCATTTTGATTTCTACATTACTGTACATAAATATTAAGAATCTAATAATTATGTAACAATAGTTTTTGGACTGAATTAGATTTTACAAATATTTTTTTCTAAAACACTATCTCTTTCTCTTCTTTCTTATTTGTATTTAACTCACCAAAACACTTACTGCAGTTTCTTTTTTCTTTTCTTTTGGATTTTACGGCATGTCAAATCTTGTTGGGCTATTTCATGCCGAAGACGTTTTGTTCTGTTTATCTTTATTTAAATATCATCATTGTTTCTTCTCGGTCGGTATTGTCTTATCACTATAGTGACCCCCACGCTGTTTCATTGGAATGGGCCCTGTCGACTAGGGCTGTAGAATACACCGACTGCACCTCTGCAGGTGGGTAAGACCCCCTCAATGGGACCTCTTGTTGACCATGGCTGGTGATCCGTCATACTTAAGGATGGAACCCCGGTGGCTGTACAGTCCATGGTATGCAACACTCCCCTTTGGCCCTTACTTGAGCTAGCCGGCAGTCGGAGAGGCCCCCTCCAATCAATCGTCTGGTCACGTTAAACCCTAGTACCTATATGATTATCCCGACCCTATTGCCTTTATGATAAAACTCTAATACCTTTTATTGTAGTAGAAGGCGGTGGATGAGAGTCTTAATGTCCTGGGTTTGAGTGTCGAGTACATCTTCATCGCCATTACTCCCAGGTGTACCGTGACCGGAGTGGTAGTACCTGTTAGGGTCCCATATAATGGTTTCAATAGAGAGCTGGTAGTTGCTAACCAGTCGGTTATCATCGAAGTAGTAAGTTGATCTCTGCAGATTAGTCATGTTTTTGTGTATCAAATCATATATATATATATATATATATATATGTGTGTGTGTGTGTGTGTGTGTGTGTGTGTGTATATATATATATATATATATATATATATATATAAGTGTCTAACTCTCCCGACTCATCAGATGCATCGGAGAGTTAGAGACTTTGTCTGATGAGTCGGGAGAGTTAGACACTTTGTTTCGCTCCCTGAAATAGACTATAATGCTAAATCTCTAAGTCTTTTGTTATTTCTTTACTTATTGTTGTGATGTTAATCCAACAGTAAAAAAAAAAGTCAAGTCGAGGTAGGGTAAAATAAGACAAGTGTATTTACAATAATGGTACAGGAACGGCTAGCTTGCCGTTAAACGGTAAGAGTACAACCTTTTCACTCGGTGTCTCACTATTTATAGTGAGAACCGGTGTATATTCTCCACTGTAGGAACAGCCGGTACAGCTCTTATATATGTGCTTTGTGACTCTAACATTAAGAGCACACATTGAGCTCACAAATGGGACAGTTTTTTTTAAAATAAAACACTTGTGTCGTAAGGAAGATTTCTTCTCTGGACTTTTGGATTGTATATATATATATATATAGTCATCCACAGACACCGTCTTTCGACGTTTCATATTTCTTCAGTATAGATAGATTTAGCAACTACTTCAAGTCGGAAGGGAAACCCGACTGATTTTTCATCAGTCCGATTCCTTAACTCCTCGGCCAAATACTGTTAACTATGTCTCCATATTGATAACATGCAATTATATTTATATATACAACAAAATAGCGGTTTACAGTGTGAACGGGAAGACTAATTTGCATATTAATATTAAAAAATCGAATTTAATAAATATGTGCTTAGTATTATTGATTTCTAACTGTTTGGTTTTATTTTAATGAATATAAGCAAAAATCTCTTCAATGAATTTTAAATGAAATCCATTAACAAGATAAAATAACTGTCATTTTATTCTTTACTTCCTCTTATAACTAAATACTTAAATTAGAAAAAATAACAATGAAAGACGAGAGTGATGGAAGAGTAAGTTTCAGTTGTTCCATTTTTCATTATACTCCCTCTGTTTCAAATCTTTTATTATACTCCCTCTGTTTCAAATCTTTTTATCTGTATTCTTATTTAGTTTCATTAGCCTTTCTAATTTAATACAATATTTTATTACTTTAAAACTTAAATACTTGCACCCGGAGGGTGCATATATTTGCTAGTATATATATATATATGTATATATATATATATTATTATTAGAGGGAAAATACATGGTATACTATGGTTTCAATAAAATTGAAATGATTTCATCAGGACCCTACACTACGTTAAATTGGATACTATATATATATTATATATATATATATATATATATATATATATATATATATGTGTGTGTGTGTGTGTGTATGTGTGTGTGTGTGTGTGTGTGTGTGTGTGTGTGTGTGTGTGTGTTACAATCGCTAGAGACCTTAAGTCGGCAAATAAAAGACAAGCC
>CM042155.1:79353524-79398524 GCA_023376005.1 Doryteuthis pealeii | reverse complement strand
GAATAAGAGAAAATTGTGGAAAAAGGAACAAAACTCAGACAAGTATATGTAGGAGATATATTTAGATTTAAATTAAAGTCAGTGTATAATTGAAGAATATGGACAAAGATTTGATTTTACGTTAAAATTTAGTCTGAAAAAAAAAACATACTTCATATTATCGGCTGTCCGAAGCAAAATATTTTTAACACGCTATAAAAAAATAATCAAATGGATAAAAACACATACAAATTACATATTTAGAAATATTATTTTATTTCATTTCTAACCAAGTAAATATTTTAAAGATTGGATCAAAAAAAGAATTTGATTTTACTTTAAAATTTGGTGGTAGTTGTAGCGGACATTTTGAATGGCTGCTATCCAACATGCAGCTGCTATTGGCAGCAGGCAAGCTTCTGCTGATACACCCAGCAGCATGAGCAGCTATACAATATATTCCGAAAATCGTTTGATTTTTCTTTGATTAATTAATTATATCCCTTAATGAGAAAAAATCAATACCCAAATGTGGTGTGTTTCTTAGTTAGAAGGATATTATGTGGTATGCAAAATTTCGAATCTGAATGACGTCTCTTTTCGGAGTTATAGGTCGGCACGTGCATACCAAACTTTCTTTTATATACAGAGATAGATACCTACATTAGACACTTAATAGGTTTTATTCAAGTGGGTTTATCTGAACGGCTTCTTTCCACACAGTTTAGAAAGATATATATATATATATATAATATATATATATATATATATATATATATATATTACTCCGTAATGCTATTACTAATACTACATTCTGGCATTCCCAATCATTTGACTCGGCCATAGCCGAGCATTTATCTATAAATGCTTGTAGAAAAGATTATTCAGATGTGTGCTTCTCCATTTTGCACAGAGCTAGGTCTAAACAGCATTTAACCATCCTCGAAGCTGTTTATATTTCTTTTTTTCGGCCTACTCTGTGCAAACAAACTCCAAAGCACTTTCTCTATTATATTGGGAGACACTTTTTACCCTGTTTCTACCTAGAGTTCATACATACCCCCTCTTTCTCCCCCTTTTTATTTTTTATTATTTGTCCCACTCTGGCTCACCCCCATTCGTTTCTTATGAATTTCTTATACAATCTGACTTTATTTGTCACCGGTGTATACACTTGAAAAGTACCGGTTGAAAAGGCCTTCGTGTACCCCCCTTTATTTTATATTTTATTCCATAATAAAATATTATCTCCCTAATTACATATGATTCCTCCACTTATAGGGCTATACAAATTCTCCTGTACCAAAAACCTATTCATATATATATATATATATATATATATATATATATATATGTGTAAACAGGGTATGTTTGGAATGGCTTTTTTGCCGACAATTTTTGGGAGAATATGTGCTTAATTGGAGTCGTACCTAATTTTGAAAATTAATTAATTAATAATGAATTAGGGGCATTCCCGCCTAATTCATTATTAATTAATTTTCAAAATTAGGTACGACTCCAATTAAGCACACACACACACACACACACACACATATATATATATATATATATATATATTACTTATGACACATAGCATGGAATAAGTATACTTAAAGGACGTTCCCCTCGTACTTTTGTTTAGAGTTGAATAAACTGATGACAGATAATAATCAAAGAGTTGAACATTCTGGCTTCGTAGAATATACATTAGACAAACAAGATTAAATTAATGCTGTTTTTTTTTATCCAAACTGAGCAGATAAGAATATTACCGGAGAGATTAATTTGGAGGAGACGATGATGGAAATGATTGACAAAAGAATTAGAATGAGATTTTTTTTTTGGGGGGGGGGTTAATCGAACTTAACGGACCTAAATTCCACCATCGTATGTCACCCGGCCGAATAATAAAACACAAATATCAGAGAATTAACTGAATTTAATGAAATTTTCAGTATTGCTATATCAATGAATAAAAGATATAATGCACCAGTTATTTTATTTAAAAAAAACTTTTACATATTTCAGCTCAGTTAACTTTGGACCACGTATCTTTGTGGCGTAACACAGATTCTCAAAGATACGTATTATCAATTTACACCTGTCATTCTGGGTATCAAAGGTCGGTTCACAACGTTCATGGCAATATCCTGTTTTTGTTTTCAGGTCCATATTTGACACCCACGCATTTCCTGTGCCCACATGCGAGTCATCTGCACCTGGTTTCCCGGCTGCTAACTTGTCGATCAGGCAATATATTAGAGTAGTTTAGTAGCCATGTTTACACTGTAAGGGCAGCAAGCAAAATAACACGATCAAGTTCAAACATCGATCACGGGGTCTCACTAGTGGTAACTATAATCACGTGTGTGTAGAACGCAGAATGTTGGAATATTTTGTGCATATAAGCCGCACTGCAATCCACCACTTAAATTTATAGACTAAGCGAGGTCATGTGGTTTAAACCTAAGCCAATCAACAGCCTGAATACGTGGTGGGTTAACTATTTAATCGGCTGATATTGACAGATGACCATTTGCACTCATTGACGAACGACCCGCCAGACTGAGGAGCATCAAGGAACAACCAAAGGATCATACTTAATATTAAGGGACACTAAGGAGAAACGCAAGGATTCTTCACTAAGGATCGCGCTCTGCTTAACACAAAGGTTCTCCGCTGGGCAGTGATCTTGCTTGAACCCTTAAAGAATGGCCACAAAAAATCGTAATAATAAGCCCGTATATGTAGAACGCCGAGTGAAGATAATAATGATGTAATGGCGAAACTGCGGCTACTTTTTGACTCAAACTTTCGCTGACCAGGTCGTTGATCTTATGATTTTCCTGAAGAGAAGATTTAATACCCTTTACTCTGTGAGATTGAATTAATCATCAACAAATTGAAACTCCGGCGTCTGGCAACTGACCTGGTAAACGCTCATAAGATCATTAATCATCTTAACAACAGCAACCTTGAGCACCTTTT
This sequence comes from Doryteuthis pealeii, assembly GCA_023376005.1. NCBI lineage: Eukaryota > Metazoa > Mollusca > Cephalopoda > Myopsida > Loliginidae > Doryteuthis > Doryteuthis pealeii. Next base: position 79,395,557 of record CM042155.1, on the reverse strand, counting down.
TTATCTCCATGTTTCTAATACACGTGGGCATGTTTACTATGGGTAAATAGTTGGGCAGACTGGGCTCTTTAACCTTGGTTAGGCAACCGGTCTAGGAGAAGGAAAACGTTGAATTCAAACCTGCTGAACTCCGATTAAGAAATTGACCTTGTGTCGCATCCTGCTCATACGGAGGGGTTGGTAAATATATATATATACAACAATTATTCCAACAGCTGGTGCTTTCCTGTAGGTTCTTGTTAATATTCTTGTGGCCATTTGCAGCCTGCAGATAAAAGCAATTTACAGTGGAGATGCCTTGTGGCATTGAGTTTGGTACGTGTTGTGTATTATCCTGTATCTTGAATCTTATAATACTTGTGGTCCTCAGTGTTAAGCACGAGCAACTAAACGCTTTTCCACCAAAGCCTTTAAATAGTTAACCAACCACGTATTCGAGCGTGTGGTTTATGATTAAGCAATATATCATAAAAAATTAAATAAAGAGTTACTTTACAATCAACCTGTATTAATAAGTGATCCATATGATTAAGCGAAGTTGTGTATTGTTTCTTTTTGTTTGTCTTTTGTTTCTTTTTTATTGCATATTAACTTTTGTGGGTTATTTAATATCAAAGACCTTCTTGTAGAAGAACACTAGTGCTACTATTAAATCCATAACTGAGGGATGAGTGGGTTCATGCCTATGGGTATTAACGAGAAGGTGAACGTAATTGCGCAACAGGCGTCCAAACTCACTTATTACGATGTCACAGTACAGCACGATAGCCACAACGCCACGGGGTCCTCCGTATATGACTGGGCTTTTTTCTTTGTAAATTACTGTCTATTCTATAAGTCTTCAATGTACATGGGATAGATTCGTTAAAATTTCCGTTAAATTTGTCACGATACATGAGACAAAGATCCAGAGCATTTCATTTGGTGTCTCCTACTGGGAATCAATCCCCCCAGAAATCCAGATCTAAGGGCCCCCTCTGGGGGGTACAAACTTGGACGCTGAACGTTTGAAGCTCTTGAGATGAAGCACGAACTCCGGTAGCTTAGCGACAATGTCTGTCAAATCTTATAGCAGGTTCGCTTTCATCATGGGTATCCTGCTTTCCCCCCCACACACACACACACACGAAATTGCTATTTAGATTAATTCCTTGTACAATTTAAACCGTTGACGATGTGTTTGAAAATTGATGATGAAATAGGTTAAGTAACGTTGCAAACGCTGTGTCCTTTGTCGATTGTGGCAAATGTTGAGTATCATTTACTGGAGTATGTATCCACTCAATAACCATACCTCATAGTATTCACACACGCACACATACAGACAGACCGAGAAACAGACACACACATTGACACACTCATACACACCACACACACACACACACACACACGTACACACACACACACACACACACACAAACGCACTTAGATACAAAACATCCACTGACAAAGACGCTTATATATATTCATGTGCATCCGTGTCATATATATATATATATATATAAAGTAAGTAAAGTCTACGGGGCGGCCTAATGTCGGTATCAGCCAATCAGCGAGGGAGTCTATCCCCTTTTCACTAGCGCTAGACCAAGGAGATTGTTATTTGCGTCTGGGATAGAGCGCCACACCTACCATCAGCTCCTTACTTTACCGCACAGATCCCTGTGCTACTCATACGCTGAGTTGGCGAGGACCGAGATCGAACTAGGAACCTTGTGATTTCTAGCCGAACGCTCTACCGACTGAGCTAACCCGGCCCCTTAAATATATATATATATACATAATAATCTTCATACAATGACTGCTATTTACACAGTAGCATTGCAACTAACAAAGCCTTCATCAGATGATGACTCTGGGTTTAGGTATGGTTTCGGGGCCGAAGCATCATTACCACTAACCCAGAGCGCCCCAGCAGTATCTTACGATGCCACCAGACTTTGTCGGTTTGATGTCACAATATAGGACTGCCATATCCACGCTGATGCGGTTAGAGCTTTCTCCTGAATCTTTTTAAAGTATTTCCTCTTGTCTAGTAGAGAAATTCCAAGTTTAGACAAAAATGCCGAGGTTGAGTTGGCAATAAACCCCCGACATCTGACCTCAATGGGAAATACATCCGTTATCCATCCGTTTCTGACGCATTGTTCACGTAGGTCTTCATATTTTTCCAACTTCCGCTGATGGGCACAATCCATATATATATAATTTTTTTTAAATTTTAAAAAATTTTGAGAAGTAAATTTTTCTGTTATGCAATTCCAATTATTTTGATTTACCATCTGATGAGACTGAATTTTGGGGAGCTATACTAAATCAACTTAGATTTATAAAGGTCCAAATTTTGGTCGAAATAAATTTTTCATGGAATAACGGTGTTGAGTTTTTCCTTCCTTTCAAAGATAAATATTGCTCTGTATATAATCTAAAAAGTTTATTATACATTCAGCTCTTTTTAGTGATTTAAAGATTCCCTGTATTTATACATACTGGATCATACAATAATAATACAGTGTATCTTAGAAATCAAATATAGAACCATCCCTTACTACCAAGTTGTGGATACCTCTCATATATATATATATATATATAGAGAGAGAGATAGATAGATAGATAGATAGATAGATAGATAGATAATCCAAAGATCAGGTAAAAAAATCTTCCTTACGAAGTAGTATTTTTTTTTTAAATGTCGTCCTTTGGAATGGTCTGCACAGAGGAACACAGAACAATAAAAGAAATTTAATATAATAACGGAATCATCATTTTGCATCTGACGATGGGAGATAATAGACAATTTCTCTAGGTTCCCGGAAATAGTCTAAAATGCTAAAAACCTAAATATTCTGCTATTTTGTTACTGATATATATATATATATATATATATATATATATATATATATATATATAGGTGGATGATATCAAGTGCTTCCTTGATAGGATTCAACCAAAATTGAGAACTAAAAACGTACATGTAAAGATTTGTCTATATATTTCATTACTTTTGCCTTTTTCACTTTTTTTCAAATTCTGCGTTTGTTAAACTTGGGCTAGACGGGCGGTCGAAAGGACCCCCTCCGATGAATCGGCTGGTTACGTCAAGCCCTAGCACCTATATGACTGCCCCAACCCCATTGACCTTATGGCAAGCCCCAACCCCTTTTTATCATATGGGTGCTAGAAGGCAGTGGCTGAGGGTCTACATGTCATGGGAATGACGTTAAACTCTATCTGATGGTGAGGTTCCAGTTTTGGAGGTTTGGGGAATGTGGAGCACCCCTTCATCACCATTGCTCCCTGGTCCACTCCGACACTGAGTGGTAGTACCTGTTAGGGTCCCATCTATGGGTTAAATAGAAAAATGTATTTATTAAAAAAAATGTGTATCCATTAAGAATTAATTTATTTCAAAACTTTATCGGCATTGAATGACCCGCTGAGGTTGATATGCCGTAAAACAAACCGAACCAAACCAAACCATTTAATTGTAGGCTATTTTATGGCTATGAGCCAGTCCATTTTGGTAGAGTGCTGAAGGGGTGTTAGCTACTGTACAACACGAACCCGAAACCTTGCGATTCGGTCTAATGTCTGTATCAACCAGACAGCGAGGGAGTCTACCCCTGTTCACTAGCGCTAGACCAAGGAGATTATTTCAGCGTCTGAGGTGGAGCGCAACTCCTACCATCAATTCCTCACTTTACCGCACAGATCCCTGTGCTACTCATACGCTGAGTTGGCGAGAGCTGTTATCGAACCAGGAACCTTATGATTCCTAGCCGAACGCTCTACCGACTGAGCTAACCCGGCCCCTTGAAATCATTCTTAGTATTGATTTTAATACATTGGAGAATAAAACAATTATATTAGAGATCAATAACAATAGATATAAGGTACATTAATTATATGGCCACTCCACTATTCCACTGAACTCAACCGGCATCTTTTACGCAACAGAGAATGTTGAGCCCAGAATCACTCGTTGCATTCTATCCGCCATTTTATATACCTGGTGTCTATGCTTCGATGAATACGTTGAAAACTTCGTCACAACACTTGTGTCACGACTTTAGATGATTGGATGGTTTGTGGCATTTGTCGTTTCTGATGAATAGTGGTGTCCGGTTGGTGTCACCACAGGCAACATGAACAATTTGCTATTTGGGAATATCTAAGAGTTTTGTGGAATAGTGGAGTGGACCATATAATTAACGTACCTTATATCTATAGAAGGGGCCGGTTTATCTCAGTCGGTAGAGCGTTCGGTTAAGAATCACAAGGTTCCTGGTTCGATAACGGCTCTCGCCAACTCAGCGTATGAGTAGCACAGGGATCTGTGCGATAAAGTGAGGAACTGATGGTAGGTGTGGCGCTCCACCTCAGACGCTGAAATAATCTCCTTGGTTTAGTGCTAGTGAAAAGGGGTAGACTCCCTCGCTGTCTGGTTGATACAGACATTAGACCGCCCCGACAACTTTTCTTTTTTTGTTTATATCTATAGAGATTTGGTGAATGATGGTGTTTGCATTTCTTTTCGCGCTAAATAAGGAATCACGAGCGCGAGCCACATTATTATTGTGTTCAATACTTGCTAGCCATAACGAAAGCTCTATTCGTTTGTTTTTTTGTTTGTTTGTTTGATTGTTTGTTGATTTTAACGGCATATAATCCGTCTGGGGTTATGTCATGCCTAACGGTTAGGAAGTTATACATATCGTGTATTTATATTTATACATTTTAGTAATTGGTTTTAATAATGTTTTAGCATTATTCGGGATTATGTTGTATGGTATTGATTTGTTTCATGTCTATATACTATGGTATAATATTATTTCCCTAAAAAAAGAGAGAATATCCTTGACATTTTCAAACAGATCTTTCATATTGTTTGCTTTAAAACAACGGTTTTGATGTGAGCAAAATCCTGCATTCCATGAATAAGTCTTTGTAAAATAAAAATGATCTTTCTATGTTATATTCATGGATGAGTGGCGTAAGATGCACAAAAACAAATTTAACCAACATATTCATTTTCAAAACATTATCAAAGAACGCAACATTAGCAGAAAGGTTTAGTGAGATTTTTAAAACTGAAGTTTGCCTTTCATGATGTCGTCAATGTTTGGTTTGGAATCGCTACATCCCATCTAGAGAATTGCTTACAAGTCTTTATCAGTCAATTTCGTTCGATGGATTGATTTCACATATTTCAATTTTGAAAAGGCTTGCTCGCATACATAAGTTGTTCTTTTTTAAGAAGCAAATTCAAGTACCGTCGGTGGGCCTGATAAAATGCCTTCGCGGGCCGGATCCCGCCTCTAGTTTGGTGACCACTGTGCTAAAGGCATGTACCCAATTACTTTGCACCGACTCGGCTGCCCGCAATAAACCAACTATGGTTAAATACTAGAGCAGATTGAGTTATTTAGCCTTAGTAAGGTACCCCACAAGAATGCAGATGTACGGATACCTGTCTTCTATCACACATACCATCCGAGTGAATCGAACTAGACACTATTGAAGAAGCAAGGACGAATATATAAATGACGTTCTGTGGAAACGAACAGATGTGCACGCAAGTACGGGCCGTCCAGCATACATTCACCAGCTCTTCGCGGATACTGGATGCTGCACAGGACCTTCTGAGGGCAATGAATGATATGGATATTGATAGAGATTGTCATGGATATTTGAGCTACTAGCGTGACATAAGGATGAAGGCTGCTCATCTCAGAGAAGGAAAGAAAATTAAAAAGTGGACGAAATATGCAAAAAAAAAAAAGGGTTTAAAAATGAACAAAGATTAAAACGTTATATCTAGTTTGAGGATAAGAATTGTACAAAATTCGAAATAATAACAATCTGGGACTGGATGGAAAAACTCGCAATTTGGTAACGTGGGATTCTAGTTTCTTGTATAAGAAATACGTTGGAAAAGCAGGTAGAAAAACGCCCATTTTTGGAAAAAGGGAGGGTTAAGAATGACACGTATAGAAAATATATATATATATATATATATATATATATATATATATATATATATATATATATATATATATACGTATAATTTAGAGGGTATCCATAATGCCATGAAGCAGTTCTAAAATTGAAAAACTTAATAACTCACATTGTACAAATGTTATTATTTAATAAAAAAAACAAAATGAAAGGTCAACTCTTGCACTTTTATTTCTTATGTACGTTTCGAGTATTGCATTTCAACAAGACTGCAACATTTTTTCTTACATTTTAATACTGTTGCAGGACTTTATAAATACCCTGTATATATATATATATATATATATATATATATATATATATATACAATCACCGTGTTTTGACGTGTCACGACTCATCGGTGTGGCTAGACATTTGCATGCAACCTCCAACCGGGATGAAAACCCGATTGATTTATTATCAGTCAGACACTTTACCGCTCGGCTATCATTGGCACCTATATACTGCGAAGAGAATTTTAACTGATAAATACATACATGTATATATGTAAAGGCCGCCAGAGAGGGCTCCATCCGTATGATATTTATGTATATAAAGGTTTATTGTAATATTTGATATATTTATATGTGATATGTTTATATATATAAAGAGTGATTGTAAAGTAACTCCCTTGTCTATTCTAAAAATCTAATAATTTATTTCTGAATCATTATTTTTACAAAAAAATTAATATGAGAAGAACACACATAAAATTATAATAATGGTTGAACGCTATGTTAGTTGATATTTTTCACTCAATTTTAGCGTGCGGTTTATTCTATACGTATAACTATTCCTTAGTTCTCATTTCTGTATTGTTATTAATTTAATTCTAATTATACTTGATACCTAGTGAAAGCAGTTAAAATATAATTCTAATTATATTTTAGGGATTGAATATTACTAATTTATAATTTTTCATTGTTCTTTTTTGTATTTATCCTATTTTAAATTAGTAATTATTTTATTTAGTTATTTGTAATTCTAATAATATTTTAATGGCCGACCCAACCTATGTCTACAATTGCAGATTGATTCAATTCGTTATCATTTAACAGTTTAAAACATTAATAGCATGACTTAGTAGTAATGATGATAATAATAATAATAATAATAATAATAGTAATAATAATAATAATCTTATTATAATGGAGATTGTGTGTTTTTCTGTCTGTAACCGAAACTATATTACTACTCAAGTCACAATTCCCTTAGTTATTTACGTCACATTCTCCATGATTCTATTTCTATTTAAACCTCAATTAATAATAAAACTGTTTGACATTATTAATACTGTTGGCCTTACCTAAATACTAATAACATGCAATTGTATTTATATATACAACAAAATACCAGTTTTCAGTGTAAACGTATAGCTAATTTGCATATTGATATTAAAAAAACTGATTTTAATAAAAATGTGCTTGGTATTATTGATTTCTAATTGTTTGGTTTTATCTTAATGAATATGAGTAAAAATCTCTTCAATAAATCCTAAAAGAAATTCATTAACAAGAAGAAATAACTGTACTTTTATTCTTTACTTCCTATTTTAACTAAATAGTTAAATTAGGAAAATTTAGCATTGAAAAACGGAAGTGATGAAAGAGTAAGTTTCAGTTGTTTCAAATCTTTTTATCTGAATTCTTAATTAGTTTCATTAGCCTTTCTGATTTAATCTAATATTTTATTACATTTAAACTTAAATACTTGCACCTGGAGGGTGCATATATTTGCTAGTAATAATAATAATGATGATAGTCTACTTCCATTTATATTTGTATATATATATATATATATATATATTATATATATATATATATATATATATTAGACATCGATTCATTTACTTCGGCTGTCAGCGTTCAGAAATACATATATCTATGAACAATCTGAGAGGGAAAATTCATTATACCTAAACCCACTAGGGATATGGTAACCAGCCATATACCTGATGTCTCAGAGAAGTCAAACTCCGTGATAAAACAACATGCGATCAAAACAAACACCTAACGTGTGGCACACGGTGCACCTGTATAAGCTATGTTTGTATTGATGAAGAGAGTGTGCTTTGCATAGCACAAACAACAGACCAGTCTAAACAAATATGCAGGTTGATCAGCAACTGAGTGACTCTAAATCTTGCTAATGTGATTTTTTTAAAACATCGAGATCAGCTCCGTCTAACGGTAAAACAAAAACATCTGACTCCGTCTTTAGAACATTTCATCTGTCATTGTGGGTTCATAGCCCACATCAAGGCTGGGCTGCTATCACACTCAAGGAAACACAAAATATCTTGATTGTATGCACAACATGGGAGGAAACAAATCACGAATTGCCGACCCTCATCTATCGTTCTCGATAGGGGAGTCCAATATATATATATATATATATATATATATATATATATATATATATATATATATATATACATTAAATAATCTTTGTAAAATAAAGAGGTTATTCTTCCGAAACATTGGAACGGAATAAAATGGAACTCAACACATAATATTCAACTGAGTTTCTCATTTATTTTTCACATCGCTCATGCTTCACACTAAATCTCCAAAATATATATATTATCGACACACACACACACACACACACACACACACACGCATATATATATATATATATATATATATATATATATATATATATATATATATATATATACAGGTTGCAGTGGCATTTAGAATTTACAATTAAATAAAGGAATTTAAGGCCTTATAATCTCCACTGAAGAAAAAGAAATTATCTCGGAGATTTTAATCTCTCTCTCTCTCTCTCTCTCTCTCTCTCTCTCTCTCTCTCTCTCTCTCTCTCTCTCTCTCTGTATATATATATATATAATATATATATATATATATATATATATTGTTAATATGTTTATAGTAGATGTCTTCATAGTAAGCTCTTTTTTTTTACCTTTTTGTAACACATAGTTCTTTAGTTTATTGTTCTACAAACTTTACACGTCTTCTGTATTCTAAATCCGATTACTTTTTATCTCATCTTTTTTTTTTGTATTTTATTACAAGTCTCTTGACTATAGACTTCAAAAGAATAAAACTATTAGTTTATATTATATGTTAACACTCGAATAGGAAAGGCATGGTTAGCCACCAACAAATCATCAGTCATATGGAAATCCGATCTCCCCGACAAGCTAAAGAGACGATTCTTCCAGGCTGTAGTTGTGTCGGTACTGCTGTATGGCTGTACCACCTGGACCCTAACGAGGCGCCTTGAGAATAAGCTAGATGGGAGCTACACAAGAATACTGCGAGCGGTCCTGAATAAGTCGTGGAAGCAGCACCCCCAAAAAAAGGAACTGTATGGCCACCTGCTCTCCATCTCACAAACCATACGAGTAAGACGGACTAGACATGCAGGACACTGCTGGAGAAGCAAGGACGAGATCGTAAGATACGTACTACTGTGTAAACCAGCACATGGGCACGCCAATGTGGGCCGCCCAGCCAGGACCTACATTGACCAATTACGTAGGGATGCGGGCTGCTGCGCGGAGGAGCTCCCAGAGTCGATGAATGATAGGGAAGGTTGGCGAGAGATCGTTATGGATATCCGTGCAAGTTGCACGGCATGATGATGATGATGATTAGTTTATATATATATATATATATATATATATGTGTGTGTGTGTGTGTGTGTGTGTGTGTGTGAATAAAAGGAAGTGAATCCGACAGTATCTAGTATAATAAAAAATTGAAAAAACACAGGTTTAAATGAGTTAAGTGGTGAGTTTATTGGCCGACGCTGCAGTGTTTCGATCTCTTAATTAGATCATCTTCAGGGCTTTTGTTGGTACGTGGGAGGTGATAACATTTTTTTTATTATCTCAGAATAAGGAGAAATATTGGTCTGTTTAAAATTTGAAGTCTGAGAAAAAAGAACGTTGAAAAAATGAACGGTTTGAAATATGACGTCAAATATTCTTTTTTTGTGGTATGAGTATTAGAATGTGTAAGTGTTTATATCGAAAAAAGCATTGTGCATTTTTTATGTGATGACGATAGTAGAAATAATCCAAATAATATGAAACTTTCTTTGTTGTAAATATTGCCTACTCGGACCATACTATCTTTAGGCACCGCTTTTTGATCTCGATTAAGAAATGACATGTTTTTTATTTACACCGTCAATATCCGATTGTTTGTTAGGGGTTAGGTTAGGGTTAGGGGTTAGTTTTATAATTTTTTAAAAATCTAAAAATGGTATGTTAAAACAATCGGATATTGACAGTGTAAATGGGAAACATGTCCTTTCTTAATCGCGATCAAAAAAGGGTGCATAAAGGTCATATGGTTCGCATACTCTATATGAATATATTCAAATCATGGCAAAATCCAGGTAAAAATGATATTTATTTTTTACACCTAACGAGCAATGTCCGCTATGATATATTAATGTCTGGAAGGGGTTAATGATTTTTTAAGTCCTCACGAAATAGGTTAATTATTTTGCTGAGCTGCACAAGAATGCTGCCTGCAGTCTTGAACAAGTCGTGGAAGCAGCACCCCCACAAGGAAGCAGCTGCATGACCACCTGCCCTCTATATCACAAACCATCCGAGTGAGATGGACTAGGCATACAGGACACTGCTGGAGAAGGAAGGACGAACTCATAAGCGACGTTCTCCTGTGGAAGCCAACACATGGACATGCTAATGTGGGCCGCCCAGCAAGGACCTACATTGACCAACTATGTGAAGATGCTGGCTGCAGCGCGGAAGAACTCCCAGGGGCGATGAATGATAGGGAAGGTTGGCGAGAGATTGTCATGGATATCCGTGCTGCCCGCACGACATGATGATGAATATTTTGCTGACATTTAATGGTACAGTAAAAGGTGGAGCGAATTGTGAGACAGTTATCATAGAATAAAATAACCCACAACGTGTGTAGGAATATTTTGTATATATAAGCCCTACTGAAATCCATTTATAGACTTATGTATGAATTCATAAACCTCAGCCAATCAACATCCAGAATAAGTGGTGGGTTAACTATTCAATAGGCTGATATTAATGGACAGCGCTCTTGCTTGAAGATGGCCACAAAAAATCGTAACAAACTTTTATATATATATTTACCAACCCCTCCGCACGAGCAGGATGTGACACAAAATCAATTTCTTAAGCGGGGTTCAACAGGTTTGAATTCAGAGTTTTCCTTTTCCTAGACTGGTTACCTAGCCATGGTTATAGAGCCCAGTCTGCCCTGCTATTTACCCATAGCTGGAGGGAAATTAGATTCATACCTTTCCCAAGCGTATTAGCGCTAGGTGAAATTCAAACAGCTTCGTCCAGGAATTGAACTCGGATCGACGAGTCCATTTCCTATGGCTCTAACCATTAGACCACGCGCCTCCATGGGGATAGCCCCCTGGGATCGACGCTATCAACTTGTAAAGATCCAGGGCCGAAGCCACTGGACCCCCTCCAAGAGGGCAGGTGTACATAACAAACTTTTATATGCCACTAGAAGCGGCTACCCAACGTCAACTGGATAGAAGAGTGGTTAAAAAACCCTGGTGTATTGATTTGTTTTATTTCTAAGTAGAATTTCAATGCTATTTCTAAGTATATTTCAATTTTTAAATATCTTCAAATATAAATCAAATCTTCATAATTTTTACACAAAAAAGCAAGAACCGGTGATATTTAACGTGTATATATATATATATATATATATATATATATATATATATATATATATATATATACTTTGTTTTTAATTGTTTTATTTTCGTAGTTTCATCCGTAAATGCATATATACATAAATACAATGTTGGCAGAGTGGAATATCGTCGGTATCAGCCGAACAGCGTGCCCTATTCCTTATATAGAAGAGCGTTGCGTTTACGCTTGCGTTGGTGGCCGTCAGCGGATCCCCCCAGAGTGCTCAACCCTAGGGAATGGGGAGCATATATATATATAATATATATATATATATATATACGCAACGCTCTTCTATATAAGGAATGGAGCACTATGTGACGGCCTTTACACACAAAGCGATGTGTGTATCAAAACAGTTAAAATCCCCTCCCCATTCTGTAAGTGAAGACAGCCTAATGGTTAAGGTGCTGGACTGCCACCCAACCGATCGTATTTCTATTCCGGTTGTAGTTAGCTTGCAAAATGTCTAACCACACTGAAGACTTGATAAGTCGAAACACGTGTCTGTGGATGACCCTATATATATAAATTGTGTGTCAAAAAAGTATTTTTTTGTACTTTTGACACACCTTGTATTCTGAAAACAACAAAAAAACGGTCCAGTCATTCTTCGTTTCTATCTTGTTAAATACAACTTTAAACTTGGTACTTTTTTTGACACATATATATATATATTAGATTAGATTAGATTAGATTAAACAAATAAACCCAATGTTATCTCTGACATCTAGCCATACATACGGTCTTCTATATTTTTCCTGTTAAACTGTAAACCTATGGTCGCAGTTGAACTCGCCTTGTGAGAACGCATTGGTTTCTTATCAACTCATTAGGAGCAAAGAAAAAGCCGCCGGCTCTTGTTTCCCCTTCAAAAATCCCTTTTGTACCATCTCAGTTGGAAACTACGATTTAGCATAAAGCACGCAGCAACATTCTGTTGAATTCAAATCTGATTCCTTTCTTTTCGCTCCTAATTCACCGACTCGAAGAACCAGATCAGCGAACCAATTTCAAGAACACTGATTACCTTCCTAAAGGAAAAAATCGAACCTCAACACTATCGGGGCTTAGAATATTTTGCTTCTATTTGTTTTGTTTTGTTTTACGGCATATCAACCTCAGTGGGTTATTTAATGCCGATAAAGTTTTGAAATAAATCAATTCTTAATGGATACACATTTTTTTTATAAATACATTTTTCTATTTAAGCCATAGATGGGACCCTAACAGGTACTACCACTCCGGGTCAGAGTGGACCAGAGAGCAATGGTAATGAAGGGGTGCTCCATATTCCCCAAACCTCCAAAATTGGAACCTCACCATCAGATAGAGTTCAACGTCATTCCCAGGACATGTAGACTCGCAGCCACCGCCTTCTAGCACCCATATGATAAAAAGAGGTTGGGGCTTGCCATAAGGGCAATAGGGTTGGGAAAATGATATAGGTGCTAGGGCTTGACGTGACCAGTCGATTGATCGGAGGAGACCTCTCCGACCGCCCGTCTAGCCCAAGATAGGGCCAAAGTGGAGTATTGCATGTCATGAACTGCTCATCCACCTGGGATCTATCCTTAAACATCTCGGGTTGCCACCCACGGCCAACAGGTGGCCCCATTGGGGGATTCTTACCCCTCTGCAGAGGTGCAGTCGGTGCATTCTAACGCCCCAACCGACAGGGCGGACGGTGGGTTATTTAATGCCGGTAAAGTTTTTGAAAGATTCGTTGCGATAGTTTGGAAGAAAGGTTTTAAACTCACTTTTTTTGGTTAACAAATTGTCAATTCAACCCGTAGATGGATTTTGTTGTTGGTTGGATTTTACTGCATGTCACACCCTTGTTGGGTTATTTTATGCCGATGACGTTTTGTTTTATTCATTTTTGATGGCTATTCAAAATTTCTTAAAAACTCAGTTTTTTACAAATCTACTCTTAAAAATCATTTTGTTCTATTTAGCCTATAGATGGGACCCTAACAGGTACTACCATCCGGATCAGAGTGGACCTGGGCAAATGGTTATGAAGGGGTGTTCCATATTACCCAGACCTCCAGAACTGAAACCTCACCATCAGTTACAGTTTAATGTCATTCCCAGGACATGAAGTCCCTCAGCCTCCGCCTTCCAGTACATATATGATAAAAAGTGCTTCACTTACATTTCACTTAGCGCTAATACCCTTGGGAAATGTATGAATCCTGCTCTCCTTCCAGCTATGGATAAATAGTAGGACAGACTGGGCTCTTTAACCTTGGTTAGACAACCGGTCTAGGAGAAGGAAAACTCTGAATTCAAACCTGTTGAACTCCGCTTAATAAATTGACTTTGTGTCACATCCTGCCCGTGCGGAGGGGTTGGTAAATATATATGATAAACAGTGTTGTTGTTGCCATAGTGGTAATCATATAGGTGCTAGGGCTTGACACTGCAAGCCGACTGATCGTAGGGGGCCTCTTTGACCGCCTGTCATATTCATTTGGGGATAATATTTGTTTTATAAAATATTCATTTTTTTTACTATTTACCTCAGCTTGTCAACAACCGAGTCGTCGTACCTTATTACATCTTGGGTTGGTTGGTTGGTTGGTTGGTTGGTTGGTTCCTCTGTTGAGTTTACGGCATGTCGACCTATTGGGTCATTTTATGCCGAAAACGTTTTTGTTTAGTTCATTCTTGATGGGTACTCAATTTTAATCTTGAACTCAAGTTTATCTAATTTCCTTTCTATTTAACCCATAGATGGAACCCTAACAAGTACTACCACTCCCGGTCAGAGTGGGCCTGGGGTCAATGCTGATGAAGGATTGCTACACATTTCACAGACTTACAGAACTGGAACCTCACCATCAGTAAGTGTTTAACGTCATACCCAGGACATGAAGACCCTCAGCCACTACTTTCTAGCACATATATGATAAACAATGAGGTGTCCATAAGGGCAATAGGGTTGGGACAATCATATAGGTGCTAGAGCTTGAGGTGATCAGCCGATTGATAGGAGGGGGCTTAGTGCATGAGTAGCACTTTTTGGGAAATCTGATCTGTGCGGTGAAGTGGGGATCTGAAGGTAAGTGTGGTGCTCCACTTCAGGATAAACAATATCCCTGGTCTAGCACTAGCGAAAAAGAGACAGACACTTCGCTGTTTACAACAACAACAAATGGTTATGTTACGAGTGTGAGGTCCAAGTCCCGGACTATTATCCTCGTACCCCACTTGTACTAGGTTAGGCACAAGGCCCTATTAACGTGGAACCACCTACAAGCCGAGACTCATTGGTGGCGGGGTTAAAGATTACGTCTATCCCCTCGGCATTCCCCCTCAAGGGAGGCACCTCAGGCACAGGGCAATAAACCCAGCCCTACCCCTTTAAATCGAGGGGGCATGTGTTACCTGGGGAGATGGCCCCCTGGGATCGACGCTCGTGATTTTGACCCGGGGCGGGCGCGTACACCCGACCCCGGAGTGTCTCTCCCGGAAGAGCTCTCAATTATGCTATGCTCGGAATAGAGATAGCCCCACTCGTATTCGTCACACCAAAATCACCCCTGACGCGACGGGCAACCACAACATTACCCGACACGTTGCAAAAAAATTGTGTTTCTCCTGGTTCAGTGCCAAGCGGGTATATATGTGACAACAATAGCGACAGAGAGATAGAACACTTCTTGATACTTAAATCGACCTCTCGACTTTTATTTTTCACAGCAAATATTTATACAATTTAAACACTACTACACTTACTCCAATAGGCCACTCCGTCAAATGTACTTACTTATTTGTCTACCATAAGTGGGGATGAGTGAGGATTTGAAAATAACAGTAGAACAATTCCGTAATCATCTATTCCTTAATATTAACAGTTAATTAGTCAATCAGGCATGTACCCAAATCATTCTACTTATTTCATTATTATTAGATAACTATTGTAACCTAACAAAGGTTACTAACTGAGAAATAACCAAACGGAGGTTGGAATGAAATAGAATTTTTATAACATTAATAAAATACAATACTCGCCAGTGGCGTGAAAAAGGTAAGCGACAGCTAGTGGTATAAGGCTACAGCATAATACTCCCGTATTTATGAGGATTAGGATATGTTCATAAGTAGTGTATATATCTTTCTCATCTTATTATTATAATGGATATTGTGTGTTTGTATGTCTGTAACCGAAACTATATTACTACTTAAGTCACAATTCCCTTAGTTATTTACGTCACATTCTCGATGAATTTATTTTTATCTAAACCTCAGTTATTAATAAGATTGTGAAACAATATTAATACTGTTGGCCTTATCAACACACTAATAACATGCAATTGTATTTATATATACAACAAAATAGCGTTCTACAGTGTGAACGGGAAGGCTAATTTGCATATTGATATTAGAAATTTGATTTTAATAGATATTTGTTTGGTATCAGTGGTTTTTGATTGTTTGGTCTTATATTAATGAATATAAGCAAAAATTCCGGAGATAAATCTTAAAAGAAATCCATTAACAAGAAATAACTGTAATTGTATTCTTTACTTCCTATTTTAACTAAAAAGTTAAATTAGGAAAATTTAACAATGAAAGACAGGCGTGATGGAAGAGTAAGTTTCAGTTGTTCTATTTTCGATTAAAAACATTTTAAAAATCTTTTTATCTGCATTCTTATATACTTTTATTAGCCTTTCTGATTTAATATGATAGTTAACATTAACAGTTAAAAGTAATTGGTAATTTGCATGAAGCATTGTTAATTATGTTATTATATGTTAATGATTTGAAGGCCAATACAATGCACATAAAAAATAAAAACAAAAGATCTTTTTTGCCTTATCGATTTCAAAGTAAAACTTTATCTTCAGAGACGATTTTCGGAAATGGACGCGTTTTGTTTTTTTTTTTTGTTTTTTTGGGGGGGGTCGTTATTTTTTTTTTTAATGTTATAAACACGCGTCTCGTGGTGTTCTTTTTTTTAATGCCACGCGGAAGGTCGTGATAGTCGTAATAGCCGTTGTTCATTCAATTTCAATTTTATTATTATCATCTATTTATATATTTATGTATTATTTATTTTCATTTATTTGCATCCGGAGTGTGCATATATTTGCTTGTAACAATACTTTTAACTCAATAATCTTAGCAGTCCATTAAAAATGTAGATGGGTTGGTTACAAATATATGTGGTTTTGTTTACCTACATGAAAACCGCAAGGACTGGTTTACCCTCAAAAACCCTTTTTGTACCATCTCAGCTGGAACTACATTATAGCTCAAAGCACGCAGCAACATTTTCAGTGGCATTCAAATGTGATTCATTTCTTTTCGCAAATAAATGGTACGTTTTACCTTGGCATGAATAGCAGTTGAGCGTGAGCTTGGCAGAATGGGGAATGGAATGAGAACAGTGGAGCGTCATTGAATTTGTCCTTGCTAAAAGAGTTGCACCGGTTGCCATCCTAAAACGGTTGTAGTCAAAGGATATAGCCCGCCCTGTCGGCTGGGGCGTTAGAATGCACCGACTGCACCTCTGCAGAGGGGTAAGACTCCCCAATGGGGCCACATGTTGGCCGTGGGTGGCGACCCGTGATGCTTAAAGATAGAGCCCAGGTGGATGAGCAGTTCATGACATGCAATACTCCACTTTGGCCCTATCTTGGGCTAGACGGGCTGTCGGAGAGGCCCCCTCTGATCAATCGGCTGGTCACGTCAAGCCCTAGCACCTATATGATTTTCCCAACCCTAGTGCCCTAATGGCAAGCCCCAACCCCTTTTATCATATGGGTGCTAGAAGGCGGTGGCTGCGGGTCTACATGTCCTGGGAATGACGTTAAACTCTATCTGATGGGGAGGTTCCAGTTTTGGGGGTTGGGGAATGTAGAGCACCCCTTCATCACCATTGCTCCCTGGTCCACTCTGACCTTGGTCCCACCTATGGGTTAAAGAGAAAACATGAGTTTATAAACAATATTGTATTATCCATTAGAAATGAAATTATTTCAAAACTTTGTCAGTATTAAAAAAAAATGTTTACCAATAGAAGTATTCGGCATAAAATAACCCAAGGGGTTGACATGCCGTAATACCCAACCAACCAACCATGAATATTACATTTTTTCAGATTAACGATCGTTGACTTTTATTTACCACTTAAAGCTACCACGACTGCTAAAGCGAAAGGTTTTTCTTTTAAAAAATAATTAATTGTGCCCTGTTTTATTTCTATACTAAAATATGAACCGACCTTCAGCATTTAACGTTAGCTAAAAGAATTGTTTCACTTGTGTTATTTCCCTGTATTCTAGAATTGCCTCGTATAAAAACAAATTTATTCTTATTTACCAATAATCAAATATTCTTCATTTTTTTGTTAAAAATTAGATTAACTAGCAAAATCATCCACCCTCTGGGTATTTAAGTCTTAATGCAATAAAATATTAGATTCAATTAAGAAAAATAACGCAAAAATATTATAAAGCAGAAAGATTACAACAGCAGTGGCCGAGGGAAAACAACCTGTCTTACGATAAGAGCTATTCGATAAAATTCATCAAATCATCACCGGACGAATTTATGAAACAAATATCCGGATATTATTTGCAGTAAACAAGCTAACACAGCTTTTCATATAGAGCGTATCTCAGAAAACTGAATATTTTATTTGTTTACAGATGTTTGTGTGCTACGAGAAAGTTCATTAAACCCTATAACAAAAATAAGCACTAGTATTTTAGTTTTAATATAATAAAATATTATATTAAATTCTAAAGACTAACGAAACTAAATTGAATGCATATAAAAACATTACACTAAGTCTAATATCATTTTAACAGATTACTGAATAGAAGGATACATATAATCTTTTTTAAATACATTTGACAATAAAAGTAATGTTATGAATAAATAATACCAAGTGATTATCTATACTAGCAAATATATGCACCCTCCGGGTGCAAGTGTTTACGTTTTAATATAATATATTATATTATATTAGAAAAGCTAATGAAACTAAATAAGAATGAAGATAAAAAGATTTGAAACAGAGGGGAGTATAATTGAAAAATAGAATAACTGAAACTTACTCTTTCATCACTCCCATCTTTCATTGCTAAATTTTCCTAATTTAACTATTTAGTTTAAATAGGAAGTAAGAATATAATTACAGTTATTTGTTCTTATTAATCGATTTCTTTTATGATTTATCCTCGAAACTTTTGCTCATATTTATTAAAATAAAACCAAACAATCACCAATCAATAATACTAAGCACACATTAATTAAAATCAAATTTTCAATATCAATATGCAAATTAGTCTTTCCGTTCACACAATAAACCGCCATTTTGTTCTATATATAAATACAATTGTATATTATTATGTTGTAGATAAGGCCAACAGTATTAATCATATAAAACAATTTTATTAATAATTGAAGTTTAAATAAAAACAATATCATGGAGAATGTGACGTAAATACCTAAGGGAATTATGACTTGAATAGTAATATAGTTTCGGTTACAGACAGAAAAGCACACAATCTCCATTATAATAAGATATTAGAGGCATTGCCAATTTTCGTCTGCTTTTCATTCTAAAAATGAATTACAATTAATTAAATCGATGATTTAAGGTCAAATGTTTGTCTAAGACGAAAAGTAGTAACATAATGAGCACCAATAAAAAAAATAATATTACACATGTAATTCATTTTTAATACATTTAAAACTACTTTTTGGTCAATTTTGTTCAAATACGGCCGTAAAAGCTGTCTAAAGATGGCGTAAATTCGTATTTTACAAAATAAATTTAAGCCGATTGAAAATAAATTACCAAAAATCTGGGAATTGTCCGATTTTAATGAAATTTTCAGTGTAAATTTGGTTTGTAAAACACGGATTTTCGGCTAGATTGGCAGTGCCTACTATATATTAATACAATACTCGTGTTGGTACAACCGGTATAATCTTACAACACCCTCTAGTTAAAAATGCGATCGTCCGAGAGAGAGAAAGAGAGAGAGAGAGAGAGAGAGAGAGAGAGGGAGCGAGAGAGAGAGAGGGGAGGGATAAGGTAGAGAGACAGATTGGAGAAAGACCGAGAGGACATAGACAAACAGAGACAAAAAAGAGAGAGCAAGAGAGAGGACAGCGAGAGGCAAATGAGAGTAGGAAGAGATAGAAGCAGACAAGAGGGAGAGAGAGAGAGAGAGAAGAGAGAGGGGCAAGACGAAGAGAGAGAGAGAAAGAGAGAGAAAGAAAGAGAGAGAGAGAGAGAGTATTCTTGCTGTCGGCACGCCTTGACAATGATGATGTTATCGATGTAATATTTCTGTAAATCTCTACCAGATTTCAGGAATATTTTAAATCTATATATTAATACTCGTGTTCATTAATTGTGCGACCGTTATCATCTTGCAACATTCTCTGGTTAAAAAATTAGACCATCCAAATCCTCCGAGATAAAAGGCAAAAATGTAAATCCTGATTATCTTGTGTTACTTCTCCGCCGAATTCTTATTTCTTATGAGTGTCGTCACCTCAGCTAAATAATGGACCATTCTGCATTTTATTATAAAAAAAGAAAGGGAATACAAGGAACATGCTACACAGAATAATTATAATAAGATAGAAACAAAGAAAGACATTTGGGGAAAAATAGAGAGCAAGGGGTGATAACTCTGATTTGCTTTAATCGAACATATGTTGTATATTGTACAAACGGAAATAGAAATTTCCGGTTGAATTAAACAGAGGGGGGGGGCGACAAAGGTGACAAAGGACTTTTTCCTGGTGGGAGCGAACAAAGAAAACGCATAGGCGTTTGAGATATATAAAAGGGGGTCAGTAGAGAACAGTCAGACGGGACGGCGAACGGAGTGACCGACTCACGTTCACAGCCGATGGGCTGTGAACCATCACGTAGCCACCTTCCATCTCACCAACGCATTGTCAACCCTTGGGCAGATTCCTATTGTCAAGCTCGCCGCCCACCACGCGCAGCCGAGAAGAAATAAAAAGTCAATCTCCTACTACATACAGCATACCTTGTGATTTCATTAAGCGACCACTACATATATCGTCTAAGGGTTAGATGCCCACAGTATACCGGCAACGTATACGATTCAGCCTGAATTTGAAGAAGCCGCTATATAACATATATAGAATTTGATGCCAGTATATAACATATACGATTCAGAGCAGCGAAGAAGGCGCTACACAACACATAATGAAAAGATGAAAAGAAGGAAAGAAAGGAATTTAAAAAAGTGAGAGAATGTTAAATGAAGACTATTATACTTTTTACATATTGAATTATTTAGCAATAGCTCTTAAGTAAACATATCAAACGTTATTACAATTAGATTATCATACCGTAGTATATCCACAGGGCCTGCTAGTTTATTGATCATGGTTTTGTTAAAAGGAGTATACAAATTATCCACACCATATACTATGTAAACGTTAATTTTTTAGTGATGTATATGGAGACCCGTAGTGTAATGTTTATTGTCGTATGAAAGGGACATTGTGAGACGAGTTCAAACCCTTGGGAGAGTAATGGATTCAACTATCTCCTTCCAGTTATGGGTAAATTGTAGAGCTGAGTAGAGTCTTTAGCCTAGGTTAGCCAAATAATATAGAAGAATAAAAACTCTGGATTTAAACCTGTTAAATTCATTTTAAGAACTTGACCTTGTGTCACACGCTACTTATACTTAGTAAGTATGTACAGGGTGTTCACAAAGTCAATGTTCATTTTAGAGTTATAGAAGGGGGAAATATATAGG
Organism: Doryteuthis pealeii; assembly: GCA_023376005.1. NCBI lineage: Eukaryota > Metazoa > Mollusca > Cephalopoda > Myopsida > Loliginidae > Doryteuthis > Doryteuthis pealeii. Next base: position 79,374,077 of record CM042155.1, on the reverse strand, counting down.
ACGAAATAGACCTTCGAATCAACAAGCTCCCGCCGAGGGGGAACCAAAAACAAGTGAGTTCTCTGTCTTCTCACAAGCCAGACCCTCTGTTGGTCAACACATTCTTCGTCTAGCAGCTGGAAAATCCGTCATCGTAGTCGAAATAATCTTTAGCAGTTCAAAATCACATTTCCTATTTAGTTTTGTTTCTTTTCGACTAAAATCCATTTTCTTTACTGAAAAGCGCTTCATCGTCGACTGCTTCTGCTGCTGCTGACCCCCCCCCCCAGCGCTCGACTCACTTGTTATTTTATGGGCATATTAGCCAAACATCCGGGCACATCAGTCGAACCTCGCGTCCGTCCAGTGCCCAAAACGCATTTGTTTTTGCATGCGCGAGGACGCGAGTTCGATCCCGGCAGGCAAGACAATGTCTTGCTCTTTTTCCTTTCTCGTTCTCCGTCACAAGAGTTATAGATTCTTTAAAGTGCATGCAGACTTAATGGAAACACTGTATATTAAATTAGAAAGCGGGATAAATATCTGGAACTTTTTCGTGAACTAAGAAAGTATGGAAGATGAAATTGATATTTTTATATCATCTGTGCAACTATAGGTACACATCCAAAGAGCTTTAAAATGATCGAAAATAACGTGAACCATGAAGAAGAGAGATCTTACAGACAATAGTATTATTGTTTTTCAATAATTTAAACATGGCTATATTTAGACAGAAATATTTAGAAATCAATGTTGGTAAAGTACGCAATAGAAAGCAAAAAAACAAACACTAAAAATATGCTTAGCAATGAAATTGATAATGCAAATGTTAGAGAATCACGAGCTTTTTTTTATGGAACAGTCGCGGTTCCATACATAAAAAAGTTTAAGTTTAGCAATCCTGGAGTAGATTGAACGAATCCAAGCAAAGAAAAAGATCGATAAAAATCTGCAAGAAAAAAAAAAAAAAAAAAAAAAAATCGGTAGATAAAGAATCGAATGGAGTTGGAGAAATAAATAATAATAATAATAATAATAATAATAATAATAATAATAATAATAATAATAATAATAAATAGAAACAGGAAAGAGTCTTATTTCTTTTAACGTTGATGCGATACTTAAATTCGCTATAAAGCCAATACAAAACAATAAAGAATCGGATGGTAAAGTAATAATAATAAAAACTAAATAAAAAAAAGGGGAAGACTTTGAAGACCAATGCAGATAAAAGTGAGGAATAAAAACGAAAATGCCGTGCATCAATCCTAAATGGAAGGCCAGTGGCTCAGAAAATCAAAAAATAGAGCATCGAACGGGATATCAGGAGTGCACCGAGTCGAGTGATTGTCAAAAATAACAAATAATATAAGATTCCTTGTATTGTCTTAGCTGTTTAATAATTTAAAGTAGCAATGTTTTGCTAAGGCAAAGGTTCCATTAGAATAAATTCCCCTCTCTCTGTTATTTTTCGCTTTTAAAAATTTTAACTCAGGAAGAATTTTAACTTCGAACAAGGATAATCGATAATGTTACTTATTTTACATCTAAAATCTAATTTTCCTACCCAATGTTTACCATCTGCATAGCTTCAAACAGTATACCTAATGATCTCAAGAAAATGGAAGATTAGAAAAAATCTTAAACAAATGGAAGCAAAAGGGAAAAAAGGAGTAACTAATACGGGCGGGGTGTGCTGATTTAAACCGCGAGTGTGGAGTTAACAAGAGTTAGAATCAGAATGACCGTTGATACCCAATCAACGTGTGTTGCATACTCATACACATATACCCATGTTGGGTACATACACAAGTGTTCTTTTACTGGAGAGAGGGGGAGAGATAGACACAGGTAGATAGAGAGATGCATAACTTACTTCTTTGGCCATTGGTGATCTCTAGTCGTTTCTATTCTTTCTCTATGACTTCTATTTCTCTGTTCTTGCTGGTTGGTCGTACTTGATTCATTACTTCTTCTAGGTCAGTCTTGTTGGAAAGACATTCATCAACCACAAAACCATATTATTTATTTAAACTTTATTTACTTAACTAAACATATTTCTCTAACTAAACACAGCGTGCGTGTGCCAGTGAGTCCCAGCTAAGGCAGATATATCTTCTCTGCCTGACGTCCAAGCTGAAACTGAGAGCCAACCAGGTCCCACGTGACTTCACGTATTTCGCTGGCTTTCTGTAATATTCCATGGAAAGTCCTTCCCGTGATATGAAATACAAGGGGTTGACAATAGTCTATGCATAGATTATGTAACACGAGATCGCCTATGATTTATAACCGCTAACCTTAAGAGACCGAATCCTTGCCCAGTACTTGTCAATCACTCCTAGGCAAATGTCCGAACACATACCTAATAATATACGTTTTGATTGTATAATATTCCACTAGAAATAATAAATTCCTCGTATCTATATTTTTGGTTAGAGAATTAATATTATTTAGAGATTGGTAGCAAATAATACCAAATAATATCCGCTATACCATTGTGTCGATATTGAACGTGAAGATACCCATAACTTATGCAACGTACGTTTCCGTATTCAGAATCTTAACTGCTCTCCTCTCCCGGGCAACAATTTTAGATTTAGTTGCTGTATCAATCATGGATATATCAAAAAGAATTCTGGATAACCACAAAAAATAGAATGTAAAACAAAAAAGAAAAAAAAAAAAAAAAAAGAAAAAACGAAAGAGTAAAAGGAAAAGAAAAAATTTAAGGACGACAGCATATTTTTCCCCGAAGAAAGTGTGGAAGAAATACTGAATCTAAAAATAAGTATATCGAAAGAAGTATAGAAAGATAGATTAAGAGACATAGATAAAATGTAGGATGTAGAAAAAATAGATACATAGTAGATAAAAAATATATACTACATTTTAAACTGCCCCCCCCCCCGTGTGGTGCACGTGAACTTAGGCAAGTGGCAATAATAGCTTCAGTTTCACACATTTTTTTCGAGATTCAATCGGTTACGATCATGGCTTAGACCGGTGCATATTGTACATTTGCTGCTGAAAGACTTTTTAAGATTGGTAAATCTTTGTTGTTGACACCTTTCCGTCCACTAAGAACGATGGAGTAGTGTCCAAAAATGTTTTATCTGCACCTGCGCAAGTGACTCGGCAGGCCAATTCCTTACTGACAGTCTTTTGTGCACTGAAAGTACACAAACTGCGATGCTTTCTGGAGTTCCTGTCTTTTCTCCCTTTTCTGGCTCTCTTTGCTGTCGAGGCTACTCGCTTCTCGCCCTCACCCCTCTCCGTGAATTGCTTAACGTTAAGGAACCTGACCGCTCTATTTTTTGCATCTAAATATTTACCTATAGATGTAAATCTTTAATTACTACACATAGACAATTTCGTACTCATTTCATGTTACTTCGGAATTATGCTGTTCCGGATAGGAAATCGATACCGCTATGAGTAGAAAATCTATCTAGAACTGAATCATTCCGATGTAACATGATGTTATATGCCATTCTAATATATCTCGGGTATATAATGGGAGAGAGAGAGAGACAGACAGACATACAGACAGACAGACGCGGAGATAAGATGATGAGATCAGGGGTCTTACTTGTTTACTCGTCTACTGGATACTGCTATTAATTCGTCTACATCATCAGCCATCTTCCCAGGGCTGTTTTCTAGGGTTGCCTTTACTTCTTTCTTGTCGGGCTGGTCATCTCTTGTTTTAATTAATCAATAAAGCCAGACATGTTTTTCTTTTAAGTCTTTTATTTAAAACAACCCAGCACACAAACCCGCAGCAGTGAGATGCGACATCTCGAGAGACATCCTCTCTCGTCGCAACTCAACTAGACTAAAACTAACCTTCACGCCTCTAATGGTGCGTTTCCGGAAAGGTGAAGTCAGAGTCATTACCATAATCGTAACCGATCGTATCTAAAAAAATGTTAGACATTTTTAGATGGAAATTCCAATGACACTACACCACACATTTAGAATATATTTATGTCTTTAGCAGACACTTAGCACGATCAGGATGTGAGACCAGGTGAATTTTTAATCGGTGATTGCCAGGTTTGAATTAAGAGTTTTCCTACTCCTATACCAGTTGCCCTACCTAGTAAAAAAGAGCTCATTCCGCTCAACTCTTTACCCATAGTTGTATGGAGAATAGTTGGATTCATACCTTTTCCAACGGTATTAGTGCCATATGAAAGGCAACTCGGGTTAACGTCTCCATTTCCTACTACGACAACCATTACATCACGGACACCTCAGTTTGATATACATATATTTACCAACCCCTCCGCACGAGCAGGATGCGACACAAGGTTATTTTTAAGCGGATTTTAACAGGTTTTGATTACCTTCTCCTAGACTGGTTACTCATAGCTGGATGTGGAGTAGTAGGATACATACATTTCCCATGTGAAATTGCAAACAGCCTCGTCCAGGATTTTATCATAGGTCGACGAGTCCATTTCCAACGACTGTAACCATTACACCACGCGCCTCCAAAATGTTTATATCTTGAAAATATGCGACAAATGAATTTAATGAGGAATTTCACTTCTCTCCATTTCCAAAAAAACACAAAAAAAAACACGCTATGACGGTTGGTTGATAGATTCTGGTAGATTTTGGGGACAGAAGCCACAGAAATCAGCAATGGAAATGTATCCAGTATTTGAACCCGGGTCGACAAATCCATTTCCCGCGACTCTAACCATGAATAGAAGAAACAGAAGAAATTTATTTATCAATAGTAGGTACAAGTTATAAAGAATAAGTAAAAGAAAAACATTATTTTTGTTAAACTACTATTGAAAGGAGGCCATGTCTAATAGCGTGAAGCCAATCCCATGGACATGACCACCCTAACACGCTCACACGAAACGATACAAGACACACCAGTCAACACAAATATATAGATATATATCATGAGACAAATTAGCCGTGTGAGAATCTAAATGCAAATCTGTTGTTTATAAGAGGCAATAAAATGCTTTTTCAAAAGTTTTTAAGGACAAAATAATTTACCGAAACAAGCTTCACCTTTTCCTCCATTTCTTCATCAAACAATACCGACTGAACACTGTTCCAAGAATTAAGTGCATTAAAACGAATCGAATTATGCCCAAAACTAACCGTGTTGATGATAGGGAAATTAAACAAACCAGTTTGGTCAGTACGAGTGACCTGAGCATGACGCTACACGGCTCCTGATTTTAAGATATAAGAGGTATTGCTGCCATGCCCTGTTTTAAGCTGAAGCGATAGACGATGCTGAAGGAATTCAAGAAAAAATATAAATGAATGGGGGGAAATGGGGGAAAATAAACAAAAAAAAAATGGAGAAGAAATCCCAAGGAAAAAAAAAATTGATAAAAAGAGGATGATGCCGAGGAAGAAGAAATGTGTCACGAGATCAATGTAGGATTTCCTTTTAGATTTTTATCGTTATACATCAAAAAGAAGAGTAAAACGAAGAGTAAGGACGGTTGATCCGTAAAAGGCATAAAATATAAAATGAAAATAAATTCAGAGAAAAGCAAAAGCTAAAAAAAGAGTCATTTTTGTTCAAACACGGACATTGTCGGGTTCAGAAAAAAATGTCACACGAAAAAGTAATAAAACAAATTCATAATAAAAAAAATGAAAAATAAAGTCATTTGTTGTTCAAATGCGGACATATTCGGGCTTAGGAAAATGTCACACAAGAAAATAATAAAACAAATATATAATAAAAATAAAGTAATAAAAAAACAGTTATTTGTGGTTAAAATTCGGGCATTGCTCGAGTCAGGAAAAATGTCACACGAAAATAAAAAAACGAATTCCTAATAAGATAATGAAAAAAAAAGAGTCATTTTTTTTGTTCAAATGTGGACATTGTCGGACTCAGGAAAATGTCGCACCAGAATGGATAACGCAAATATGTACTAAAAAAGTAACAAAAAAAAGAGTTATTTATGGTTCAAATAAGGACATGGTCGGAATCAGGAAAATGTCACACGAACCAGTAATAAAACAAATTTATGATAAGAAAATGTAAAAAAAAAAAATTAGTAATTTTTTTGTTCAAATGCGGAAATTGTCTGACTCAGGAAAAATGTCACACGAAAAAGTAATAAAAAAATTTATGATAAAAAAATTAAAAAGAAAAAGAGTTAGTTTTTGTTCCAATGCGAAGTTATTTATGATGCAACTTAGGATATTGTCAGACTCAAGAAAATATCACACGAACCAGTAATAACACAGTTTCATAATAAATAAAGGGAAAAAAGACATTTTTGTTCAAATTCCGTAATTGATGGGTTCAGGAAAATGTCACACAACACAGTAATAAAACAAAAAATAGAATAAATGTAAGTACAGTTGATCTATAAAAGGGGAAAAAATGAAAATGAATTCAGAAAAAAAATAGAAAAAGAGATATTTTAGGTGCAAATGCGGCAATTGTTGGAATCAGGAACTTGTCACACAAAAATGTATTAAAAAACATTTGCAATAAAAATGATAAAATAAACGGGTAAATTTTTGGTTCAAACGAGTACAGTGTCTGATGTCACAAAAAAGGGATAACAATGTAAAAAAAAAAGTAATTCCGATTGAACAATAAAAAGAAAAATTATAAAACAAAAATAAGCGAAAATTACAAATCACAGACACTTTGGTGCCGTTATATATGTGACCTACCCAGTTTGAATGTGTCCTACCTCATTAAGAGTATATTTATAGATATAAGTAGTAGCAATTTATTGAAACTAATTATTTTTCACATATATGCAATTTCAATAAATGTAATTCAGTCATAAACTGTATGTAGTAATTAAGAATAATTAAAAATGAATTTATCTATAATTTACATGAATCAGAGATTTATTTAAATCTAAAATATTCAAAAATAGGGTTAGGGTTAGGTTTAGCAGTTATTATTATAACCTTATAATATGTTTTTTATGGTAGGCCACATAATTAACAAAGACATGATTTCGTATGCCACAAACAAAAGATAGGCCACATGCTATAATTGTACCGACATTTTGGGCTCAAACACGAACATTGTCGCACTCAGGTGAATGTCACAAAGAAATAACAAAAAATGTTTAAAAAAAATGTAAGTACGATTGATCTAACAGAGAACAAAATATAAAAAATGAAAATAAATTCAAAGAACAAAAATAATTTTAAAAATAGACATTTCGGGTTCAAATGCGGACATTGTCAAACTGAAGAAAATATCACAAAATAATTCAAAATGTAAGTACGGTTTATCCAAAAAAGGAAAAAAAAAGAAGCAAAATGAAAATAAATTCAGAGAAAAACGAAAATAAAAAAGATATATTTTAGGTTCAAACACGGACATTGTTAGATTCAAGAAAATGTCACTCAAAAATGTAATAAAAAATGAAAAAAAGATCGAATGTTCACCTTTTCTTTATATTTTGCCTTTCTTGAGAGAGTTTTTTTTGTTTCTGCTGTCAATATCATTTTGTAACAGTTTTGAAATGTTACATTTTGATTTTGTTCGTACAATTCTTCTGTTTTACCTTTGATGTAGTTGACCTAAATGTGTAGTTACGCATTTGCCTTTATTTTGATTTCTGTAATTTTATTTGGAAAGTGTTTAAACGTTTCTAGCTGATATATATATATATATATTTTATTCCTATATTATATATATATATATATATATATATATATATAATATATATATATATATATATATACCAAACCTCCGCACGAGCAGGATGTGACACAATATCAATTTCTTAAGCGGAGTTCAACAGGTTTTAATTCAGAGTTCCCTTCTCCTAGACCGGTTGCCTAACCAAGGTTAAAGAGCATGTCTGCCCTACTATTATCCATAGCTGGAAGGAGAGTAGGATTCATACATTTCCCAAGGGTATTAGCGTTAAGTGAAATGCAATTACAACATCAGGATTTGAACTCGGGGCGACGAGTCCATTTCCCATTACTTTACCCATTAATCAACGCGCTTCCATCTAGCTGCTATAGATTCCTAAGAAATGAAATCGTACCACATCGGTTATCATCGTTGGAAGTAGACTTAGCTACACTAGTTCAAATCCCGACCTAGGCAGTTTGCATTTAGATAGCGCTAATACTCTTGGGAAATGTATGAATGTATGTCTAAAACAGCCGTGTACAAATAGTCGAAAGGTAAGCTAGACTAGTCTACAACAAGGACGTGAGGTTCATATCGTTCCCTATATAATAGTCTAAATGTGAACGATGCTGCAGTCCAGTAGATTAGCCATTACGTCATAATGACCCTTATTGTGATTTGATTGAAATACGTGAAACCAAAGTATGTACAGTTAATGTTTGTAACGTTTTGAAATTCTGTTATATAACGTCATATACCCCATCGTCGGGTATATACATGAGAGAGGAGACTCGGTGATAGAGAGAGAGAGATACAGAGACAGAGTTGTGACTTACTTACTTGTCTGCTAACTTTTTGTCTGGCTGTTTCATTTACTTCTTTTACGAGTTTGAGTCAAAAGGTAATGCCATTCTGTTTAGAACAGGTATAATTACGAACACAGGAACATGTATCATTCATCAAAATGAAGCTGATCCTCTGTGGATCACATCCTTACTTCTCCACATAATCACCATTTCTCTCAACAACAATGTTCCACCTTCTAAAATTCTGTGGTTGTTCTTTGAGCCACTTCTTCACTACAGATTTCACTTCTCGTCATTGTAATAATGTTTGCTTCTGAAACACTTTTTCATGGGCCGAAGAGATGATAGTCTGAAGCTCTAAATCTGTAGAGTATAAAGGATGCGGTAAAGTGTTTTACCTGAAGGAGGCGATTTTCTTCTTTGTCCTGATGTTTGTGTGTGGTCGAGCATTGTCATGCAGAAGGAGGACATGTCAATTGGTAGGTTGGGTCTTACTCGTCGGATTCTTGCTGTGAGTCTCGTTAGGGTTTCAATGTAGGCCTTAGTTTTATAATAAAAAAACTTCACCTGAAATAAAGAAAATGGCAATAATGTTTGACTCACCCTCGTATGTATAGTTACTGTATAATGGTTGACTGTGTTTTATTTTCTTGTCTTGTTTTACTCTTGATCGTTTTTGTATATTCATTCATCTTTTGATGATTTCATTTTAATTTCGTTTTGATCTTCTTTCTTTATGTACACTAGCAACAGAAAACACCCTCCGGGCGTCGTAAAAATTAATTTTTGAAAGACATTGCCTGAGAGGGTGGGAGTTAAAAATTCAATGTCAGAGGGTTTGTATCATAAGTAAGCAAAATCCTCATATTTATTAAAGGAGTAAAAAAATAAAACGATTTGAAATGAAAACTGAGCCCCGTCCATCTCAAATAAAATGGTGCGTGCATTTAATAATCAAAAAATTATTTTGAATATTTTCCACATCAATTTTACATAAAATCGTAGGTATTTATTTATTTGTAAACTTTTTAGTTAACTTCTTGTTACTGTAAAAAAAAAAAAAAGGACGAGAGTAAAAAACAATTTTTAAAATTGCTTACTCAAATTTTGGGTGTATATAGCATAAGAATATTGTGACGTAAGCTGTGACGTAAGCTGTGACGTAGAACTATGATGTAGTTTTTGTTACAGACAGAAATACAAACAATCTCCATTATTAATAGAGATTAATCACATTATAATTGAATGATGATTTTTCTGTGTTGGATAAATTTGTATAAACCTTGAAACAACACGATACTTATAAATAATACAATCGTAGTTTCTTTATTGGATACAGGTAGAGCAGGCTTCTTTTATCACAGATTGTTTCCGTCAATGTGCGAAAGCCAATTTACCAGACAGAAAGTTTCATAGAAAATAATAACCAACAAATAAAAATAACGTAAGTTTAATCTCATAAATTCATTAAGAAAAAAAGATGAAAGAAATGATCAACATAACTTTACTATCAAACTCTGTTTAACTAACTAGCAAGAATATGCGCCCTCTGGGCGTAAGCATTCAAGTTTTAATGCAATGTAATTTATTAAATTAGAAAGACTAACGAAATTAAATAAGAACGCATATAAAAAGATAACACTTATTTCAATTATATTATAATTGGTTTCTATATAAAATCATTTATAGGGTTGATTTTAATACATTGGTGAATAAAACAATACTATTAAAGATCAATCAAGTAATTATTTGTTATCTTAATAGTAAACTAACAGGGACTGTGACTATACCACATTATGATAATTTAATTAGTACAACATTTGATATGTTTACTAAAAAGTTATTTCAACTTGTAAAAAGTATAATAATCTTGATTTAACCCTCTCACTCTTTTTTTATTTCTTTTTTGTTTTTCATTATTTTCGATAGAAACAGATTAACGTTATTTCCCCTATTCTCTTTCTTTCTTTCTTTCTTTCTATCAAATTAATTTTTTTCTGTATCGCAGGTCCATTTCTTTCCTTTTCTTTCTAATAATAAGAACGGAATGCTCCATTATTTATCTGACGTGATCGCACACATAAGAAATAAGAATTCAGCGGATAAGCAACACCAGATAATCAGAATTTCCATATTTGAATTTCATCGTGGACGATTTGGATGGTCACATTTTTAACCAGGGGGTGTTGCAAGAAGTTAACTGTGGTGCAATTTAGGAACACGAGTATTAATATACAGATTAGCTAGATGGAGCTACTATTACCATTTGCCTGTGTTCCGTTCAGCCGCATCCTTTATTATTGACTTACGATCAAGTCACTCTAAAAGCACCAGTTGTTAAGAGCTCACTGGAATTAATCAGCAGTGATCCTACTCAGTAGTTCGATGGGTTGTTGCATAGCAACAGCAGGTAGTGTAAGCAATCTGAAGTAGCAGATAATGTAAAGCTTAACAAAGAAGAATAAAAAGAGGAAGGGAGATTCTTGTGCTCGTCTTTCGGTTCAGCTGAACCCGTAAAGTAGATTCAACCAATACATTTAATGGAATTGCTCTCTCTCTCTCTCTCCTGTCTCTCCCCACCTCTCTCTCTCTCTCTCTCTCTCTCTCTCTCTCTCTCTCTCTCCGTCAATCACTCATTCACTCACACATACACTCTCTCCCCTTTTCTCTTTCTCTTTCTCTCTCTCTCTCTCTCTCTCTCTCTCTCTCTCTCAAACACACACACACTCACTCACTCATTCACACTATCTCTCTCTCACACACAGACAAACACACACGCACATACACACTCACTCACTCACTCACTTACTCACTCACACTCACTCTCTCTCACTCTCTCACACACGAACATACACTCACTCTCTCATTCTCTCACTCACACACACACACACACACACACACACTCACAGGCACACACTCTCTCTCACTTTCTCTTTTTCTCTCTCCTTTCTCTCTCCTTCTCTCTCCGCTCTCTTTCCCTCTCTTTCATTCTCACCCACTCACACACACATACACCCTCTCTCTCTCTCTTACACACACGCACACATTCACTCACTCTCTCTCACTCACTCACTCACTCACAAACACACTCTCTCTTTCTCTTTCTCTCTCTATCTCTCTCTCTCTAATTCTCACTTACTCACACACACGCACATACACACTCTCTCTCACACGTACACTCCCTCACTCACACACACACTCTCTCTCTCTTTCTCTCTCTCTCTCTCTCTCTCACTTCACTCACTCACTCACAAAAACACACACACTATCTCTCTTTCTCTTTCTCTCATCTCTCTCTCTCTCATTCTCACTTACTCACACACATATATACACACACACACTCACTCACACACACACACTCACGCACACACACACTCTCTCTCTCTCTCTCTCTCTCTCTCTCTCTCTCTCTCTCTCTCTCTCTCTCTCTCTCTGACCCAGTTTAATGTTGTTGTTTTTTTCAAAGCTTGAAAGAAATCGTATTCTATCGTAATCTTCCAAGTGATTCGGCAAAAAACAAATAAAGCCAGCCTTGCAGTTTATTCTTTTTTCAATACAGCTCATTTCCTCTATAATAGATTTCTAAAAGAAACTGTTATTGAAAACAAATTACTTCAGAAATTATGTTTTTCATATTATTGATTATTGATCAATTGATTTTAACGGCACGTCAACCCGTTTAAGGTTATGCCTAGATATTAGGAAATAGCATACATTGTATATTTACATGCTCTCTATCACATAAACTATCCGGATAAGACGAAGAAGGCATTCAGGATGAACTTATAAGTGACGTTCTACTGTGGAAACCTGTAAATGAATACGCCAGTGTAACGCGTAGAAAGGAACTACATCGATCAGCTCTGCATGGATTCTGGGTGTTGCACAGAGGACCTGCCGGGGGCAATGTCAGATAGGGATGGTTGACGAAAGATTGTGCTGGATATCCGCACTGCCATCACAACATTATGATGATGGACAATTGTCACCCAATTCCTTCAATTTTTCTGAAAGTTTGTACATGTGTGAACTGTGTTAAAGTTAGACATTCCCCATAATTGGAGCTTGCAATTCCAAAAATTGACGGAATTATGTCGATTCTAAGCTCTCCAAATTTGGTGGGTTTGGCGAAAAATGGCGTACCTATACTAAATGTCAGAAGAATTGACATGGCCTGGATAATTTGACATGGAATTACCCTGATACAAAATAAATGAAATATATTATTATCTAAATATATAAATGAATTATTTATATTATATCTACAATAGATAATAACCCTGGTTTAACCTAGGGCACACACACATACCCCTCTTTCCCCATTTTTTGTCCCCCCACTCTCTGGTTTACCCCCATTCGTTCTTATTAATTTCTTTACATTCTGACTTTTAATTGTCACCGGTGTAAATACTTGAAAAAGTACCGGTCTAAAAGCCTTCGTATCCCCTTTATTTTATATTTTATTTCATAATAAAATATTAACCTCCCCATTTTACATATGATTCCTCTACTTTTAGGAGTTTATAAGTTTTCATGTACCAAAATCTATTACTAGATGATAAATGTTATACTTAAGTAATAGGTATCAGGTACTTTTCACAATATCATAATTTTGGATTAAGGGTACATGCCTTTACTCCATACATGTTTGATACCTAAACATTGACCTCCACTCCGAAGAGACTACTTAGAAAACAGCTAAGAAGAAAATAAGAAAATACTATTCAACATACTTCTAAACGCATAATTACTATACTATGCAACACAAAGAAAATACCCTTATGGCAAACTCCAACCCTTTTTATCATATATGTGCTAGAAGGCGTTGACTGAGGGTCTTAATATCCTGGCCACGACTTTAAACTGCATCTAATGGTAAAGTTCTAATTGTGTAGCTCTAGGTATTGTGGATTAGCCCTTTCTCGTTATTATTCCGAAGTCCACTCCGAACCGGAGTTGTAGTACCTGTTAGGGTCCCATCTATGTTCAATAGAAAAATGCGTTATAAAAATTGAGTTAACAAATGTGAATACCCAACAAGAATGAATAAAACAAAACGCCTTCGGAATGAAATAACCCATCAAGGGTTGACATGCCGTAAAACCAACTAATGAATAAAACAAAACGTCTTCGGAATGAAATAAACCAACAAGGGTTGACATGCCGTAAAACCAACCAATTAGTAAAACAAAACGTCTTCGGAATGAAATAATCCAACAAGGGTTGACATGCCGTAAAACCAGCCAATGAATAAAACAAAACGTCTTCGGAATGAAATAACCCAACAAGGGTTGACATGCCGTAAAATCCAACCAATGAATAAAACAAAACGTCTTCGAATGAAATAACCCAACAAGGGTTGACATGCCGTAACATCCAACCAACTAACCAATCAATAAAGAATAACTGCTATTTATAAAAAGCAAATATTGCAGAAAAGTTTTAAAAGAAAAAGGAAATATAATCAACTTATTGCAATATGGTGGCAGTTCTTAACCGTAACACATACACAAACGCAAACGCGCACACACACCAGTGGCGCTAACGCACACACACACACACACAGACACGGTGGCGCTAACGCACACACACACGCCACACACACACACGCACACACACACACACACACGCACACACACACATACAAATACCAGGTGGCGCTAAGGTTACTGTGACCATTGGCAATGCGGTCAATATATAAATGCCCTTGGGCATGAATCATTCTCTTTCATCACGACAGACAAGTTGACTCAAGCTCTGTCACACACTTATTCTCATTTCTGCAACACACATTTCGGCCATACACTTGCTCCTATTTCTACCACGGTCAAAACTCCACAAATCCATAATTCCACAAGTTAGTAATCCACATCTATTCCACACGTCACTCTACAACAACAACAAAAAAACATCCTATTTCCGAGAACTCAGGAAGAACTAGAACGTCGGTGTTTAATGGCATAACAACCTTGTTGGGTTATTCAATGTCACATCTTGTTTTATGCGAGGTTGAGTCAAAAGGTAATGCCATCTTGCTCGTGCGGAGGGGTTGGTAAATATATATATATATATATATATATATATATATATATATATATAACCCTTGGGAAATGTATAAATCCATATATTCTCCCTCCAGCTTGGGTTAAATAGTAGGGCAGACTGGGCCCTTCAGCCTTGTGTGGGTAACCAGTCTAGGAGAGTGATAACTCTGAATTCAAAATTATTGAGGTCGGTCGTTGATTGGGTTCGTGGTAACCCTTGATGCACCAATTCTTTTCTATCGACTGTGCCAAAAAGTGTGGATGGTCCAACACAAGCCTTCACCACTATAAAAAATCACTGTGTGGGTGTTCATTGTGTGTGTGAACCCTCATGCGTCGAAAATCGACGACTGAGTCCATAATATAATATATATATATATATATATATATATTATATATATAGGAAGGTCGAATCTTCTTTGTGTGCGGAAAATTTCTACATTTTTTCTATTATTATTATATCATTTCATTTGGTTATTTAAAAATAATGATAGTTTGAATAATGTACACATAGAGAAATTTCTGACCAAAACACGTGTAATTAAAATTGATTAGAATATCCTATTTTATCCATTCTACACTTTCTTTCCTTTCTTTTTTTTCAACATACCGTCGGATTCACTTCCATTTTCATATATATATATATATATATATATATATATATATAAAAGTATCGAATTTTATGCGATACATGCGTTGTAAGTGCCTTCAAGTAAAAAATTTAATATATACTTTATTCAGCAGCGTTTCTAAAATAAACAAACATCCAAAAATCTTATTCACTTCGCCGAAGGGCAAACGGTCTGTTTGTTGTTATTATTCTCTCAATAGCGCCCCCTTACCTATTATGGTAGAGGCGTGAGTATCACTTGACAAGCTTAATTTCGCTAGGATGGTCAGCTGTGTACTGTGGCCGAGGCGATAAAGTGTTTCACTAGTGTTTCACTGTGTCTGCTGAAGTCCCGGTTTCGATTTCTGTCGGAGGGAAATCGTTAGTATATACCGCTGATGAGACTTAATAAAGTCGAAACAGTCTGTACGGTATTCTACACATCGAGCCATCCTTTGTTGGGATTACACTTGTCAAGTTTATTTTCTATAAGAAAAAGTATCGAATTTTTATGCGATACATGCGTTGTAAGTGCCTTCAAGTAAAAATTTAATATATATATATATATATATATATATATATATATATATTAAACTGAGGTGCCCATGGTGTAATGGCTGTCGTAATTGGAAATGGACACGACAATCCGAGTTGCATTTCATTGCATACCACTAATACCCTTGGAAAAGTTATGAATCCAAATATTCTCCCTACAACTCTGGGTAAAGAGTTGAGCGGACTGAACTCTTTTTAATTTTTTAATAAAACAAAACTTAGTTATTTCATGTTGTTGTTGTTAGCATATGTGAAAAAAATAATTTTGCACTAAAGATAAATTGATATTGTTATTTAAAAAAAAAAGATGAAAACGAAAGACATGTTTATTTATTTTCCATGTGCCTCTACGGATATTTAGTATTAAAAAGTATTTATTTAAAAAAAGATTTTTCTATGGTTAGGGTTAGGGTTAGGGTTAGCAGTTATTATTATAACCTTATGAAATACTTTTTATAGCTTTAACTATTCCCGTGTTAAACGTGTCTAACGTTAAAAGTTTTATAATTAAAAAAGAATTGCTATTGAATTAACAACAACATGAAATAAGTTTTTTAAAAGTGTCTTTAATATAAAAACGTGACTTTCGTTTTGTGGCAGTATTTGTGATATAGTTATTTACTAAGCTTAGCTTAGATATGGCACAAGGCCAGAAGTATGGGACACCCAGTGAGAATCGAACTCACTAACAATGGTCTGCAAATCTACCTTGCTAACCATTACACCACGCGAGGTGCCCAGTTTTTGTGATATAAGGCGTGTGATAGAAGCCTACTCCTAAATATAGACTCGTTGACTACCACGTGACCTGAGAAAGATCCCCACTGTCCAATAACTGGCAGTGCTGCTGCTGCTGTTGGTGTATTTATAGAGGTCTGATTCTTAACCTTGGCTCATTGCTATTTGGATTATCTTGGACGTCGGACTTACAAAGAATACTATAACACCGGATTCTTATTGGCTTGCTTATTTATTTACTACATCTGGAACTAAGGATGCCGACCAGATACTTAACACGTTTATAGTTTTATAATTTAAAACAATAAAGTGCGTCTAAAAATCGTCTGTTAACAAACAACCGGTGAAAAGCCAAACTAGTACGTTTGAATCTAGGTCGCACATGGGGTGCTTAATGGTGTCTTGGTCCAAAAAGACGACGGAAATAGTCAGATTATTTAGGAAATGAAACCGAAAAGATTTCAAACTGTAAGAGAAATGCAAAATGACAAGACGATCAACATGAAAGTAATACAAGTCAGAACACGGAACCAAAAAAAAAAAAATGGAGATATACAAGCCATCATTGCATACGCCAACAAGTAAAAAAAAATGCCAATAAAAACAGCTGAAAACTCTAGACAGTCAATTTCAAAATATATAAGTAAAATAAGGCATTTCAGAATGGGGAAAGTAAGATGTCTAAGGAAATAAAAAAAAAAAAAAGGAAATCATATTCAAAAACTTGAATGTTTTTGTAACCTAGTGGGAAGCTCACATCACCAGATATGAAATGGATTACATAGGTGTTTAGATATTAGAGAATAACACACACACACACACACACACACACACACACACATAAGTTTTTAAAAAGTGTCTTTAATATAAAAACGTGTCTTTCGTTTATAGTTTTATAATTTAAAACAAAAAAGTACGTCTAAAAATCGTCTGTTAACAAACAACCGGATTTTGCCGGTGAAAAGCAAAACTTGTACTTTTGAATCGAGGTCGCACATGGGGTGCTTAATGGTGTCTTGGTCCAAAAAGACGACGGAAACAATTTGCCGTCGTGAAAAGCAATCAGAAATAGTCAGTTATTTAGGAAATGAAACCGAAAAGATTTCAAACTGTAAGAGAAATGCAAAATGACAAGACGATCAACATAAAAGTAATACAAGTTTTGGTAATTTATGAGGAAGTGCGTCCCGGTGACTATTAAAATAACGACCCAGCTCAGTTTATTCAAAACTATCCATCTATCTATCTCAATTTGTTCATATTTATCTATATTACTTTAAATACTAAGATTTTTTTTTAAATTCATGTTTGTTTAATGTCTTGTTTTTAGTTTAAATAAACAAGAATTACAACAAAAAAAAAGAAGCGACACCCCCTCCCAATACATTTACTTGTCGAAAATATCTATCTATCTATCTATCTCCATTTGTTCATATCTATCTATATTATTTTGTTTGTTTATCTATCTATCAGATCTCAGTCTATTCCAAACTATATATCCGTGTTCATATCTAAACAAGAATTACGACAAATTACGATGACCACGGAACAAAAAAAAAAAGATGGAGATATACAAGCCATCATTGCATACGCCAACAATCTAATATTATATTACTTTTAAACTTAAATACTTGCACCCGGAGGGTGCATATATTTGCTAGTATAAGTAAAATAAGTCATTTCAGAATGGGGAAAGTAAGATGATTAAGGAAATAAAAATAAAAAAAAGGAAATCATTTTCAAAAACTTGAATGTTTTTGTAACCTAGTGGGAAGCTCATATCACCAGATATGAAATGGATTACATAGATGTTTAGATATTAGAGAATAACACACACACACACACACACATACACACACACATACAAGGTTTGTCATAAATGGATCGGGATTGAAGCTGTATTTACCAGGATAAAAATGAACAATCAATGAACGTTAATTTGTTTTCAGAATACAAGGTGTATCATAAAAGTTTTGAGTTTGAAGCTGTATTTACCAAGATAGAAACGAACAATGAATGAAACGTTGTTTTCAGAATACAAGGTATGTCAAAAAGTACAAAAAAATCTTGATACGTTTTTGACACACATTATATATATATATATATATATATATGTGTGTGTGTGTGTATGTGTGTGTGTGTGTGTGTGTGTGTTTGTGTGTGTGTGTGTATTTACCGACCTTTCCACACAAGCAGGATGTGACACAATATCAATTTATTTAGCGGGGTTTAACAGATTTAAATCCAGAGTTTATCTTCTTCTAGACCGGTTGCCGTATCAAGTTTAGAGAGCCCAGTCAACCCTACTGGTTAACCATTGTTGGAGAGAGAATATTTGGATGCATAAATTTCCCAGCGGTATATACCAACCCCTCCGCACGAGCAGGATGTGACCCAAGCTCAATTTCTTAAGCGGGTTTTAACAGGTTTGAATTCGGACTTTTCCTTCTCTTAGATTGTTTTCCTTCAAAAGCCCAGGTTAAAGAGCTAAGTCTGTTCTACCATCTTACCCATAGCTGGAGGGAATATAGTTGGATGCATACCTTTCCCAAGGGTATTAGCGTTATGTGAAATGCAAACATTTTTGTTTATGATTAGAACTCGGGTCGACGAGTACATTTCAAGCGAAACTATCCATTACACCAAACGCCTCCTATAGTGGGTAAGTATATATGTATGTGTATTTCTATGTGCATGTGTATGTGGGGGTGGAGGGCATGGGGCAGAAAAAAAGACAACCATTTACGGGACATGTCTTTTTTTCGAAATATTTCTGGTTTTAGTCTCTGGTCTGCACAATTCACATTCCTAAAAAAAGAAAATCATTCTGCTCGAGGCTCAGAATTCTTTTATCCTGAATAATATACCCAACTTTAGCGGTGAAACAGAAAGTCGATAATTCTTTTTACTTGTTTTTTTTTTTTTTTGTTGCTTTTCTTTTTCGCATTATTTATTTTAAAGAATCTCTACCATTTTGTATTGAATTGTTTTATCAGATGAAAGGGAATCAAAATCGACCGGAGACATTTAGTCAATGAAAGTTGAAAGAAGGATTCCGAAAAATTCCATGAGGCAGAACCTGCGAAGTGAGATGAAAGTGGACTACTTTCATAGATACAATGTACTTATATACAGTCTCAACCAGAAATAAGAATATACATCAAAATTATATATGATATATAAATTGTTATAACTAGCAGGATGTGTGGATATACCACAGTTTTATAATTTAATTATTACAAGGTTTGATATACTTTCATAGATATAATGTTCTTATATACAGTCTCAACCAGAAATAAGAATATATCTTAAAATTATATATGATATACAAATTGTTATTACTAGCAGGACGTATGGATATACCACAGTATGATAATTTAATTATTACAACGTTTGATATACTTTCATAGATACAATGTACTTATATACAGTCTCAACCAGAAATAAGAATATATATCAAAATTATATATGATATACAAATTGTTATTACTAGCAGGACGTGTGGATATACCACAGTATGATAATTTAATTATTACAACGTTTGATATACTTTCATAGATACAATGTACTTATATACAGTCTCAACCAGAAATAAGAATATATATCAAAATTATATATGATATATAAATTGTTATAACTAGCAGGATGTGTGGATATACCACAGTTTTATAATTTAATTATTACAAGGTTTGATATACTTTCATAGATATAATGTTCTTATATACAGTCTCAACCAGAAATAAGAATATATCTTAAAATTATATATGATATACAAATTGTTATTACTAGCAGGACGTATGGATATACCACAGTATGATAATTTAATTATTACAACGTTTGATATACTTTCATAGATACAATGTACTTATATACAGTCTCAACCAGAAATAAGAATATATATCAAAATTATATATGATATACAAATTGTTATTACTAGCAGGACGTGTGGATATACCACAGTATGATAATTTAATTATTACAACGTTTGATATACTTTCATAGATACAATGTACTTATATACAGTCTCAACCAGAAATAAGAATATATATCAAAATTATATATGATATATAAATTGTTATAACTAGCAGGATGTGTGGATATACCACAGTTTTATAATTTAATTATTACAAGGTTTGATATACTTTCATAGATATAATGTTCTTATATACAGTCTCAGCCAGAAATAAGAATATATCTTAAAAT
>CM042155.1:79323524-79348524 GCA_023376005.1 Doryteuthis pealeii | reverse complement strand
AAAAATAGCGAGAAAGATTTACATCAAAATTATTATACTTTTTTACATACTGAACTGAACATATAGCAATGGCTATAAAGTAAAAATATCAAACGTGGTGATAATTGAATTATCATACTGTGGTATATTCAGAGATCTCACAAGTTATTATTATTATTATTATTATTATTATTATTATTATTAGTAGTAGTAGTAGTAGTAGTAGTAGTAGTAGTAGTAGTTTTTCACTCCTGGTGGTTTTTCACACGAGCTTAAGCTGATGGAGTCTGAGAGACAGCAAATCTGTTCAGGTCTCAAGGACTCTTCTGAACATTCTAGCCCATCTTAACAATGCTGTTTTTTTTTGGGGGGGGACTTGATTTTTCCTCTAATTTGCAACTATCTAGTCTGTTTCCGAAACACTTGTGGTCGAAGGGCACCGACTACAATTGGTGTTATCATTATCATTATCATTATCTAGCCTCCATGGGAGTTCTTCATACCTGCCTTAGCTGGCGGTTCCCTGGATCTGAGTGACAGCAAGTCTCCTTAGGTCTCCTGGACTTTTCTGAGTATTCTAGCCGATCTTATCAATGCTGTAGTTTGGATGGACTCGATTCTTCCTCTGATTACAAATTCCTCCAATTCCTTTTTTCCAAAATCTTGCGAGACTGTTTCAATGGCACCAACTACAATTGGTATCACCTTCACTGTCATATTCCACAATGTTTTTTTTTCAGTATTCTACTAAAAGCCTGAGTGAAAATACACATCATGAAGTGAACACACACTAACTATCCGGTAAATAAAAGGTTTCGGCTATAATAAGTAAGTAAATTTGTTTGAGTGCCATTTTATCAATATCAGCCGGACAGCGAGGGTGTCTGTCGTCTTTTCGCTAGCGCCAGACCAGGGAGAGTGATTTTGTTGAGGTGCAGCACCACCCTTACCTTCAGCTCCCCATCTAACACACTGATCAGAATATCCAATTTGTGCTACTCATACGCTGAGTTGCCAGGGACCAGTATCGAACCAATAACCTAATGATTCGTGGGCGGGTGCTCTGTTTTGGTTTGTTTTGTTTTACGGCATATCAACCTCAGTGGGTCATTTAATGCCGATAAAGTTTTGAAATAAATCAATTCTTAATGGATAATACAATTTTTTTATAAATACATTTTGTCTATTTAACCCATAGATGGGACCCTAACAGGTACTACCACTCCGGGTCAGAGTGGACCAGGGAGCAATGGTGATGAAGGGTTGCTCCACATTCCCCAAACCTCCAAAACTGGAACCTCACCATCAGATAGAGTTTAACGTCATTCCCAGGACATGTAGACCCGCAGCCACCGCCTTCTAGCACCCATATGATAAAAGGGGTTGGGGATTGCCATAAGGGCAACAGGGTTGGGCGGGTGCTCTACCGACTGAGTTAAACTGGAATGTCACATTGAGAGTATTCTGTTACATGAAAGGAACCACCCCTATTCATTTCCTTAAAAAGGTGCAACTGTGAACAGTGCTTTTTATTGTCAATTCCTTACTCATTCACCTTATTTACTGAATGACCCCTGTACATTATTAATGAAATTCAATTCATTTAAATATTGACAAAGTGGAACAAGTAATTGATATTTTCTTAAAGACATCACATTAAAGTTAATGTTCTGAGTTCAAGAGAACCGCACCTTACACAATGTTTTCTTTTACTAAATAACAGGCGTGTCTAATGGGAAAGTATTATATTTTCCACTAGAATAGATAGTAAGTGTAAGTTTATATTTTTAGAATACTAATGAACTACAACATGCTGGGTAATATATACACGCACATACACACACATACATAGACGCGCACACAAAGAAAATACACAGATATACATTGACACATAAACGTAGATACACGCATATATATAATATATATATATATATATATATATATATATACTATTTCATTGATGGGTACTACTATGTGAACATAGCGTAAGTAGTTAATCCTATAGGACTCAATATATTGTGAATATAGAGCATTAATAGTCGTAGAAGAAGTTATTTCCCGACCGCGGTTTCGGTGTTATTCTAACACATTCATCAGTGGGACTGAGTGGATATTTTGGGTTACTTTATATAGCTAGACTGAATGCACCAATGTTAGCTAGCTACATTTAGGATTTAAAAGATCAAAACATAACACCGATTATCAAATGGGATTTATTTAAAAAAAACGAGTGCTTGCCGAGGTCTGACGGTCCGTCAGACCTCGGCAAGCACTCGTTTTTTTGTGTCTTTTTGTGTCTATAAGAAAAGTTAGAAATAATTAGATTCCCAAATAAAAATGACTTAATAAATAAAAAGGATGAGTTCCTAGGAAAATGTATGCATAGATTACGCAATGCATTAGAATACCAATAACATATAATTGATCAATAAGGGCATAATACAGTAAAATTAGGATAAAGTAGTAACAAAAAAAACTACTAGAAGAAATAAAAAACTTAGCCAAACTTCAGACAAACTGACCCCATAAAGGTCAATAGAGTAAGTTGACGATAGTGGTAAGGGTAATAAAAGTATAATGTTAAAGCGCACTACTACCCACGTAGGTCAAGATAGGAGGAGCTTAACCTCAACTACAAACTAGCAGCCTGCTAAGATTAAATTTCAGGAAGAATTAAAGAAATATCAGTCTAGCTATATAAAGTAACCGAAAATATCCACTCAGTCCACTGATGAAGGTGTTAGAGTAACACCGAAACCGCGGTCGGGAAATAACTTCTTCTACGACTAATATAATATATATATATATATATATAATAATAAGATAAATATATAAAGGTTTTACATATCTATTTATTAGGTGGCAAAGGAACATTCACAACCATATTGGTTTCATGCGATGCAATCATCAGGTGA
Source organism: Doryteuthis pealeii (assembly GCA_023376005.1). NCBI lineage: Eukaryota > Metazoa > Mollusca > Cephalopoda > Myopsida > Loliginidae > Doryteuthis > Doryteuthis pealeii. The sequence goes on along the minus strand of CM042155.1, from coordinate 79,345,630 downwards.
AGATGTTTTGAAATTCTTTGAATTTTTTTCGATTTTCCTTACATTTGAAACATCTTCACATGTTGATTGCATCGCATGACACCAATATGGTTGTGAATGTTCCTTTGTCATTTATATATTTATCTTATTATATTATATAACAGCTCTATTTTATATTGAGCACTCTACCAATAATACTGCCTTTTGGTACACAATTCCAGCAAAAGCTGAAACAGTGACCATCCCACACTATATATATATATATATATATATATATATATATATATATATATATATATATATGGTATGGACGTGGGAGTAATGGTGATCAAGAGGTACTCCACACTTCCCAGAGATTCAAAATTTGACCTTCACCACAAGATGGAGTTTAACGTCATAACCAGAATACTAAAACCATTTGTCACCGCTTTCTAGCGTATATATGATAAAATGGTTGAGGGTTTGTGTTACGATTTTTGTGACCAACTTTTAGGCTTCAAGCAAGAGCGCTGTCTAGCGGATTATCCTTTTTGTAAAGCAGAGCGCAATCCTTAGTGAAGAATCCTTTGGTTGTTCCTTGGTGCTCCTCACTCTTGCAGGTCCTGCGTCAGTGACTGTAAATGGACGTCTGTCAGTATCAGCCTATTAAGTAGTTAACCAACCACGTATTTGGGCTGCTGATTGGCCGAGATTCAAACCACGTGACCTCGCTTAGTCAATAAATTTAAGTGGTAGATTGCAGCACGGCTTATATACTACAAATAATCCAACAGTTTGACATAAAAGCAATAGGGTTAGGACAGTCATATAGGTGCTAGGGATTGACGTGACCAGCCAATTAAACTAGGTAAGAGCAAAAGTGGAGTTTGGCATGTCATGGACTGCTCAGTCACCAGGATTCAGTCCTTAAGCATCTCCGGTCGTCACCCGTGTCAACCAACAGGTGGTCCCCTTGGCGTGAGTTTACTTCTCTGTAAAGGTGAAGTCGGCGTATTTTACACCCCCCAACCAACCAAGGCTGTATTTCCGAATTAATCAGAGCTAGTAATATATATATATAATATATATATATATATAATATATAATATATATATATATATATAAATATAATGAAAATGGAAAAGGAATTGAATCCGACAATATGAGGAAAAATTATAAAGAAAAAATGTAGATGGATAAAATTAATTTAATCGATATCACATTAATCGATATCAACTTAACCATGTGTTTCGGTCAGTTTTATGTGTGTGAAAAATATTCGCAAACCATAGAAGAATTCGGATGTGTGCGAATATTTTCACACACATAAGAAGATCGCCCTTCATCAAGAGTGAACTTTAAATTTTATCTAAAATATAATGTTCATTCTGATGAGTTCGAATCTTCTATGTGTGCGAAATATTTTCACATACATAAACTGACCGAAACACATGTGTAAGTGTATCGATTATGTGATATCGATTAAATTCATTTTATCCATCTACATTTCTTTTCTTTACTCATTTTCCTCATATATATATATAATATATATATAATATATATATATATATATATATATATACTATTAAGGGCGTACAGAAATAACCTGGGTATTTTTCGTACACTTGTAATACTAAATCCGCTCTACTAATGTATTGAGCACTTTAAAAACTTCTTATAAACACTGACTCATTCCGGTTAATACTTGTATCAACCAAATATTGGATTAACTCAATATTTTTTTAAACCAGTAAGTCATTCCCTTTATAGTATATATATAATATATATATATACTATATATTATATTATTTAGTCAAGTGTCTTTGAACATCCATATTTGTGGCTAGACATTGTCTAACCGCAGACCATATTGGTTTAATAAATAAATAAGATGTAGCCTGGAATGCGATTGAACGGAAACTTTCGTGCTTGTTCCATTCCTTGACATCTTTCAAAATCGAATGCTCCAGTTTTCCGTTTTGTCTTGAAACGAAAATTAACTAATGGAATTCTCTTTGATGTTATGAAACAAACAAAATTGGAGCTATATACTCAGGCCCGGGCCAGCGCATGTGTATTCCGTTTTCGAATAAATGCAGTGACGGAGTGGGTGGTGTATTTTCGGTTGGTGTTGTTGTGTAATTGATATAGCCGTTACGCGAATATATAATGCAGAGAGTGATATATATTATAGTATATAATATATATATATATATATATATATATATAATAATAGAGAGAGAGAGAGATGAGAGAGAGAGGGGGAAGACAGACAGACGGAGTGAAGAGGGAGAGAAGAAGAGAGGGAGAGAGATATACGACTTTTTAATTATAAATTATTTTAAGAAAAATAATACAATGTTATATACCCGTACGTCGAGTATATACTGCAGAGAGGGATATATAATATATATATATATATATATATATATAATATAAATATATAGGAGGCGCGGGGCTAGTGGTTAAGTGGCTAGTCGTGGAAAATGGACTCGTCGATTTGGAGTTCAATTCTAGAACGAAGCTGGTTGGCATTTCCAAGCATAGCGCTAAATACCCTGGAAGGTATGAATCCATATGTTCTCCCTGCCAGCTATGGGTTAAATAGTAGGGCAGTACTGGGCTCTTCAGCCTTGGGTAGGTAACCAGTCCTAGGAGAGGGAATAACCCTGAATTCAAAAATTCCTGAGGTCGTCGTTGATTGGGTTTGTGGGCATTCCGTGATGCTCACAATTTCTTTCCTATCGACTGTGCCAAAAAAGTGCGGAATGGTCCAACACAAGCCTTCACCACTATAAACAATCCCTGTGTGGGTGTTCATTTGTGTTATGAACCCTCATGCGTCGATATCGAACAGGGAGTCCATTTATATATATATATATATATAATATATATATATATACTATATATAATATAGAGAGAGAGAGGAGAGAGAGAGAGACAAAGAGAGAGACAGAGACAGAGAGACGGACAGATAGACAGAGAGGGGAGGGAGAGAATAAAGACGATTTTTATATATAAAAAAGAAAAGTAATAGAGAAGAGAATAGAATAGAAGAGAGAGAGAAAAAAAAGACAGAGACAGAGACAGAGAGAGACACAGAGAGAGAGAGAGATGGTTTGCAAAATGGACTTATGTAACGGCTTTTCCTGTCCACATGTTCGAGTTTGTTGAAGAGAGAGAGAGAAAGAGAGAGAGAGAGAGAGAGAGAGAGAGAGAGAGAGAGGCGGAGAAAGTAACGACGATGATGATTTCTTACGTGTTTTCTTTGTCTACTTGTTCCTGGCATCTTCTCTGGGCTGAATCTGAACGAGCAGATTCCGAGTCCCCATGAACGAAACGAGCCCGGATATGTTTGGCCTGTGCGAGGGGGGGGTGGCAAGTGACCACGGAAATTGAACTCGTCACCTCTTCGTTGCTGAAATGCTGGTGAAATTCCGCACGAGCAGTGCAGAGTAACCCGTATGTAAAGTCTCGTCGTGAGGATTGACGCGTGCTGATGAATGTCGAACGTGCAGCACAGGCAATTGAGAGTAATGAGCCCGGATGAAACACAGCAATTGGGTATTTAAGTACCTACCCTCCCAGATCTTCAGAAAAGACTGCAGTAGCATTTTGGCTGTCGAAACGAGTGGAAGAGAACAACGGCAGTAGCATTTTGTTGTTGAGACGAGCGTGATACTGTTGGGAGAGTGTTTAGACTCAAGACTGTCAATTGGAAGAACATTGCGTCAGACTTGACAGTGAACCCCAGAGAATACTTACGTTCCTGGTTAGAATCTGTGGGTTGTTTTCTCCAGGTTGATTCTACTTCTTGTTCGGGCTGGGTGTCTGCACATTCTTGTTTGTTGATTATTAACAAAACCTTGCTGGTTTTCTATATAGCTTTTATTACAACAACTCCAGCCCAAAATCCCGCAGAACGAGAAACGACATTTCGAAAGAACATCTTTCTTTCGATAAGCCACTGGTCGCAATTAAACTAAAAATTTTCACACACTTCTAATTGCGCGTTTCCGAAAGGGGTTAAGTCGACCTCATTTATCTGTCAATAATGGTTGACAGTAATTTTCCGCATAACTCCCTTCGATTTGAATTTTCTAACGAACCCTGATTTTAAAATATCTAGCTACAGTATTTACATAATTCATAGGCTATCCATGAATAATGTAACATTTGTTTAATGGCATATCAACCCTTGAGATCTATTTAAAATCTTGTTTTTTTTTCTATAATTTTGAAGCGAATAGTTTGTAGGTAAAGATTGGTCTTGTTTTATAAACTGGTAAAAATAATTTTCATTAAGTTCCTGTGTATCAAATTGGCAGAATTAATAAACTGTTGGTTGACCCTTAGATACCGCCTTCTAGTACCTATATGATAAAATATATGGAAGCGCGTGGTGTAATGGTTAAAGTCATGGGAAATGGACTCGTCACTCCGAGTTCAATTCCTCGATGTGGTAATTACATTTCACATAGGGCTAATACCCTTGAAAAAGGTATAAATCTTACTCTCCCTCCAGCTAAGGATAAATAGTAGGACAGACTGGGCTCTTTAACCTTGGTTAGGCAACCGGTCTAGGAGAAGGAAAACTCTGAATCCAAACCCGTTGAACTCCGCTTAAGAAAGTGACCTTGTGTCACATCCTGCTCGTGCGGAGGGTTGGTAAATATATATATATATGATAAAATATAAAGTATAAATTGGAGTATATGCGTACATGGAAATATAATTTTATTGAAGTTAGCGATGTGGCCTAGTGTCTGTATCAGCAGTGAGGGAGTATAACCACTTTTCGCAAGGCCGGAGAGATTTTTTACGCAGAGGTAGAGCACAACATCTTACAGTCAGCTCCCAACTTTACAGCACATATCAGATTACCTAAACTGTTGGCAGGGACCGGTATCGAACCCGAAACCTTATTCCTAGACGGATGCTCTAACGACTAAGCTAAACGGGCCCCATATATATATATACATAATATATATATATATATATATATATATATATATATATTACCAACCCCTCCGCACGAGCAGTATGTGACACAAGGTCAATTTCTTAAGCGGAGTTCAACAGATTTTAATTCAGAGTTTTCCTTCTCCTAGACCGGTTGCGTAACCAAGGTTAAAGAGCCTAGTCTGCCCTACTATTTATCCATAGCTGGAGGGAGAGTAGGATTCATACCTTTCCCATATATATATATATATATATATATATATATATATATATATATGGGCCAGATTAGCTCAGTCGTTAGAGCATCCGTCTAGGAATAAGGTATCGGTATATATATATATATATATATATATATATATATATATATATATATATATATGAGGTTAAGTAAACAAACAAATGTGTTTATTTTTATATGGCTTTAAGCCGACAATTTTTGGAGGGTATGTGCTTAATTGAAGTCATACCTAATTTTGAAAATTAATTAGTTAATAATTAATTAATTTAGGCGGGCATATATGTTCAAATGTAAGGCTAAACATTTGTTTAGCCTTACATTTGAACATATATGAAAATTATATATATACCAAATTCATTAATTCAAAATACATATATACTAAATTCATTAATTATTAACTAATTAATTTTCAAAATTAGGTATGACTTCAATTAAGCACATATCCTCCAATATATATATTATATATATAATATATATATATATATATATATATATATATACCGATACAAATAATGACATATATGTTTCGTGACTGCAAATGAATATATGAGTATATTTGTGAGCTTGATTGTGTGTATACATATAAAAATAAGTATCTATGTATTTGTCTGCATACACGGCAAGTGTGTACATGTGTGCGTGCCTTTGTGTGTATGTGTGTGTGGGGGGGGTTGTGACGTCATTGAACTAAAGTTGAAGCAATCAAAAATAGTAAAAAAACTGTAAACTTGAATAATATATGAGGCCACTTATTTTGGGTCGACCGGCAAGAGTCTTGTGTATAAGACAGACATAGATGAGGCCAGACTGATTTCTTACGCAACTGATAGAAATCAACGATTATTTAGATCGAGAAAAAAGAAATCTACCCTGAATACAAGTGCAGTTACTTAGAAGTACTTCAGTCTTCTGCTCCATTGTGAATCAGATTAGGAAAAAGTTGGGATAAAAGGATTTTCTTTGGTAAAAAAAAAAAAAAAAAAAAAAAAAAAAAAACATTGAAAAGAACCTCTGGCGTCACTAACATAAAGAATAATACATCTTCTTCTTCTTCTTCTTCTTCTTCTTCTTTTCTTTGTATATATATATATATATATATATATATATATATATATATATATGTTTGTTTGTTTGTTTGTTCTTTGAATAATGAATGTAAACATACCTATAAGTAAATAAACTATGGCTAGATCCAAAATAGCTCATGAAAGCGCATGTCCTAATTTTTATATCCTCCAAATGCACTAAGCTTGCTTCCTGCAATTTTACATGCATTATATATATACACACACACACACACACACACACATATATATATATATATAATTATATATATATATATATATATACTTTGGTGCGGTACCAAGTTTCTTGGTACAAGGTGATTCTAGGTGGGTCCTAATTCTCTACCGTAGTGTGTTGTAGAGTTCAGGTTCCGTATGAGAGCTCAATGTTAATTATTGTAAACAGAGCAAAGTTATTTGGGAATAAAAAGGCCTTAAATACCATGGGTATCGTGGTTATGGACCATTTCCACCTATGACCACCCTAAATGAGGGAGGTGAAATGAATATAAAATGAGTTGGCCATGTGCCTGTCTAAATAAATATATCAGTGGTCTGAAGAAGCTCGTGAGCATACTCGCGAGTGGAAATGGTCCATAACCACGATACCCATGGTATTTAAGGCCTTTTTATTCCAAATATATATATATAATATATATAATATATATATATATATATATATATATATATGTATATGTATGAGTAGTGGCTTACCGGTGGGTACGGGTACGATCGTTGGGAGCGCACAGAATCCAGGGGTTAAGACCGTGAAACAACAAATACAAAGTGCTCAATACAATGTAGAGCTAAAATTTATCTAAGAAATGGATTTAAAGTAACCTACTCGAGTTTCATCATCTGAATCGTCAGGGTTGCATCCGCTGAATTAATCGAGTTTTCGATTAATATCAGTTGATACCACGTATGTCTGTTGGAATATATAATATATATATATATATATATATATATATATATATATATAATATATATATATATATATATCAAACAAAAACTTAAGGGTAGATCTAAAGTAATTCCTGAAAGCGCATGTACTAATTTTGAAATACTCAAAATGCACTTTATGGTATCTACACCATTTCTCTGAATTTCTGAGATGAGGCTTGATAATTTGCTTGATTATTTGGATTATTCAGACTGTTGTCCTCCTCGTCTCTATTGTTATCTACACAATTTTGCGCTGTCATCCTAGATTCACACATCAAAGTTGTGATAAAGGGATTTTCTTTGGCAAAAATCTTCCTATATGTATATATATATATATATATATATATATATATATATATATATATATATGTGCTTAATTGGAGTCGTACCTAATTTTTGAAAATTAATTAATTAATAATGAATTAGGCGCCTAATTCATTATTAATTAATTAATTTTCAAAAATTAGGTACGACTCCAATTAAGCACTTATTCTCCCCAAAAATTGTCGGCAAAAAGCCATTCCAAACAAACCGTGTTTACATATTATAATATATATATATATATATATATATATATATATTATATATATGTGTGTGTGTGTGTGTGTGTTTGTGTGTGTGTGAGGATAACTTATTTATATTTATATATATATATATATATATATATATATATATATATATATATATATATATGTTTTGTTTGTTTTCTTCTTTGAATAATGAATGTAAACATACCTATAAGTAAATAAACTTAGGGGCAGATCCAAAATAACACATGAAAGCGCATGGTATATTGAAGGTATATATATATATATATATATATATATTCACAAACTTTATACACATTTATATACACGTATATATACACACACATATATATATGTATGTATGTATATGTATAAAATATATTTTTTGAAAAAAAAAAAAAAAGAAATATGTCGAAAATTGATATTGTTGAAGCCGACTCTATAGCGTTTCGGTTTCATATAAATTAGAGCTAATAGTCATTAAAACTATCAGAGAAAAAGCTTGTGAGCCTTTGTTTACGATTTATAAAGGTCTTTGTCGATACTCAAAATGTAATCAGTATTTATATTTTTGCACTCGATCTTGGATGATTTGGATGTTCTCATATTTAGCCAGAGGGTGTTACAAGATGCTAACGATCGTACTTTTAAGAAACACGAGTATCAAGATATGTTACCTTGTTCTACTCTTTTTTCTAAGGAGTGGTAGCTTTTGTTGGGGAAGAGTTATCTCCCCTAACACTCTCAATCCCATGCTTACGTACAAGAAAAATAAAGAGATTTACGAGTTATCGACCTTGGTTTTACCAAAAGAAGAACTGATTATTCTGGTCATGTCTGGCAATTAAATAGTTGAACGACACCATGTAAAAGACAATGAAAATATTGAGGTGACCATTAATTCTTGTAGGCTTTCGTATTCGGCATAGAGAATTCTAAGAATTCTTGGATGAAGAAGAGCGAAAGGAACAATGAATGGTGGAACATTCAAACGTGATTTCAATGCAACTTGAGTCGGACTATTTTTGAACAATGTTCAATGATTCTATTCTATTTTTTTCAGTGGATTAAAAAAAAATCCCTCTCCTTATTCGTTTGAGTGTGTGTAAAATCAGGAGACCCAAATAAATATTTACCATTTAAAAAAAATATCTATTCAATATGTTGCTTAATCAAAAGAATTCAAGTCTTGGAGATTGTAACGTTACGGCTTCCTATTAGGAATATGTAACGTTGCGGGTTGTTCGTTTCACAGTATCAATTAGGGATAGGTTACGTTACGAGACCCGTTCGTAATATTTAACGTAGTGTCTTTTCTTTCTCGCACTACAATTCGTATCTTCGTACCGTACGGAGTTTGTTTACATACACACTCCCAGACCTAGCAGTCATCGTCTTCTTAGCCCCAAAATCCTTCTCCACTTCTTTTGGTCATGGTCAAGGGAAGATATCACTTTACGTACGGCCGTCGCGTGCCCTTCGTTACGGCCAATTTGACTTGTTGACAAGTATACACGCTAATGACTTTCATTCATGAGTACGATTTCTTTGGCGTGTAGTAAATAAAGATGTGGACAGTATTTCTTACTTTTCAGGAATTTATTTACTTAATGAGAGTTATCGAGAGAGAGAGAGAGAGGTTGTCGGCTTCCTTAAATATGTTTTTAGTGATGCTCTTAACTTCGTTCCAATTATCAGGCTTCACGCTTAAAATATGTTTTCAACTTCGTCCAGTGTAAAATATTACATCTCGGGTTTCACACATCAGCGACCTCAGTTCATCAACTGCCAATGCCACGCACGGCCTCCTGACCCTAACTGCTCTGCTCGCAGACTCCAACTGATCCTGATTCTATTGACGGGTCTCTTTTAAATAGTATTTCTAAATAATCTTCCAGAAGATTCCTTCTCTAGAACTTTCGACCTCCTTCTGGACTAAATCGAATATTCGATTCCTTCTATTCTCACTGGTCAACCAGAGTTCACGAAGCCTAAGATCAAAGACTTCTCTGTAGCCCAAAAGACTGGGTTTTTCCTAATCATAGACTTATCGTCTCGTTTCTCTCGTTAAAAAGATATTATCTTTCCTAACTACTTTTTCGGTGATTCCAAAAAGACCACCCAGTAATCTAAGATAATCGGTAGTACATTTTTCTAAGTCTGGCACAAGGCCACAAATATAGGTGCTGGGCGGCGATTACATAACAAGATAAAACAGGGAATTTATTTGTTTGTTGGGTGCACCACCGCAAGCGACCTCCTCATAAAATTTGCCGCCAGTATTTATTTACAAAAGGTTAGTTTGTTGGTGGAATTTTACGGCATGTAAACACATTGGGTCACTTTATGCCGACAAAGTTTTGATTTATTTTATTCTTGATGGGCACTCAAATTGTTTTAAACCAGTTGTTTCTATTTAATCCATACATGGAAGCCTAACAGGTACTACCACTCCAGGTCAGAGTGGATCCGGGAGCAATGGTAATGCAGGGGTACCCACATTCCCCAAACCTCCAGAAATGGAACCTCACCATCAGATAGAGTTTAACGTCATTCCCAGGACATGTAGACCCTCAGTCACCGCCTTCTAGCACCCATATGATAAAAAAGGGGTTGGGCTTGCCAGAAAGGCAATAGGGTTGGGGCAATAATATAGGTGCTAGGGCTTGAGGTGACCAGCCGATTGATCGGATGAGGCCTCTCCGATCGCCCGTCAAGTCCCAAGACATTAAGCCTCTCAACCACCGCCTTCTAGCATATATATATGATAAAAAGGGTTGGGGTTGCAATAAGGGCAATAGGGTTGAAACAATTATATAGGCGCTAGGGCTTAACGTGACCAACCGTTTGATCGATGGGTCCTCTCCGACCGACCGTCTAGCCTAAGTAAGGAGCAAAGTGAAGTGTTGAACGTCATGGACTGCTCAGCCACCAGGGTTCCTTAAACATCGTGGGTCGCCAACAATGGCCAATCACTGCGATATTTACAAAATGGGTGGCTACAGTGATACTACCACAAAAAGCTGGACACAAAACCCGAAGATTTATTTGGGTGGGGAGGGCAGGGGAGAAAACTGGTCATGCTAGTTTCACTCGCCGACCGTTTCATACCAATAAATATATTACATAATCATTAGATACCTAATGATTATGACAATAGTGTAGAAATCATATTAGTGCAGCTGATGGCCTTGAGAGTGAGTGACAGCGTTTGACCTCACTCTGACCTTGCGTTCTGGGGATGATCGTGAGAATCGGAAGGCAATAGTAGCCCCTTCCGGTTTAAGGTGTAAGCAACTCAGTCAGTTAGAGTTAGAACTTAGAAGCGAAGCTAGCAAGATGTAAGGATCCGCGCGCATTGTCTGGTCTGGGGGTTTATGGAATAAAGTAACATCATCGTAAATCGAAGTCTTGTTGTTATTACTAAAAGCTAACAATAGCACAGGGCTTCTGATAAGCAGTGATCCCCAACAGAAACCAGACCTGGAATCCCCAGATAAGAAGACCAGACGAGAGCTTAGAAGATATACCAGATCCGGCCAGAAGAATAGATGACAGAGTAAGAAGTAAGAGAAGTATATAACATATAGATATTTAGAGCCGGTAAAGAGGGCTATATAACAAATACAGTCCTTCGGTGCAGGTGATGTATTCTAACCCCCGGCCGACAGGACGGAGTGCAACCGGGATTCAAACTTTTTAATTTCAATGTCGAAGTACTTTATTACTACGCCAGTTGGTTGGGTTTTATGGCATTTCAACACTTGTTGGGTTATTTTATACCGAAGATGTTTTGGTTTATTCATTCTTAATGGGTTTTCATTTTTTTTTAAATTAAACTCAATTTTTTTCAAACATTTTTTAAAATTCATTTTTTCTATTTTCCATGGTTTTTTTTAATTTGATTTATTTTCTTGATGGGTTTTAATTTTATATTTTTTATTTAAACTCAATTTTTTCAAACATTTTTAAAACTCATTTTTTCTATTTTCCATGGCTTTTTTTTAATTTGGTTGGATTTTATGGCATTTCAACACTTGTTTGGGTTATTCTATACCGAAGATGTTTTGGCTTATTCATTCTTAATGGTTTTCATTTTTTTTTAAATTAAACTCAATTTTTTCAAAATTTTTTAAATTCATTTTCTATTCCATGGTTTTTTTAATTTGATTTATTTCTTGATGGTTTTAATTTTATTTTTTTTTACTCATTTATAGTTAGTTGTGGTTAGAAAAGAATTGATGCATCAAGGGTTGCCACAAACCCAATCAACGACCGACCTCAGGAATTTTTAATTCAGAATTATCCCTCTCCTAAACTGGTTACCTACCCAAGGCTGAGGGGCCCAGTCTGACCAACTATTTGACCCATAACAGGAGGGAGAACATATGGATTCATACCTTTCCCAAGGGTATTAGCGCTATGTGAAATGCCAACAGCTTCGTCTAGGAATTGAACTCGAATCGATGATTCCATTTTCCACGACTCTAACCACTAGCCCACGTTCCTCCATATATACATATATATATAAATTTATTTATTTATTTATAGTTATGCCACTTGTGGTTCTATAACATACCCACATTGAAATCTAGCACACAATTGGTGTGTGAGAGTGAGAGCTCTCAGATGAGAGAGTTCTTCAACGATAGAGAGAGATATTTAGAGAGAGAGACAGATTAGAGACTTACTTAGTGAGGAGTTGGCCTTACTTTATCATTTGTTGACATCTTTACTTTTCCAGTTGCCATGTTCCTGTCTAGTTAAGTTCTTCTAGCTGCTTCATCTTTTTAACTAAGGGAGTTGAGTTCTTCTAGGGGCTTCTGTTGAGCTTTGCTTGTTTAAATTAAATTAACAAAAGATTTTTTGTTACTTGATCAAGTTTTTATTTTATCTAGCCCATGATTCCTATTCGCCGCGCGGGGAGACCAGCCTCAGAGCACATCCAAACTCATTGACGGCTGGGCTGAATCTCAAAACTCTCACCTCTCACTCCACATTTCTCCCCTCACATACCATTCCTCGTCCAATTAAAAATCATGCCACGCGTCTATGCTGACATCATCATTTAAATTCTTCCGTTCCAACACACACACTACCACTCAAACTTTTCCGTAACTATTTAAGGCCACTCAGACCACCCTCATGGTTCCACGTCATGCCCATTGTGTAACACACTATTCCACTATCAAGGCTTGCGAAGCATTTAATAATTGTGAAATCAGTTGCTCCTGTAAGAACGAGGCTCGTTTTCTCTAACTGAACTTAAACTAGTCAACCAGTTCATATATTTATATATATACCAACTCCTCCGCACGAGCAGGATACGACACAAGGTCAATTTCTTAAGCGGAGTTCAACAGGTTTGAATTCAGAGTTTTCCTTCTCCTAGACTGGTTACCTAGCCATGGTTAAAGAACCCAGTCTGCCCTGCTATTTACACATAGCTGGAGGGGGAGTAAGATTCATACCTTTCCCAAGGATATTAGCGCTAAGTGAAATGCAATTACCACGTCCAGGATTTGAACTCAGGGCGACGAGTCCATTTCCCATGATTTTAACCATTACACCACGCTTTTCCAGTTCATATAAGCATTTAGAGAAACCACGTTTAACTTATTTTCTATTTTTTTACCTCTTCCGTTTGTTTTAATACTAAAAAGAAGTTTTAAAAAACACGTCAGAAAACTGTTCTACGCCATTTGTATCCTGTTCGCTTAGTCGTAGGTGTTGCCGGCACCTTTGTTTTTGGAGTTAAAAACTTAGCTGCCACTTTGATGTCTTCCCTATATTGTAGTAACAAAATTGTCTTTGATCATAAAAGAATATATAAGTAACAATATAAACTTGAGAGGAAAAAGTTATAATTCATATGAGCAAGAACGTCATAATAGAACTTATCTATTTCTATTAATAATAGAGATTTAGTCTCTACTTGTCTGTAACCGAAACTACAAGAAACTACAAGAAAGGCCCCGGAAACTAAATAAGAATGCAGATAAAAAGATTTGAAACAGAGGGCGGTATAATAAAAAATAGAACAACTGAAACTTACTCTTCCATCACTCCCGTCTTCCATTGCTCAATTTTCCTAAGTTAACTATTTAGTTAAAATAGGAAGTAAAGAATAAAATTACAGTTATTTCTTCTTCTTAATGGTTTTTTTAAAAAGATTTATCGCCGAGACTTTTGCTCATATTCATTAAGATAAAACCAAAGAATTAGAAATCAATAATATTTAGCACATATTTATTAAAATCATTTTTAATATCAATATGCAAATTAACCTTCCCGTTGACACGGTAAATCGCTATTTTGTTGTATATATAAATGCAATTTTATGTTATTAGTCTGTAGGCATTGTCAACAGTATTGATAATGTAAAAGTAAGTAACTAAAGTCGTCGGGGCGGCCTAAAGTCAGTATCAGCTAGTCAGCGAGGGAGTCTATCCCCTTTTCAATAACGCTATACCAAGGAGATTGTTTTTAGCATCTGAGGTGGAGCGCCACACCTACCATCAGCTCCTTACTTTACCGCACATATCCCTGTGCTACTCATACGCTGAGTTGGCGAGGACTGGTATCGAACTAGGAACCTTGTGGTTTCTAGCCGAACGCTCTACCGACTGAGCTATGATGTTTAAATAAAAATAAAACCATGGAGAATGTGACATAAATAACTAAAGTGTGAGAATTATTTTTTCTCCTCCCCCCCTTTCTATAACTGGTAGCGAGTTGGTGAGGTGGTCGCCGACTGGGTTGTCCCATTTCCCTCTTTTAAAGCTGACACCCCTCGTTGTGGTTTATACCAAGGCCATAAAAGTCCGTCTGCGAGGCGGGTGAACAGAACAAGCCAAGAGAACAAGCTGAAAGCGAGTTGGTTATACGTGCAACTCCACATTACTTCCCCACCCCCAACTAATTGACCCAGTACGAGTAACAGTGGGTCGCGTTTTTGAAGTGGTTAGCTGCAAAGCCCACTAAATTTCGCAACCACTTTATTTACCTGGTCTGGTGGCTACCCCACTAAAGTTCACTACTGGCCCCTCCCCACTACGTCGGGATAAGCGCCTCATATTTAGCCCGACAAAAGGAAGTATTTCTTGAATAGGAATATAGTTTCGGTTACAGACAGACAACAACACACACAAACAAACAAACACACAATCTCCATTATATAAGATATGTAATAGACAAAAAAAAACAAACACACAATCTCCATTATGATAAGATATTGTAATAGACAAACAAACACACACAATCTCCATTATGATAAGATATGTAATAGACAAACAAACAAACACACAATCTCCATTATGATAAGATATGTAATAGACAAACAAAACAAACACACAATCTCCATTATGATAAGATATGTAATAGACAAACAAAACAAACACAATCTCCATTATGATAAGATATGTAATAGACAAACAAACACACAATCTCCATTATAATAAGATATGTAATAGACAAAAACAAACACACAATCTCCATATGATAAGATATGTAAAAGACAAACAAACAAACACACATCTCCATTATGATAATATGTAATAGAAACAAACAAACAACACACAATCTCCATTATAATAAGATATGTAATAGATAAACAAACAAACACACAATCTCCATTATAATAAGATATGTAATAGACAAACAAACAAACACACAATCTCCATTATAATAAGATATGTAATAGACAACAAACAAACACCACTCCATTATATAAGATATGTAATAGACAAAAAACAAACACACAATCTCCATTATAATAAGATATGTAATAGACAAACAAACAAACACACAATCTCCATTATAATAAGATATGTATATACAAACAAACAAACACACAATCTCCATTATATAAGATATGTAATAGACAAACAAACACACAATCTCCATTATAATAAGATATGTAATAGACAAACAAACAACAAATCTCCATTATAATAAGATATGTAATAGACAAACAAACACACAATCTCCATTATAATAAGATATGTAATAGACAAAAACTGTTCGGATAAGAAGGCCGACAAATCATCAACCATTTCTTGATCTGTGTGAACTATCAATTATCTTAAATACGAAACTGACATATTGCAACAAATATATTTGCCACCACCTGTGGACACTCGCGAGTGTCATGTATCATTCTCCAGAGAAATCTCTTTAATTTTCAATAAGAATTAAAAATATACACTCAAGAGTCGTAATATAGGAGGTGCATTTCGCCTTTGGGCGCGAAATATACATGTCCGTACGTTGCGGTTTATCAGGTGTGTATGTGCGCATGCGTGCGGCATTTCCAAACGAGTGATTTAACGAAGTAGAGCACCTGCTCTTTCTAGTTTTGTGTTGTGTATTCAAATTGACTCCCCATGTATAATTCATCAAAAGCTAATTTTCGTGTGTCTTTCTTGTCAGTCGGAAGCAGGTGTGGTCGCCATTTTATTACCCTCGGGAAATCTTCCAGATGACTCGAGTAAACCAGAAATTTTCATCTTGAATATTTCGTTCTAAGCATACATTCAGATTGAATTGATCAAAATCGTTCCTCTTGAAAAAAAAAAAAAAAAAAAAAAAAAAAAAGAAAGAAACACCAAAAGAACCCCCCCCCCCAAAAAAAAAAAAAAAAAAAAGACAAAACAAGTACCATACTTTTATCTCTTGGCTCTGTCTCTCTCTATTGTACCTTTAATTATTCTCTTTTATATCAATCCATATTTATTACCCTTTTTTTCTACGCTTTCGGCTTTCTGTTTTTTCTTTTATATTCTGTAATATTTTAGATATGCAACAAGTACAATAGTGTTCACTTTTTGTCTTTGGACTCGAGATGTCAGAGGTCGTTTGAGAAACGAATCGAAAACAATTACTCTCCATTAGGTTATAGACCCAACATTTGTCGAAAAACAAACAAGTATTGATAAAAGCTAAATCATATATAGATAACTATTTAATAAAGGTTTATATATATACACACACACACACACACACACACATATATATATATATATATATATGTGTGTGTGTATGTATATATATATATATATATATATATATATATATAATCCAAAAGTCCAGAGAAGAAATCTTCCTTACGACACAAGAGTTTTATTTAAACAAAACCAAGTCGCAGTTTGAGAGCTCAATGTGTGCTCTTATTGTTAGAGTCACAGAGCAAATATATGAGTAAATAAATAACAAAAGGCTTAGAGATTTAGCATTATAGTCTATTTCAGGGAGCTTAGACAAATAGTCGGGAGATTTAGTCTATTTGTCTAAGCTCCCTGAAATAGACTATAAACGGTAAATCTCTAAGTCTTTTGTTATTTCTTTACTCATATATATATATATATATATATAATATATATATATATATATATATATATATATATAAGGGTTTTATAATTTGCTTGAAGCATTCTGTTTATATTGGTTTGGTGGTTGGTGTTGAAGGCTATCACAATGCAAATGTAAGGAGAAATAAGGTAACTATAGTGTTGTTTGTTAACCTGTGATTTATTCTTAATATTTCGAGATAAAAATCTCTTCTACAGAAGATCTCCTAAACTGAAGTTGTTGCTAGTGGCTGTCCATTTGATTCTGTCTCATGTCTTCCAAAATCTCTGCGTGTATGTGTGTGTTGGGTGTGGGTGTTTGTTTATGAATGTGCGTGTGCTTATGTGTGTGTGCCTGTTCAACAGTTTCTGATTATCATTCCAGAACTGGCTCACCCTCTAAGCATATACTTTTTTGTTTATTAATAGGACCATATGATTCTCTTTTTTATAAGTATGTGTGTGCTTCGGATACGCTTATATTAATAAGTTCAACACTGACATGTAAGTTTCCAAATCTATTACTCCAAAGAAAAATATTATTTCTAAAAATAAACATTGGATATATAATCTATACATATATAAAGGGCAGTTGTGTATATGTATGTCCGGATGAAACTACGAAAATAAAACAATTAACGACAAAGTAAATATAGGTACACATTCACTATCACCAGATCTTGCTCTTTGAGTAAAAATAATGAAATTTGATTGATATTCGTGAAGATATTTAAAAATTACATTTAGATGATAACAGCATTTTTTGTATCCAATATTGTAAATAGTAGACATTAATTTTTCTTTTCAGATTGGCTGGATCAGTGCAAGGTCTTTTTTTACGTGGGAATGTTAATGGGACATCCTGTGGAAAACCAACTCACGATTCAGTAATCATGGATCTGCGAGACTAACTTTTTATAATAATCCCGTTCTACCCAGGCCTACACAGGGTAGCCGCTTCTAGTAGCACATACTTCATTAGATTCTGTTTCTCTGCATTTATAAAAATGAGGCTTGATAATTCGTATTATTTGGATTATTCGGACTATTGTCCTCAACCTTATTGTTATCTACACAACGTTTCAGCTGATTCATCCACTAGCCTTCTTCGGGTGTTTCTTGTCAAACTTGGGAACCATTCTGTAAAAATACAACTTCTTAAAATGGGTTTCGCAACGTTATACATTCGTTCACTCCTCAATCCTGATGAGTCCTTTACTCCTTTTTCAATTGACACATAGAGTATAAAAACAATAATGTAATTTCAAAAAACGTTAGTGAATGCATAGATCTTTACAAAGAAAGACAAAAAAAAGAAGAGAATTGTGTATAAGAGAAGAAGTAATACTCGCCAGATTGCGTATTGGGCACACCCACATTACCATTCGTACCTGTTAAAAGGGGAGGTGCCCCAGTGTGCCCAACATACAAAGTACAACTTACAACCAAGCATATCCTTCTAAATTGTAACAGACTTAAACATATCCGCGCAAATTACTATCAAGCTAGAAACCTGAAAGACATCTTTAAGAATACAAACCCTGAAAACATTTTAAATTTTATTAAAAAAAGCAACCTTTTCAACAAAATATAACAGAACATAACCAATTATCTCCATAGAACCACTACTTTAAAGACTGAAATCCAAAATAACCTTTTTGGCATTAAATGACCCACAGAGGTTGATATGCCGTTAACAAAACTCAAACTCAAACTCAAACTAAATTCATACAACAATTGCTGTTTAAACAGCATTATTGCATCCAAGAAAGCCTTCCTCAGATGATGACTCTGGGTTCAGGCATGGTTTCCGGGCCGAAGCATCATTACCACTAACACAGAGCGTCCAAGCTGTCTCTCATGATACCACCGGATTTATTTGGTTTGTTGTCACACTGTGGTATTGTCACACAGACACATTATTTAGTCAGGTATTGTTGAAGACCACGGAATATTCCTTCTTAATGATCTTCAGTTGTAGTCATTCAAGTCTTCTAGTAGATTTTTCAGGATCCAGATGGCGAAGAAAATATCCCATATTTTTTACACAAGCGCTTTCAACCATTTCGCTGGTTTGCCTCAGTGGATTGTTGGTTGTAGTGTTTGTTGGTTTTATTCATTTGGATTTTTTTTTTTTTGGGGGGGGTTAAAATTTCCAGTTATTTCAAATTTTAAAACTAAAACACCATGCTTTATTTTTTGCAGCTAGAGCTTTATCTTGGATCCTTGTTATGTATTTCCTCTTATCTGATAGAGAAAGTCCCAGTTTAATCAAAGAATACGGAGGTTGAGTTGATAATGAATCCTCGGCATCCAATCTTCGATAGGAAATACATTCATTATCCTACCATTACTGACACATTGTTCTCGTAGATCTTTATGTTTCAAAACATAAAACATCATTAACCCTATAATCCATAAGAGCAATAGGGTTCGGAAAATCATGTAGCTGCTAGGGCTTGACGTGACCAGCCGATTGATCGGAGGGGGCCTCTCCGACCGCCCGTCTAGCCCCAGATAGGGCCAAAGTGGAGTATTGCAAGTCAGGAACTGCTCATCCACCTGGGCTCTATCCTTAAGCATCACGGGTCGCCACCCACGGCCAACAGGTGGCCCCATTGGGGGAGTCTTACCCCTCTGCAGAGGTGCAGTACGAGTAACAGTGGTCGCGTTTTGATGTGGTTAGCTGCAAAGCCCACTAAATTTCGTAACCACTTTATCTACCTGGTCTGGTGGCTACCCCACTAAAGTTCGCTACTGGCCCCTCCCCGCTGCGACGGGATAAGCGCCTCATATTTTTCCCGACAAAAGGAAGTATTTCTTGAATAGGAATATAGTTTCGGTTACAGACAGACAACAAACACACAATCTCCATTATAATAAGATATGTAATAGATAAAAACTGTTCGGATAATATAATCATTACAAAAACTGAATATGAATCAATTTGGTGATATTTTAATTAAGCAAATACTGGATTAACCAACGTTGTATGTCCCTACATTAATACAGCTATTGAATATTGAGGCACGGTAGCGCAATAGTTATCGATGATAAAATGGAATCGACGACCCGAGTTCAAAAACTGGGAAAGGCATGAATCCACCTCTCCCTACCCCCACCATATGTAAATAGTAGGACAGACTATTTTTTCATTTTGTTTAGATAAATAATGATAAACCAATCTAACAGAAGGAAAACTCTTAATTCTAACGAGCTATACTCTGCTTAGAAATTGAAATGCTGTCACATACTGGACGTTACTGAAGGGTTAGGTTAATATATATATGGTGTAAATCCTCGTGCATTGCTATCAATTTCTTTATAATTTGGTACAGCTGTTTCCGTTCCGCCTTCGTCCAATTAAAGAATGGTTCCGGGTATCTTTCAAGGAGGACAGCCCAGGTGTTTATTGCTTTGATGGAATTTCTACTGCAGAGATTGATTTTCGGACATGTCCTTAGTTTTCTGAGAAACTCTATTCGTACGTTTTCTTCCCGCTGTGGCTGCTTGGCTGTGACAACTTATAACATTCTACGTATTTGTCGTTCTCATTTCTCCCCCAATTATTCTGATGATTTCATGATTGGGCAACTCTCTTCATTTAATTGTTTCTTTTCTCGATCTCTTATTTATCATAACTAGCAAATATATGCTCCCTCCGGGTGCAAGTATTTAAGTTTTAATGTAGAAATATCGTATTAAATTAGAAAGTCTAATAAGAATGCAGATAAAAAGATTTAAAACAGAGTGGGGGTATAATAGAAAAATAGAAATGAAACTTACTCTTCCATCACTGCCGTCTTTCATTGCTGAATTTTACTTACTTAACTATCTAGTTAAATTAGAAATAAAGAATAAAATTACACTTATTTTTTCTTGTTAATGAATTTCATTTAAGATTCATTGGAGAGATTGTTGCTTATATTCATTAAAATAAAACCAAACAATTAGAAATCAATAATTAGTATTATTGATTTCTAATTGTTTGGTTTTATTTAATAAAATCACATTTTTAATATCAATATGCAAATTAGCCTTACCGTTCACACTGCAAACCGCTATTTTTTGTATATATAAATACAATTGAATGTTATTAGTATGGAGATATGGACAACACTAATAAAAAGGTGAAGCAATTTTATTAATAATTGAGGTTTGAATATAAATAAAATCATGAAGAATGTGATGTAAATAACTATGTTAATTGTGACTCGATTAGTAATATAGTTTCGGTTACAGACAAAAAACACACAATCTCCATTATAATAAGATGTCACATCTTTCAGTCCAAAATTCTATTCCTAATTATTGGCTATATATTCTAATAGTTCGTATTATCTATTATTGTAACATTGCTGGGCCTAGTTTAAAGAGCATATGTTGCATATCGCAATGCTTAGCAACTTGTCGCAACTGAAACTAAACTGTCTGACGCCCTATTGGCGCGCTTCCGAAGGGGTTATGCCGGGGTCATCACTAATCAATAATAACCCTAACGGTTATGGAAATTTTCCACTTAACTCCCTCCGATTTTGAAACCTACGAACTGTGATTCAATATATCTAACTACAATACGTACACAATTCATAAGCTACCTATGAATTATGTAAGAATTGATGCTGCTAATGCATTTGTTTCCTTATGTCTTTCTAACTCTGTCTGGAGGACATGTAGTGAAAAACAAGGTCTTACCTCTCAAACCAGGTGGGATATTCGTTACTCCATGGGTCTAAAGCAAGTTTTGGTGTTAATTAACGGTACTAATATCATGATCTTCTTATCAATGCTTCTACTGGACATCTGAGTATCTAGCCGTTGTTAATCTGGCCTTGTCTCTGTTCGCCGAGTCTGGAATCATTTGCTTCTTGGGATGTATTGTCTTGTGTCGTGGTTTAGTTTTTAATAACGAAAACAAGACTTTGTTGTTTTTTTTAGAGCTCATTTATTTTACTTTATAAATCCAAGTCAAACGCGCGGAGATTTTTGCCTCCAACTGACAGAGTGCTGTTGCGATATATCTTGTCTCGTCACCCAGCCCAAACTCTCTTTCAGCCGAACTCTC
>CM042155.1:79293524-79318524 GCA_023376005.1 Doryteuthis pealeii | reverse complement strand
AAAGTATCATTTTATCGAGAAGTCATTTCAATTTTGAAAATGTTACATTGGTACATTGACTCACGATTTCATTTCGTTCCGTTCGTAACTTAATTTCCTCGTATATCAAATCAATTTTCCTCATTGAAATAAACTAAAAAATCATTATTCTGCTCCAGCCCCAACAAAAAACCCACATTTTTTTTTTTTTGTTTTTGTTTGAAATAACAAAATTATTGTATATCTTATTATAATGGGTTTGTCAGTCTGTAACCGAAACTATATTACTATACAAGTCACAATTCCTTTAGTTATTTACATCATATTCTCCATGATTTTATTTTTATTTAAACCTCAATTATTAATAAAATTGTTTTACATTACTTACACTGTTGACCATATCTACATACTAATAACATGCAATTGTATTTATATATACAACAAAATACAGGTTTACAGTGTGAATGGGAAGGCTAATTTGCATATTGATCTTAAAAAATTGATTTTAATAAATATATGCTTAGTATTATTGATTTCTAATTGTTTGGTTTTATCTTATTGAATATGAGCAAAAATCTGTTCAATAAATCTTTAAAGAAATCCCTTAACAAGAAGAAATAACTGTAATACTATTCTTTACTTCCTATTTTAACTAAGCAGTTTAATTAGGAAAATTTACCAATGAAAGACGGGAGTAACAAAAAATTGATGGAAGAGTTAGTTTCAAAGTTGTTCTATTTTTCAATCATACGCCCTCTGTTCAAAATCTTTTTATCTACATTCTTATTCAGTTTCATTAGCCTTTCTAATTTAATATGATATTTTATTATAAAATTTAACTAAAATACTTGCACCCGGAGGGTGCATATATTTGCTAGTAGATATAATAAAATAGAATGTACTGAATTCAGGAAACTTCCCGGACTCGGACCTTGTCGAATTTTGAAAATGTTACATTCTTACCTTGACTTACGATTTCATTTCTTTCCGTTCGTAGTTTAATTTCCTCGTATATCAAATCCATTTTCCTCATTGAAATAAACTGAAAACCCTTCAAGCACCACAAAAAACACCCACATTTTTTTTTTTATTTTTTTAAATAAGAAAACAGATATGA
Source organism: Doryteuthis pealeii (assembly GCA_023376005.1). NCBI lineage: Eukaryota > Metazoa > Mollusca > Cephalopoda > Myopsida > Loliginidae > Doryteuthis > Doryteuthis pealeii. The sequence continues at coordinate 79,317,428 of CM042155.1, read as the reverse complement.
TAAAACAGAATGTAATGAACTAGGGAACTTTCTCGGACTCGGGAAACTACTTGACAAAATCGGTTGCCTTCATGTCGTAATCGTAAGCCTTCACCGGCTTTACCGGCCCTCGCCAACTCAGCACACGAGTAGCACAGGAATCTGTGCGGTAAAGTAAGGAGCTGATGGTAGGTGTGGCGCTCCACCTCAGATGAAAAAACAATCTCCTTGGTCTAGCGCTGGTGAAAGAGGGATAGACTCCCTCGCTGATTGGCTGATACCAACTTTAGGCGACCCCGACGACTTTATTCTATGTATTAATGACTTTGACTATAAATTAAATACTCATTGATATGATGAATTTACGCAATTCGTTGAGGGTATTGTGACGTATGATGTGACTTAGTTTCGGTAACAGAATCTTCATTACCGAATCTTCATTATAATAAGAGGTATATCAGTCGTACCTATGCAATCATTGGAAACCTAAAAGTTAACGTGGACTCGACTAATACTTGAATAGATACGACTGAAATTTTTCACATAATCATTAACCCATTATTTGTGGGGGGTGGGGGGTGAGGCTCATGCATTCTGAATGCTATTTTTCAAAACAGTGACCACCTTGGCTTGTCCGTTTCACTCCTTTTATTCTCCTATTTCTTCGCGCATGTGAGTGTGCCCTTGCTTTTGGTGACAATGCGCATGTGTGCGAACACCGCCAATTTCATGGCGTTTGAGCATGCGCGAAGACTGAATGTCTCTTGAATACTGATGAACATTCGATTGAACAACGCATCCGGGTTTCTTCCCATTATTCGAAATAAAATGCACTGGGAACTAAATAAAATGAAAAAAAAAATATTTGAAAAATCGAATTCAACCCCAGCTTCCCTATCAAGAAAAAAAAAATCTTTACAAAAACAAAAATCCTCAATGAATTGTTCAATGAACGAATTATTCTAAGCAGCTCTTCGAACACTCCCTCTTCCCGAAAAAAAAGCTAAAACGAAAACAATAAAATACTAAAAAAAAACTCGACTATGTAATGAGTCATACTAATTAGTTTTGGTTGCAACTGCGTCCATACAGTGTCCTTCTGCATTTCAATGAGAGAATCTTTCTGCTCAATTTCTGCGGAAAATAATTCTTCCATCTGACTCGTGAAATTACAATGCTTCTCCTATTTATGGGGTGCTTTCGTTCACACAGTATTCTTTTGATGAAAAATATTGCGAGAATTTATAACAGACATAATAAAAAATTTAAAAAAAAACAGTGTCCAAGGATGGTTCTAACTCTTTAACGGAATACAGATGTAAATAAGGCTTAGTCTCTTTGTTTAATGGCATAGCAAACTTGGTCAGTTATTTAATGCCAAATCCAGCGTTGTAGAATAACTATAGTGGTACTATCTATCTTTATTCTCTGTCTTTATGTGTCTCTTTCACTTACACTTTGTCTTTCTGTCCCTCTGTATCTTTGTCTCTCTGTCACTATATATACTATATAGGCGCGTGGTCTAATGGTTAGAGTCGTAGAAAATGGAATCATCGACCAGAGTTCAATTCCTGGACGAAGCTGTTTGTATTTCTCATGGCGCTAATACCCATGGGAAAGGTATGAATCCAGCGTTGTAGAAGAACTATAGTGGTACTATCTAATCTATAACTGGAGAATGGGGGATTCATACCTTCTCCAATGGGAGTAGTCAGAAAATAAGTGTAATGGCGCGACTGGAGTTCGAACTTGCTTACTCCGATGTCGGAGTCCAACAGGTTAGCAATTACGGCACAGTAATTCGTCCAGATGCAAATATGTTATCAGGAATATTCAAGTCCCAAAACAAAGATTTAATTCTCGAAAAGTATCGACTGAAATTATTGGTTAGTTGTTTGGTTGAGTTTTACAGCGTGCCAAACCTTGCTGGGCCGTTTTATGCCTAAGACGTTTTTGTTTTATTCATTCTTAATGGGTACTCAGTTTTTCGGACCATATGACCTTAAGGCACCCCTTTTGCGATTTCGATTCGTGGGGACATTTTTCCATTTACACCGTCAAAATCCAGTTAATTGTTTACAGACGATTTTTATTTTTTTTATTATAAAACTAACCCCTAACCCTAACATCTAACCTATTTACCAAGAGAGAAATGAACAATGAATGTAACATTCTTTTTAAATACGAGTTTTACTGTAAGACTATCACGAATGAAGCTGTATTTACCAAGAAAGAAATGAACAATGAATAAAACATTTTTTTTGAATACGTGTTGTACTGTAAAACTATCACGAATGAAGCTGCATTTACCATGAGAGAAACAATGAATATAATTTTTTTTTAATACGAGTTGTGTAGTAAAATTATCAAGAATGAAATTGCATTTACCAACAGTGAAATAAACAATGAATGAAATATGTTTTAAATACGAGTTGTGTAGTAAAACTATCACAAATGAAGCTGTATTTGCCGAGATAGAATTGTAAGTGTAACATTAATTTTCTTCAAAATGCGAAGTGTAATGAAAACATAACAAGAATGAAGCTGAAATAAACAATAAAGTTGCAAGTTTTATTCTAGCTCAATTACGGAATACAGATACAAATATCTCATCAGAAATATTTAAGGGCAAATTCAAAAATCTGGTTCTCGAAAACCAGTTCAGTATTTCTGCAATAGAATTGTTGTAATTATTGACTCATTTTGATAAATTTGACTTGCATGTAACGTGCAGGATCATTTTCAGCATGTGTCAAAATTCCATACCTTAAATTAGGGTTGATTAGGCCCCTTTCTCCTCTTTCAGTTTGATAATGGTCGTCTCCACATGGAATTCTAACTATGACTATAAGAATAATTTCAATATTTTACGGTTCAGACCCGCTCTGCTATAGCAAGATTGAGTACGTTTTCTGAAACTTTTCTTTCTTAGATTTTATATTTATTCTCTCTCTATGTCTCACTCTCTCTTTCACTTTGTCTTTCTGTCCCTCTGTCTCTCTGTCACTATGTATACTATATAGGCACGTGGACTAATGTTAGAGTCGTAGGAAATGGAATCGTCGACCAGAGTTCAATTCCTGGACGAAGCTGTTTGTATTTCACATGGCGCTAATATCCGTGGCAAAGGTATGGATCCAATTCTTCTTCCTGCTATGGGCAAATAGCAGGGCAGATTGGAGTCAGTCTAGCTCTGATTAAACCTGTTAAACTGCGCTTAAGAAATTGATCTTGAGTCACATTCTGCTCGTGCGGAGGGGTTGATATATATATATATATATATATATATATATATATATATATATATATATATATACCCGTGTTCCTTAATTATAGGACCATTATCGTCTTGCCTCTGGTTAAAAAGGAGACCATTCAAATCGTCCAAGATGAAATACAAAAATGTAAATCCTTATTATTTGGTGTTCCTTATTCGACGAATTCTTATTTCTTATAAGTGCTATGACCTCAGCTAAATAATGGATCATTACATTATAATTATAAAGAAAGAAAGGGAAGTAAAACTACATGTTACACAGAAAAATATAATAAGAAAGAAAGAAAGAAAGCGAGCAGGGGAAATAGAGAGAGAGAGAGAGAGAGAGAGAGAGAGAGAGAGAGAGAGAGAGAGAGAGAGAGAGAGAGAGAGCGTGGAAGTGAGAGTATTAATAGGTTTCATTCGAATATAATGAAAATATGTAAAGAAGGAAAGGAACAAAAAATACTGAGAGAGAATTAAATGGAGATTATTTTACTTTTTACATATTGAACTATTTAGCAGTAGTTCTTAAGTAAACATATAAAACATTATAATAATTATATATTCATACTCTGGTATAGGCACAGGTCCTGCTAGAATATATATAAATGAATATATATTTGTTGGTTGGTTGGTTGGTTGGTTGGCTTTTATGACATATCAACCAATTGGGTAATTTTATTAACAGGTACTGCTACTCCGGGTCAGAGTGAACGTGGGAGCTTATACTTTTAACATATTGAAGTATCTTGCAGTAGTTCCTAAGGAAACATCAAATGTTATAATAATTATATATTCATACTCTGGTATATCCACAGGTCTTGCTAGTATTCACACACACACACATACACACACACACACACATATATATATATATATAATATATATATATATATATATATATATATATATATATGGGTTAGGAGGTTGATTTAGAAGGCTATCACAATGCAGTTTGGAATAAATAAAAAATAATAATACGGTAACAATGGTGTTGTGTGTTGACCTGTATTTTTTATTATTTCTTGAATTTTCGAGGTAATACCTCTTTATAAAAAGAATTGAACTGAAGCAGTACAGCTATGGCATTTCTTCCCAAATGATTTTTTTTTTTAAATGACGTTATTTTTTAAATAACTGTATTCCCGTGTGAGCGTGAATGCGTTTATTTTTATATTTTTTGTAGGTGAGCGTGTGTTGTAATGCGCGTGACATTGAAAATGCGTGTTGGTTGTGACGTTAAGACTGTATTCTAGCGCGGGATTTTGTACGTGGGTATGTGCGAATGAAAAAGTGTATTTGTGTTTTGTGACGTTTCCTGTTGGATTTTACATCAATTTAATCATTTAATATTATTAATATTATTATTATTATTAATATTATCATATTTATTTGTTTATTTACTTATATATATCTAATTCAATTTATCTTTTTATATTTTATAATATTTTTAATATATATATATATATATATATATATAAATATATATATATATATATATATATATATATATATATATATATTTAATTTATTTATTTAATTTTTTTCCTTAACAACTAGTGTGCAATGGCTTGTGTGTTTGTATGTGTGGGCGAGATGTTGGGCTATAGATTTGAGTGCGTGTTATATATATATATATATATATATATATATATATATATATATATATATATAAAGGAAAAGTTGACTTACTGGTGAATTTGGTCACGATGATTAGTAAGTGTGGAATTCAGAATTTCTTTATTTTTTATGAAATCGCTTTTAAACATTATGACATACAATTGTTAGACAGCTGCATCCAAGTAAATAGATTAACACAAATCGATTGTAACGTTTTGTTTACTTTTTGAATCCCACAAAAATCAACACCCGGTGTAAGACTTTTTTTTTAATCGAAAGTCAGCGTTCTTTCGCAACGAACATTTTAATGCAATGACCACACACGTGAAATCGACTGCTATTAATCGGTGTCTCGATTAATTCAGTGGATTTAACCCTGAAGATCCTTATGGTGAAACCCGAGTAGGTTATCTCTTTTACCCATCTTATAATATATAAATATATATATATATATATATATATATATATATATATATATATATATGTGTGTGTGTGTGTGTGTGTGTGTGTGTGTGTTATCTGTTTTATTGAAAAATTGATCAAAATATTTCTATATCGTTTTTCTTTATTTTCTTAATGAACAGACGCTAAAAAATAATTAATTTTCAATTTTAGTTTTCATTCTTTGATCATCCATTTTTCTAGCCGATATCCAACATTGACAATTTGTCTGATTACACTGGTTTACAAAAGAAATTGAGGCAAGCACAAAAATAGCTGTTTTACTCATCACCTCTAGTTTACTGTAAATTTTGTACACATACTGTACATAAAGGCGTATATGCATTCAGGGTTCATTTCTAATATTGTGTGACGTATGTCTTCTTTTTTAGTTATTATGCAATAAAGGGAAGTGATAGCATTACATTATATATATATAGCTATATATCAAGACGGATTTTGGCAGTTAAGCGTAGTCAACACGTCTCAATCAACAGCGAACACGGCGTCAAGGAGAATCCTCTGGTTGACATGAATAAGGTGCTTCTTCCTCCTCTTCACATCAAGCTTGGTTTGATGAAGAATTTCCTGAAGGCCATGGACTGTCTTCCAACACTTGTGTACTGTCTTCCAACACTTGTGTACTGTGTTCCCAGGTCTCAGTGCTGTCTTCCAACACTTGTGTACTGTGTTCCCAGGTCTCAGTGCTGCTAAGCTCAAAGAGGGCATCTTTGTCGGACCTCAGATCCGAGAAGTCCTGAAGGATACTGATTTTGAGGAGCTTCTTACCTTAAACGAACTGAGAGCATGGGAAGTATTTAAGTCAGTCTGTAGTGGCTTCCTTGTTAACACACGCGTACCAAATTACCAAGCCTGTATTGAAAAGTTGCTAAAGACTTATGAGGATATGGGATGCCGAATGTCACTCAAAATTCATTTTCTCCATTCCCACCTCTTCTTCCCTCCAAACCTTGGAGCAGTGAGTGATGAGCACGGAGATAGATTCCACCAAGTCATTACGACGATGGAGAGCAACTACCAACGCAAGTGGAACCCCGGCCTGATGGGAGACTTCTGCTGGATGCTCTTGCGTGACATCCCGGAGGCAAAACACAGCAGATCATCTAATAAAACCCACTTCTAACTGTCTGCGGAACTACGAATTGTATACATTGTGTCATCCAAGTATATTTATTCCGCCAAAGTTCTTTATCTATCCTGTTTTATCTGTAATAAGCTGCTGCAACTGTTGAAATAAGCACGTATATACTCTGTATATACTAAAATGAGACTATTTAAAAGACAGAAAACTAGAGGTGATAGAACAAAACTGTTTATAAATTTGAATTCAGCACACCCAAATTAGTAAAAAAAAAAAAAAAACACCTATTCACATTCTTGCCTCAGACAAAAAATATTTATTTATTTCTCTGAATGTTTGAGATGACGCTTGAAGATTAGTATTATCTGCGTTATTCGGACTATTGTCCCCATTTCGGCCGATATGCCCTCCGGCCTTCTTCAGGTATTTCAATCCTGAGTGAAAGCAGTTAGAAAAATAATTAATTAACATAACTCCTACCCCAGCTATGGTTAGCGGAATGAGAACAGGATACCCCCGTGGACTAAATAAAGGGTTAGGTTCAAAGTTCTGTGATGGCTCTCGAATACGACAAGAAAGTTCCCGAGTTCGAAAAGAAGGTTCCCAAGACCGAGAAGGTTCCCGAGTCCGACAAGAAATAGCTGAAGAAGGCCGGAGGGCATATCGGCCGAAACGTTGTACAAGTAACAATGAAGATGGGGACAATAGTCCGAATAACGCAGATAATACTAATATTTTTTTGTAAACCAGTGTAATCATCTGTGTAATCAAACTGAAATTCCTCAAAGACACGAATTTCAAAAAACGTATCCGCCTCATAAGGTCCCCTAAACAAGACGTGTTTCGTGGTTAACTATGGAGACTAACAATTTTGTTTAGAAACTTTAAATCTTTGGTCAGGTTTGTTTTCGGGCATATCAACCTCAGTGGGTCATTTAGTACCGAAAGACTTTTTAAATGAATTCATTCTTAATGGATACTCAATCTTTTTTTTTATAAACACATTTTTTTAATTTTATCAATATATGGGACCCTGACAGGTACTACCACTCCGGGTCAGAATGGACCAGCGATCAAAGGTGATGAAGGGGGCTCCACATTCTTTCCAGACCTCCAGAACTGGAATCTCACCATCAGAGTGTTTATCGTAATTCCCAGGACATGAAGACCCTCAGCCACCGCCTTCTAGCACCCATATGATATAAAGGGTTGGGGCTTCTCATAAGAGCAATAGGGTTAGGGCAATCATATAGGTGCTAGGGATAGACATGATCAGCCGATTGATCGAAGGGTGCCCCTCAGACCGCCCGTCTAGCCAAAGTAAGGATTAAAGTATTCACTTGGAGGCCGTTAATTTACATTTCTCCTGAATTTATCTTCTTTGACGGATAAGCAGCCCTCACCTAGTGTCAACGAAACCCTCATTATCATCCTCATCATCATGTCGCGCAGTAGCACGGATATCCATGACAATCTCTCGCCAACCTTCCCTATTATTCATTGCCCCTGGGAGTTCTTCTGCGCGGCCGCAAGCATCTTCACATAATTGGTCAATGTAGGTCATTGCTGGGCGGTCCACACTAGCATGTCCATATTTTGGTCTCCACGTGAGAACGTCGCTTATCAGCTCGTACCTGCATTTCTAGTAGTGTCCTGCATGCCTAGACCGTCCCACTCGGATGGTTTGTAAGATAAGGGGGGGCGACAGGTGGCCACACAGCCGCTTCCTTGTGGGGTGCTGTTTCCACGACATATTCTTTTGCCAATACATAGTAATATATTTCCATTGTTGTATCAAAGCTAATTTAACAACTGAGGGTTTTTTTATGTCATTGCGTGTTGATAGATGAAACCTGCTTTGATAGATTTTACTAGAAGCGGCAACCCGGCGTTTTCTCGGTTGAAGAGGGCAAACATATACTCTCGCAGGTCCCTTGACTGACTCGTGAGTTGGATCCTCGCAGGATACCCCATTAAAATCCCTACGTAAAAATACGTTGCGATAATCTGGCCTGGTATAGCGTTAGAAAAAAAGTGCACAGACATGACCCCCCCCCTAAAAAAAACAGTTTCTCCTATTTATAATATTAAATGCAAAATAATCCATACTGTTATCATTTAAATTATATATTTTTTATTATTCTCACGAATATAAATCAAATATTCATTATTTTACTCAAAAAGAAATATCTGGTGATAGTGAATGCGAATATATATTTACTTTGTCGTTAATTGTTTTATTTTCATAGTTTCTCCCGGACATATATACATACATACAGACCGACTTTATATATGTATAGATGGAAGGATGCAATAGAAATTAATTAGCACAAATACTTAAAGAAATTTATTGGCTATTGGACAGGTTATATGATAAATAATTTCCGATATTTGTCGGGAAAATCCACTTCATTCTGTTTCTTTAATTGTTGGCGCGAAATCTGTTTAAACCAGGGCTTCCCAAAATGAATGGCTGGTTGCTTGATTGCTTGGGTTTTACGGTATATCAAATCTTGTTGGGTTATCTTATGCCGAAGACATTTTATTTTATTCAAATTTTTAAAAACATTTTTAAAAACACATTTTCTCTATTTAACCAACTAATACAAAATAATAAGAAAAGATTTTTGAAACATATTGCCTGAGGGGTGAGTTAAAAATTCAATGTCAGCGAATTTGTACCGTAAGTAAGTAAAATCATCAAATTCATTAAAGGATTAAAAAATAAAACAATTTGAAATGTAAACTTTAAATATGTATTAAAATAAAACAAACTATATATAGATATATAATACCAGTCATGTATTTGTTAAAACTTGTTTTAAAAAACAATGAGGACTGTCTAATATTGCATGTTCAAATTTTGAATATTTATTCTATGTTATGACGATTTTGGGTAATGTGACGTAAGCAGTGACGTGATTTTTGTTACAGACAACCGGAAGCGAATCTCCATTATTAATAGAGATAGAATTGACCTTAACAGGTACTACCATTACGGATCAGAATAGACCTGGGAGTAATGGTGATTAAGGGGTATTCCACACACCCAGCGGCCGGTTTAGCTCAATCGGTAGAGTGTTCGGCTAGGAATCTCAAGGTTCTCGATTCGATACTGGCCCCCGCCAACTCAGCGTATGAGTAGCACAGAGACCTGTGCGGTAAAGTAAGAAGATGATGGTATGTGTGGCGCTCCACCTCAGATGTTCATATAATCTCCTTGGTCTAGCGCTAGTGAAAAGGGGATAGACTCTCTCGCTGATTGGCTGATACCGACATTAGGCCGCCCCGACAACTTTACTTTACTTACTTTATCACATTCCCTACAACTAAAAATTGGAACTTCATCATCAGATGCAGGTTAACATTATACCCAGAACGCCATCTTCTAGCACATATATGATAAAAGGGTTACGGGTTTGCTATGTGAGGGATGGGCTATGGTTTTAATACCTATCAAAAAGGAATAAAACAAAACGCCTTCACAAGGTTTTACACCCGCCCTGTCGGCTGGGGCGTTAGAATGCACGGACTGCACCTCTGCAGACTCCCCCAATGGGGCCACCTGTTGGCCGTGGGTGGCGACCCGTGATGCTTAAAGATAGAGCCCAGGTGGATGAGCAGTTCATGACATGCAATACTCCACTTTGGCCCTATCTTGGTCTAGACGGGCGGTCGGAGAGGCCCCCTCCGATCAATCGGCTGGTCACGTTAAGCCCAGCACCTATATGATTTTCCCAACCCTATTGCCCTTATGGCAAGCCCCAACCCCTTTTTATCATATGGGTGCTAGAAGGCGGTGACTGCGGGTCTACATGGCCTGGGAATGACGTTAAACTCTATCTGATGGTGAGGTTCCAGTTTTGGAGGATTGGGGAATGTGGAGCACCCCATTCATCATGCTCCCTGGTCCACTCTGACCCGGAGTTGTAGTACCTGTTAGGGTCCCATCTATGGGTTAAATATAAAAATGTATTAATAAAAAAATGTATCATCCATTAAGAATTGATTTATTTCAAAACTTTATCGGCATTAAATGACCCACTGATGTTGATATGCCGTAAAACAAAACAAACCAAAAACAAAAAAAAAGGTTTTACACGCCGTAAAATCCAACCAACCAACCTAATAGACATGTTAGCAAATTTTTGTATATATATATATATCTGTTGTAGGTAACTTTGAAGTAAATTGTACGATGGAAAACTGAACCAATTGAGAAAAAAAATAAATGAATAAATAAATAAGATAGCGCGTTTTAACTGCACTGTGGGTTTTTATTTCCATAGCAGCGTCCAATTCCAACGTTAGCAAGAACGAATAAAGATGCACATTGCCGACAGATCAAAAGAAAGAAAAATGGCGATCGTTATCATAAACTGGTTCTTTTTTTTTTAATCAGTGACCCAGAGAAAATGAAAGTAAGCAATATTTCTAAGTAGATTTCACTCCAAAGTCAGAATCGAGTTTTGCTCAATTTTCTGTCTCGATTGGAAATGTATTCGTCTGGACTTTAGAAACGATGCTCGCCTGTTCTGTGTCTCGCACGAAATGACTATCAATGGGTTCGTGTGTAAATACCAAAATTATATGATTTAATAAAATATACACAGAGAAAATGGACAAAGAAAAAATTTTTAAAAATGACTGATGAATTGGTTTTTGTGGCGCAAATTGCAATGCGAAATTGTTTCCTGAACATCTTTGAAGAGCCAATTTGTGTTTGTCTTCAGTTCATAAGCATTATCAATGTGTTATTTCATTTCTAAATTTACTTGAATGGCACAAATAGATGTCTTGTTTACTGCTTATGAACAGACCTGAATCATTGCTATGATACTGCTAGTGAAAAGGTTTACTCATAAAGGGTGTTTGGTTCATTGGTTATTTTGTTTAATGGCATATCAACCCTTGTAGGCTATGTTATTTGAAGCGAGAATTATGCCCCTGATAACCGATTTTTTAAAGAAATAAAATTTAGAATTAAATGAATCTCGCTTTGATCGAAGTATTCCGGATCTTCACTTGTTAAGTCAGTTTCAGAACTGTCAGGTATTTTTTGTAGTGGGTGCTGTTTTATGGTTCAATATTTTATTTATGAACTTTCAGTATTTTGTTAAAATCTTAATGCTTAAACCGAAGAAATGTTTAAAAGATTAACCCTCTGTTGATAGCATCTAATCAGTCAATAGACACTATTCAATAGATTTATTTGAGGGTGAGTAGCAATTTAATTTGGTTACAAGTATCGGAAATTGGGTTATCTGCCCCTATTAGTCTCTGGAATCAGACGCCAGGGGCAGACCCCTAAAATTCAATAGAACAGGCCCGACAGGCAATGGGTACAGTACTAGCTGATACTAGCAGAAGAATAGAACTACAGCGACTTTACCGGACAACTTAGAGACATTGCAAAGACCTATACAACTAAGATAAGTGTATTTGAAACTCCTTCTATTACCTAAAAATATATCCCCGCCAGGAGAAATCCTCTGGCAACTCTGAAAGACATTTACACAACTCTGAAAGACACTTACACAGCTCTCAAAGACATTTACAGAATTGTATACACTCTAACACATTATTACTAACCCAGAATAAACTGTTTACCCAATTATATACTCTTATAATTGACTTGTACCTTTCCTTCATAAAAGTCATATTTGTAACGCTATTTGTTCACTTTATTCCTGTAAAAGGTTTGAGGAGCCCTGGTTTAAAAATGAATTTTATCTATATCACTTTTAATCGATATCACTTACACATGTGTTTCGGTCTGTTTATCAAAATGTATACGGATTTACGTTATTATTATTATTAAAATAATCAGATGGTGTTTGAAATGATGATTTTCCTATTATTATTATCATCATCATTTCAAACCCCATCTGATTATTTTAATAATAATAATAACGGAAATCCGTATACATGTTGATAAACAGACCGAAACACATGTGTAAGTGATATCGATTAAAAGTGATATCGATAAAATTCATTTTTATCCATCTACATTTCTTTTCTTTACTCATTTTTTTCCTCATAATGTCGGATTCATTTCCCATTTTCACACACACACACACACACACACATATATATATATATATATATATATATATATATATATATATATGAATAAGATATAATGAAAAAACAAACGATGTTTACAACGGAAATAGGCTCATCAGAAGAGAAAGTGTGCAAACCGTTTCTCTTCTGATGAGCCTATTTCAGTTGTAAACATCGTTTGTTTTTCATTATATCTTATTCATACTGTCGGATTAATTTCCATTTTATTTTCATATATATATATATTATAATATATATATATATATATATATGGTATTTGTGGAAAAGATGACTTACCGGTGAAAATGGTCACAATGGTTAGTTGATGCAAGTTTCACAATGATAAAGCAGCTATATAGCAAATAAAATGTGCTCAATACGTGAGTAGAGCAAATTTATTATAATAATGGTACACAATAATAACCTACTCGAGTTTCACTACGAGGATGAGGTCGATTGCACGTGTGTATTTTTTGCGATGACGGTCATCGGTAAAAAATAGACACGTGCAATCGACTGAAATTAATCCAGTGGATTTAACCCTGAAGATCCTTATGGTGAAACTCGAGTAGGTCATTATTGTGTACCATTAGTATAATATATATTTTTCTTAAGATTCCAGGATGAAAAGTTCCTTTGTTAGGAGACTTCTAAAATATCGGAGACATAGGGAGATGCCCATTACTGTCTGTATCAAATCATTTAGTTTTGTTTTGTACTTGTCTGTAATTGTGTTTTTGTATTCTTCCAAATTATTTGTGTGTGTGTTTGTGCATTTATGTCCAAATATACATTCATTGAAGGTATATATATATATATATATATATATATATATATATATATATATATATATATTCAATTAATGTATATGCTATGTTTTCGTCTGATCACCTTAGAAAAACAAAATTTCAAAGAGAATATTTGCACACGACATATACAATATTAATACCATATCTTTATACAAATCAAATTCTGTTCAGTGATTCATCTGCTATTTACCAAAAATGTCTTCTTATATTACCTTTCTTACCATTATTTCCGAGGTTACCCAATTCAATTTTAAGATATCTTATAGCATTGATCTTTTTTATTTGATTAAAAAAATATATATTTCTGAAAGTGTATTACTCTATTAGCAAAAAAAAAAAAACTCTAATTGGCTAATTGTCTTGTTTTTGTGTTCTTTTAAATCTGTCTTGGCAGTGAATTTTAGTTTTAAAAAAATGTGACAAGAAAGAAAGCTACTTTCTTTTAGCAAGATCGTATGTAAAGATGTAGGTTGGAGGTATAGGCATCTAGCGAGTACCGAACTCACTATTCAATAGTAATGGGTCCGTGAGTCTAGCTAGCCAACCATTACACCACGATGAGACGCCAAACGTATGTTTATATGTACATCATCATCATCATCATCATCATCAGGTCGCGCATACAGGATGTTATTCCCATGATTCCCTGTCTGTCTGTCTCTGTCTCTGTTTCTCTCTCTGTCTCTCCCCCTCTCTTTGTCTGTCTGTCTGTCTGTCTGTCTCTCTCTCTCTCTAGATGTTATATAGCCCTTCTTCGCTACACTGGATAGGTATCTGTTATATACTTCTCTTACTTCTTACTCTGTCGTCTATTCTTCTGGCCGGTATATCTTCTACAGGTCTCGTCTGGTCTTCTATTGAGGATTCCGGGTCTGGTTTCTGTTGGGGATCTCTCGTTATCAGAAGCCCTGTGCTATTGTTAGTTTTTGGTAATAAACACAAGACTTCGATTTACTTTTGATGTTACTTTATTCGTAGAACCCCAGACCAGACAATCACGCAGTGAGACTCACATCTTGCTAGCTTGGCTTCTAACTTCTAACTCTAACTAACTGAGCTGCTTACCCCTTAAACCGGAAGGGGCTTCTATCGGGGTTCCCGGTTCTCACAGTTTATCCCGCAAGGCAAGGTCAGAGTGAGATCAAGCATTGACACTCACTCTCAAGGCCATCAGCTGTACTGATCGCCATAATGATTTCTACACTATTGTCATAATCATTAGTTATCTAATGATTATGTAACATAGATTACAACAGTTTGAATCAGCTAAATTACAGAGAAGATTCCTGGAGACTTTGGAGACTTGCTGTCACCCAGACTTCAGTGAAAATCCACTAGTTAAAACTCCTGTGAAAAACTCATAAGAGTAATATAAAAATAATGTGGTTGAACAGTTATATGGTTTCCTGTATTCCTATCGAATACTAATAAAAAATAGTCAAATGATTTCAATTATCATTAATACTAATAATTTTCATACATGTATGTGATTTTGAAATTTTCAAACAACTATAACGTTTCATGTAACTAATCTATATATTAATACTGGTGTTCCTAAAAAAATATGACCGTTATCATCTTGTAACCGTCCAATGCAAATGTAGACGGTCCAATGCAGATGAAAGGATTTAAAACAGAGGTGGGGGGTATAATCGAAAAATATTACAACAACTGAAACTTACTCTTCCATCACTCCCGTCTTTCATTACTAAATTTTCCTAATTTAACAATTTAGTTAAAATAGAAAGTAAATAATACAATTACAGTTATTTCTTCTTATTAATGGATTGTTAATGGTTCGCATACTCGCAGATTTTGCTCTCAAAGTTTGTTTTAATTATAATTTCGTCAATTTTGTGAAATTCTCAGGCCATTTTTTAACAGAAAAACGCTCACATTCACCGTAACTGGTAAATAATTTTAAAATCACAATATCAGTAAAAATGAAATAAAAAATTAGAAAAGAGAGATGATACAGTAAAACTGGTAAATAACTTTAAAATTACAATGTCAGTTACGAGCTTACTGTTTTTAATTCATCATTGCTACATATTACCAGTCCTCGACAACACAGCGTATGAGTAGCACATGGATCTGTGCGGTAAAGTAAGGAGCTGATGGTGGGTGTGGCGCCCCACCTCAGATGCTAAAACAATCTCCTTAGTCTAGCACTAGTGAAAAGGGGATAGACTCCCTCGCTGACTGGTTGATACCGACTTTAGGCCGCCCAGTCGACTTTACTTTACATATTACTACATTATTATTGTATTAATGAGTTAGACTGTCTTTAGAATGTGTTTGGGAAGCGTATTTTAGCGTATATAATACCATACATAGGCATTTTAAAACTGCATCAATAATTTGTAGATTTTCGGGATTCACGGAAGGGGAAGGAACGTAACCCCCGCGAATAACGGGAGGATACTGTACTAAATAAAGCCTAAATATGTTTTCCCAACTTGGTGTTTTTTTTTTTAATTATTCCATTACGAAGACTTTTTACCAAGAACAAATATGCATTTTATTCCATGTTTTAGTGGTAGATGGTACGTGAAAAGGTTTCTTCAACATGACTGATAGAAATCTATCTTTCTCTGCAGCACGCTGACGAAACCATTAAAATACCGCCACAGGTTTCAGACTTTCTCACAGTCCATCTTAACGCTATCGCTTCCCTTTCTACCTATCACCTAACGACCCATTTCAACGCTGCTGCCCACGTGAGTCAGGGAAAAGCGAATCTTCTTTGACAAGATGATATACTTTTACTGATGCTGTGTCCACTTCTAACGATTTCGTATTCTTTGAAGTAACGTTCAGTTATAGACCTTCGTTAGTATGGATGCTCAGTGTGTCTTTTGTACACGTTGCCCTACACACAGTGAAAACAATTCTGTGCCGAGGTCTTCTCTCCGCTGTGATTAAAGCTAGCAGTAATTTTTTACTATCTTAGCACTTCCGTTGGGCCGTCATTTTCCTGTCACACGAGTGAATAGGATCGATCTAAAAAAGCAGATCATAAGAATCTATCGATCTATCTATCTATCTATCTATCTATCTATCTATCTATCTCCTTTGTCACCTGTCTCATCTATATCTATCTATCTATCTATTTATCTATCTATCTCCTTTGTCACCTGTCCCTTCTATCTATCTATCAATCTATCAATCAATCAATCAATCTATCTATCTATCTATCTATCTATTTATCTATCTCCTTTGTTACCTGTCCCTTCTATCTATCTATCTATCTATCTCCTTTGTCCCCTGTCTCTTCCACCTACCTACCTACCTATCTATCTCTCTCTCTCTCTCTCTCTATATATATATATATATATATATATATATATATATATATCGTCACCTGTCCCTTCTATCTATCTATCTATCTATCTCCTTTGTCACCAGTCCCTTCTATCTATCTATCGATCTATCTATCTATCTATCTCCTTTGTCACTTGTCCCTTGTATCTATCTATCTATCTATCTATCTATCTCCTTTGTCACCTGTCCCTTCTATCTATCTATCTATCTATCTCTTTTGTCACCTGTCCCTTCTATCTATCTATCTATCTATCTATCTATCTCCTTTGTCACTTGTCCCTTCTATCTATCTATCTATCTATCTACCTATCTATCTCCTTTGTTACCTGTCCCTTCTTGCTATCTATCTATCTATCTATCTATCTATCTCCTTTGTCACCTGTCCCTTCTATCTATCTATCTATCTATCTATCTATCTCCTTTATCACCTATCCCTTCTATCTATCTATCTATCTATCTATCTATCTATCTATCTATCTCCTTTGTCACCTGTCCCTTCTATCTATCTATCTATCTATCTATCTATCTCTTTTGTTACCTGTCCCTTCTATCTATCTATCTATCTATCTATCTATCCCCTTTGTCACCTGTCCCTTCTATCTATATATCAATCTATCAATCAATCAATCTACCTATCTATCTATCTATCTATCTCCTTTGTCACCTGTCCCTTGTATCTATCTATCTATCTATCTATCTATCTATCTATCTATCTATCTATCTCCTTTGTCACCTGTCCCTTCTATCTATCTATCTATCTATATATATATATATCTCCTTTATCACCTGTCCCTTCTATCTATCTATCTATCTATCTATCTATCTCCTTTGTCACCTGTCCGTTCTATCTATCTATCTATCTATCTATCTATCTATCTATCTATCTCTATCTATCTATCTATCTATCTATCTATCTATCTCCTTTATCACCTGTCCCTTCTATCTATCTATCTATCTATCTATATCTATCATCTATCTATCTATCTATCTATCTATCTATCTATCTATCTATCTCCTTTGTTACCTGTCCCTTCGATCTATCTATCTATCTATCTATCTATCTATCTATCTATCTCTTTATCACCTGTCCCTTCTATCTATCTATCTATCTATCTATCTATCTATCTATCTCCTTTATCACCTGTCCCTTCTATCTATCTATCAATCTATCATTCTATCTATCTATCTATCTATCGATCTATCTCCTTTGTTACCTGTCCCTTCGATCTATCTATCTATCTATCTATCTATCTCCTTTATCACCTGTCCCTTCTATCTATCTATCTATCTATCTATCTATCTCCTTTATCACCTGTCCCTTCTATCTATCTATCAATCTATCATTCTATCTATCTATCTATCTATCTATCTATTTATCTCCTTTGTCACCTGTCCCTTGTATCTATCTATCTATCTATCTATCTATCTCTTTTGTTACCTGTCCCTTATTTCTATCTATCTATCTATCTATCTATCTCCTTTGTTACCTGTCCCTTCTTGCTATCTATCTATCTATCTATCTATCTATCTCCTTTGTCACCTGTCCCTTCTATATCTATCTATCTATCTATCTATCTATTTATCTCCTTTGTCACCTGTACTTCTATCTATCTATCTATCTATCTATCTATCTATCTATCTCCTTTGTCACCTGTACTTCTATCTATCTATCTATCTATCTATCTATCTATCTCCTTTGTCACCTGTCCCTTCTATCTATCTATCTATCTATCTATTTATCTCCTTTGTCACCTGTACTTCTATCTATCTATCTATCTATCTATCTATCTCCTTTGTCACCTGTACTTACTATCATCTATCTATCTATCTATCTATCTATCTATCTATCTATCTATCTATCTCCTTTGTCACCAGTCCCTTCTATCTATCTATCTATCTATCTATATATCTCCTTAGTCACCTGTCCCTTCTATCTATCTATCTATCTATCTATCTATCTCCTTTGTCACCTGTCCCTTCTATCTATCATCTATCTATCTATCTATCTATCTCCTTTGTCACCTGTCCCTTCTATCTATCTATCTATCTATCTATCTATCTATCTATCTCCTTTGTCACCAGTCCCTTATCTATCATCTATCTACTATCATATCTTCTATCTATCTATCTATCTATCTATCTATCTATCTATCCTCTGTCACCTGTCCCTTCTATCTATCTATCTATCTATCTATCTATCTATCTATCTATCTCCTTTGTCACCTGTACTTCTATCTATCTGTAGCAATATGACCCTTGTGAGCTAGAACTGCTAATGGAAGGAGGAGGAATATAAATAACAAAGGCTTAAAAAATAGTGATGACCCAAAAGAGGAGAGCGATGGTTTTGACCGTAGCGTGACCCCGAACGAAGAATTTAGGGGCAAGCGGAAGTCGGGTGTTGACCGGAAGTCGGGTGTTGACCGGAAGTCACGTGGTGACGTGGGGAAGGAAGAAAGGTTTCGTCCTCTTTTTGCCGGCGTCCGTCGTGGGGGACAGACCTGATTAGAGACCCCAGGAATCTAGTAGTGTTCTATCTCTCTCGTTCTCTCTGCCTCCCTTCCTCCCTGGTAGAAGCCACTAGACGAGCACGTTAATAAAGGCTGGGAGTTGTGACGACATGTTTCTCGTGTTATGATTTTTTATCGGAGTTTTAGTACCGTGAGTATTGCAACGTAACATATATCGTTTTGGTGCCCGTTGACCTCGGGAGTTCAGGCACGGACTCATAAGGAACCAGTTACCACGACAACGAGGGGATACGAAAAAAAAAAAAACATCGGCCGTAATTGTAACAGAAACTAACGTAAACGAAAGAAAGAGCGAGTCAAACAAACAAAGAAAAAGGACCCACGTGTGACGAAAAAAAAAAGGGAGTGACCTGTTGAGAAACGAGAGAGAAAAAAAAAAAAAAAACAGAAGTAAAAGAAAAAGAAAAGAGCAACAACAGCGAGCATTTGAAGAGAAAAAAGGGCTTAAAAAAGAAAAACAAACAAAAGAAAAAGGACCCACGTGTGACGAAAAAAAAAAAGGGAGCAACCTTTAAAATCTTATTAAAGGAGATGAACGACAACAACGCGTCAACAGACAATTGAGAACTTTAAAAAAAAAAAAAAAAAAAAACGGACCCACGTGTGAAGAAAACAAAAAGAATTTTTTAAAAAAAGGAGCCACGTGTGAAGAAAACAAAAAGATTTAAAGAAGAAAAAAAAGGACGAGAAAAAAAAACAACAGCAACTAACAATTAAAGAAGAAGAAAAGGACTTATAAAAGAAGGAGAAACCCACGTGTAGAAAAAAAATATACGTCCACGTGTGAATTTTAAAAAAAAAAAAAAAAAAGAAAAGACGGAATTAATGAACTTTACAAAGAAAAAAGAACTTTAAAAAAAAAAAAAAAAAAGGACAAATATACGTAGAAGTGACAAGGTAGGTGATAATTTTTTTTTCTCTTGTTCTACAGTTGTGTAATTTTTTTCTCTTCACTAGTTATTGATATCATTAATATTAGTATAAGTCTTCTGTTATTCTGTGACTGAAATTGTTTATGCGAAATGGAGTCTCAGACTATTAAAGAGTTTTTGCAGAATCTCACCGCAGGCTTGGTTGATGCATTAAATTCTGTAACGAGTGCTTTAAAAAGTGTTGAAAAGGGGTTGGATAGGGCCTATCAAAGAACACTTTTAGAGGATAGATTAAGAACAAGTAACAATAGGAAAAAATTTAACAAGCGGAGTAGAAACGTACCTACAGTGAGGAATTGCAATGTGCATCCTCAGATAGGTAATAGAGACCAGACTGGACGTTGTTGGGGGTGTAATAGCAAGTATCACCTCATTAGAAATTGTCCCGTAAAAAATTAATAAAAAGTGGATGGCACCTACCCCTAAAAGCACATCCGAACAAATTAAAAATAGAGACAAGCATGGGATAGCCCTCAAAAATCAGCACCACGCTTTGTCTAATATGAATGGCAAAACTAAGGAGGGCACACAAGTCCATTCTACGTCCTCGGAACATATCTCAGAAAATAAAGATAAATATACAGCTATTAAGAGAGAAAACTCCGATAAGGACACTAATACTTCACATAGTGATGTGGATACCGAGGGTACAAATCACACGGGTGAAGGTGATAGGAACAATGAACAACTAAGTCCCAATAGAAAAAAAGAAAAAGAAAGAGAAATTTAACAGACAGGTGGACGTTAATAATAATAAAAATGATTTTGGAGTAATGGCTAAAATGGAAAAGCCACAAAATAACTCCAACAGTGAATAGCATCACAAAAGATTCCCCTAAAACAGTAAGGGCTAAGGTAAATACCACACCGTCAGATAGTGACTACAGAGAAATAAAAGAATATGTTCCCCTAATGGAAAGGAAAATAGCTATGCTTAGAGTTGCAATGAAAGAAAGTATTGAGAACGCTGGGAGTACAAAAGATTATGGTAGTAGCAGCGAGCTCAACCCGGGGTCAACCAGTGCTGCCCACAAGGAAACATGATACTCCACCAAACAGCGACTATGAAGATAGCTTTAAAGGCCTGTGGTTCAAGTGTTTGTTCACACAGCAGATACCTTCCAGAAAAAACCTAGTTTTGGCGCTCGAAATAAATTAGAGATAGATGAATGAAAAAAAAAAAAAAGAAAAGAAAGGATGAGAAAAATGATAAAATGAAAATACGAATTACACGGAATATGAGATGGAATAATGACGAAAAAAAAAAAAAAAAAAGATAAATAAATGAAAAAAACTGAAAGGGATTAAAATGAATAGATACAAAAAGAAAAGGAATAATAGAGAAAAGAATTATTGACCAGCTGAAGAAGGCGACGATAACGCCGTTGCTTGAAAAAAAAAGCTATAAATCAGTATAGTCTGCAATTGATAAGAATGAAAAAAATAAATGAGTAATTTTTTTTTTTAAATTCAAATTGGAGAGAGTATTTCCTAAAAAAAATGAAAAAAAAAAAGAAAAAAAAAAAAATGAACAAATAAGTAAGTAAGGTCAGAGCACAATTGTGGAAGAAGGAGGAGAATATCACCTGCTTTAATGATTTTGTAAATGTTCTTTTTACTTTATATATGTATGTGTTTTTTGTATTATTGTAAAATTGAATGCTCGTGTGGCTCTATCGGAGAGAGGAAGGTCTATATCGGATAGAAGGAAAAAAAAAAAAATCTAATGAATAATTACGCATATTCTTGGAAAAAGAGATACTTTTGAAAATTTTTTACGGGGTAAAAATTTTAGAATGATGGTAAGGGAGGAATTGTAGCAATATGACCCTTGTGAGCTAGAACTGCTAATGGAAGGAGGAGGAATATAAATAACAAAGGCTTAAAAAATAGTGATGACCCAAAAGAGGAGAGCGATGGTTTGACGTAGCGTGACCCCGAACGAAGAATTGAGGGGCAAGCGGAAGTCGGGTGTGACCGGAAGTCGGGTGTTGACCGGAAGTCACGTGGTGACGTGGGGGAAGGAAGAAGGTTTCGTCCTCTTTTTTGCCGGCGTCCTGTCGTGGGGGACAGACCTGATTAGAGACCCCCAGGAATCTAGTAGTGTTCTATCTCTCTCGTTCTCTCTGCCTCCCTTCCTCCCGGTAAGAAGCCACTAGACGAGCACGTTAATAAAGGCTGGGAGTTGTGACGACATGTTTCTCGTGTGATTTTTTAATCGGAGTTTTAGTACCTGTGAGTATTGCACTACTATCTATCTATCTATCTATCTCCTTTGTCACCTGTCCCTTCTATCTATCTATCTAATCTATCTATCTCCTTTGTCACATTTAACCCATAGATGGGACCCTAAACAGGTAATACCACTCCGGGTCAGAGTGGACCAGGGAGCCATGGTGATAAAGGGTGCTCAACATTCCACAAAACATCCAAACAGCGAACGTCACCATCAGAATAGAGTTTAAACGTCATTCCCAGGACATGTAGACCCTTCATCCACCGCCTTCTGGCACTCATATATACAAAAGGGGTTGGGGCTTGCCAAAGGCAATAGGTTGGGAAAATCATATAGGTGCTAGGGCTTCACGTGACTAGCCGATTGATCGGAGGGCCTCTCCGACCGCCCGTCCAGCCTAAGATAGGGCCAAAGTGAAGTATTTGCAAGTCATGAACTGCTCATCCACCTGGGCTCTATCCTTAAGCATCTCGAGGTCGCCACCCTACAGGCCAACAGGTGGCCCCATTGGGGGAGTCTTACCCCTCTGCAGAGGTGCAGTCGGTGTATTTCTAACGCCCCACCGACAAGGCGGATATTACAAAGGGACAGGTGACAAAGGAGATATATAGAAGATAGATAGATAGAAAGGACAGGTGACAAAGGAGATAGATAGATAGATAGATAGATGAAGGGACAGGTGACAAAGGAGATAATATAGATAGATAGATAGATAGATAGATACAAGGGACAGGTGACAAAGGAGAGATTGATAGATAGATAGATAGATAGATAGATAGAAGGGACAGGTAGACAAAGGAATAGATAGATTAGATAGATAGATAGATAGAAGGAGACAGGTGACAAAGGAGATAGATAGATAAGATAGATAGATAGAAAGGACAGGTGACAAACGAGATAGATAGATAGATAAGATAGATAGAAGGACAGGTGACAAAGGAGATATATAGATAGATAGATTAGATAGATAGAAGCCGGACAGGCGACAAAGGAGTAATATAAGATTAGATAGATAGATAGATAGATAGAACGGACACGGTNAAAGAGAGAGATCTATCTATCTATCTATTTCTATCTCCTTTGTCACCTGTCCTTCTATCTAATCTATCTATCTATCTACTCTATCTCCTTTATCACCTGTCCCTTCTTTCTATCTATCTATCTATCTATCTATCTATCTCTATCTTGTCACCTTGTCCTTTCTAATCTATCTATTATCTATCTATCTATTATCTATCTATCTCTATTATGTCCCTGTCCTTCCTAATCTATCTATCTATCTATCTATCTCTATCTTTGTCCCTGTCCTTCTATCTATCTATCTATCTATCTATCTCTTTATCACCTGTCCCTTTCTATCTATCTATCTATCTTCTATCTCCTTTGTCACCTGTCCCTTCTATCTATCTATCCTATCTATCTCCTTTGTCAATTATATCTATCTATCAATCTATCTATCTATCTAAATCTGTCGCCCTTCACCTGTCCTTCTATCTATCTATCTATCTATCTATGTATCTATCTATCTATCTATCTCTTCCTTTGTCACCTGTCCGCTTCTATCTATCTATCTATCTATCTATCTATCTATCTCCTTTGTCACCT
>CM042155.1:79283524-79288524 GCA_023376005.1 Doryteuthis pealeii | reverse complement strand
GCAATGACGAACTCATAAGTGACGTTCTCCTTTTGATAGCAACACAAAAAGACACCAGTGTAAGTGAAACAACAAATACCTACACTAATAAGCTTAGTGTAGATTCTGAATGACGTGCCAGGCCAGGAAAGATGGCACATAGGAACAGGTGGCGAAGGATATATATATATATATATATATATATATATATATATAGAGAGAGAGAGAGAGAGAGGGGCGACAGACAGACATAAATCATAAATAGATAAGATCAATGCGGATTCTGAATGGCGTGCAGAAGATCAGCCAGGATAACTTATAGGGACAAGTTGTGACAGGATGGATAGATATTACTTATATATATATATATATATATATATATATATATATATAGAGAGAGAGAGAGAGAGAGACAGACAGACAGACAGACAGACAGACAGACAGAGAGACAGAGACAGAGAGAGAGAGAGAGAGAGAATATATATATATAGAGAGAGAGAGGTCACCAAACTTTTTTCACTGTGGGTCGCATGATTGAAAAAAATAACGTGCACAATGATTATTGTGTTCAAAGCAGATCGCTTCAAATTATACATTCTGATCAAATGTAATTCTATTAAAATCTTAGGGTTTGCTCCTTCCAAAAATGTTTGTCTCATAACTTTTGACCTATTCGTTGCTTCATTGTAGCTCTTTAAAAATTGCCTTTGTTTTTTTTTTCAAGCAGTCGTAACAAGTGAAAATTCAGCATCGTGTAAGTAACATGTGAAATGCTGTCACACACGAAATGTTGTAACCTACCTACAGTATTCAAGTCCATGAAGATTTAGTAAGCTTAACATAATATTTGAATTTAAATTGGTATCAGAATATTTCGCGTTCCTTTCGTTTTAACAGATTCAAGTAAGGTCGGCGGGCCTGATAAAATGCCTTCGCGGGCCGGATTCTAAACCACGGGCCGTAGTTTAGTAACCCCTGATACAGATGTCACATAATCTATGCGGTTGCATAAGATTATTGTCAATCCCCTGTATTTCTGAGGGGATGGCCCTTTTCATATCATGGCCGGGTCCTTAAATGGAAAATTACAGAAGCCCGCCAAAATACGTGAAGTCACGTGGGACCTGTTCGGTCGCCAGTTGGCAGTTAGACGTCAGGCAGAGCAGTCGGCCATTTTAGGTCCTGCCTAAAACTGGAACTCACGCGCGCTATGTTAGTTAGAGGATTATGTATTGCGAAGGAAATAAAAGTTTGGATAATTAATATGTTCTTGTGGTTAATGAATGTCTTGGTAACAAGACTAAGAAATGACGACCAGCCAGCAGGAACATAGCGGTAGAAGATGCCAGACCAAGTCAAGATAGATGATAGAAATACCAAAGACGGTCAGAATACTAAAGACGACCAAGAAATAGAATTAAAGAAAGAGGTATGCAACATTATAATTACTAGCAAATATATGCACCCTCCGGGTGCAAGTATTTAAGTTTTAATATAATAATATATCATATTAAATTAGAAAGGCAAACGAAACTGAATAAGAATGCAGATAAAAAGATTAGTAACAGAGGGGGTATGATTGAAAAATAGAACAACTTTGAAACTAACTCTTCCATCATTTTCCATTACTCCCTTCTTTCATTGGTAAATTTTCCTAATTTAACTATTTAGTTAAAATAGGAAATAAAGAATAAAATTGTAGTTATTTCTTCTTGCTAATGGATTTCTTTTAAGATTTATCCCCGAGATTTTTGCTCATATTCAATAAGGTAAAACCAAACAATTAGAAATCAATAATACTAAACATGTATTTATTAAAATCAAATATTTAATATCAATATGCAAATTAGCCTTCCCATTCACACTGTAAACCGCTATTTTGTTGTATATATAAATACAATTGCATGTTGTTAGTATGTAGATTTATTCAACAGTCTTAATGATGTAAAACAATTTTATTAATAATTAAGGTTTAAAAAGAAATTAAATCATGGAGAATGTGATGTAAATAACAAAGGGAATTGTAACTTGTATAGTAATATAGTTTCGGTTATAGACAGACAAACACACAATCTCCATTATAATAAGATTTAGTGCCAGTGAAGAAGGCGCTATGCAACACAGATTAATAGTATTATAATATGGATTATAATTCTTATATTTGTTGCTGCTGTTAAAAAATCTCCATTGCTAACTTCCGTTTCCGTTCCAAAATTCGTCTAAGTGTTCTAACACATAACGTAAGTTATGTAATATTTTAATGAAGGACTTTCTGACATTTTTTTTCTGTAAAACAAGAACACAATTGTCACCTTCGTTTTCTGGAGGTGTCTGTAGATTTCCTGATTATTTTTTTTTATTATCAATATTCGGCCTTGTGTTTTGGTGCGGTTAGTTAGAAAGACAAAAAAGAATTAATCCAATTTGTAAGAAAATAATCATCGCAAGAATTGTCTGTTCAATCATTAATGAGTTGTCTGCGTAACTTTTTCTTTGTTTTCTCTCTCTCTCTCTCTCTCTCTCTCTCTCTCTCTCTCTCTCTCTCTCCCTCTCTCTCTCTCTCTCTCTCTCTCTCTCTCTCTCTCTCAAACACACACTCTCTTTTCCTCTCTCTCACACACTCTCTCTTACACACACACACACATACGCTCTCTCTCTCTCACACACATACACATTTCTCTCTCTCTCTCTCTCACTCACCCTCTCTCTCCATCTCTCTCTTTCTCTCTCTCAAACACACACACACACACTCTTTTTCTCTCTCACTCACACACACACACACTCTCTCTCTCTCTCTCTCTCTCTCTCTCTCTCTCAGTCTCTTTCTCTCTAAAACACACACACACTCTCTCTCTCCCTCTCTCTCAACACACACCACTCTCTCTTTCTCTCTCACTCACAAACTATCTCTCACACATACACACACACACTCTCTCTGCCCATCACACACACACACACTCTCTCAGACACACAAACACTCTCTCTTTCTCTCTCTCAAACACACACACTCTCTTATCTCTCACACACACACTCTCTCACACATACACACACACACTCTCTCTCTCTTACACACACTCTCTCACTCTCTCTCTCACACACCACACTCTCTCTCACAGACACACACACAACCACCCACCCCTCTCTCTCACACACTCTCACACACATACACTCTCTCTTCTCCTCTCACACACACACATTCTCTCTCACACACATACACACACTCACACACACACATTCTCTTTCTCACACACACTCACAGCCACCACCACCCTCTCTTTCTCTCCCCTCTCTCTCTCTCTCACACACACACACTCTTTCACACACACACACACACACACACACACACACTCACAACCACACCCTCTCTCTCTCTTTCTCTCTCTATCCCTCTCTCTGTCTCACACATACATACTCTCTCTCTCACACACACACTCTTTCTCCCCCCACACACTCTCTCTCTCTTTCTCACACACACACACACACACTCACAACCACCTCCTCTCCCCCTCTCTCTCTCTTTCACACACGTACACACTTTCTCTCTCTCTCTCTCTCTCACACACACACTCACATACACACACATTCTCTCTCTCTCTCTCTCACACACTGTCTCACACACACTCACAAACACCAACACACTCTCTCTCTCTCTCTCTCACACACACACACACACTTTCACACACACACACATACACTCACAACCACCTCTCTCTCTCTCTCTCTCTCACACACACACACTCTTTCTCTCTCTCACACACACACAGCCACACACTCTCTCACACACTCACTCATAACCTCTTCCTCTCCTCTCTCTATCTCTCTCTCTTACACACACACCCTTTCTCTCTCACACACACACACACTCACAACCACCTCCTCTCCCTCCCTCTATCTCTCTCTCTCACACACACACACTTTCTCTCTCTCTCACACACACACTCACATACACACACATTCTCTCTCTCTTTCTCTCTCTCTCACACAGACACACCCCCCCTCTCTCTCCCTCTCTCTCTCTCTCTCTCTCTCTCTCTCTCTCTCTCTCTCTCTCTCTCTGTGTGTGTATTACAAGTTAAGAAAAAAAAAGTATTTCCCATTCGAAGACATAAATCAGTTGTTTGGCAAGGAACACTATTGATCTGTCCATCTGAAAATGGCGACTATAAATTTCCTGGAATAACAACAGACCAGCCGAGGAAGGCGAGACCTTAAAGGGTTGTACATTTTTCATGAAGGAGAAGCCTAAAATTTGTATAGGTTTCCAAATACCAATTACCAGTGTTATTCAATCGATCGGCTTTGCTTGTTGTGACAGGATTTTGAAAAAGAAAACACATATAAAATCAGATTTTAAATCTATGATGATCACGTGATATCAACGGGATGAAAATGTGTTATTCATTAACAAAACAATGGCCAGGAAAATAGATACACTAAAGATCCGTTAGAATGTACACACAAAATAAACCCAATCCAATTTAGATTTTTCGGACCGTTGGTCTCATCTTTATTGCTATAGCAAAATAAATACACTAAACAACTATTGATATGTACCCACAAAATAAACCCAATCGTATTTAGATGTTTCGGACTGTGTTACATAATTATTAGATTCCTAATACTTATGTACAGTAGTGTAGAAACCAAAATGGCTGTTATAAGTTCAGCCGGCGGCCTTGAAGGATTGAGTGACACGGCTTGACCTCAGTCCTGATCCTCCTTCCGGTGGATACCGTGAGAATCGGTGGAGAAGACCCTCTTCCGGTTTAGATTAGAGAGAGTTTTAGTTTAGATCGGCCAAAACCACGACGGTGGTAAGTCGTGTTATGCACGCTGCCGACTCAATCTGCGCAGGTAGTCTGGATGGGATTTCAGAATAACATATTATCTAAGTTAAATCGAAGTCTTGTGTTTTTATCTAAAATCTACCAATGACACAGGGCTTCTGATAAAGAGAAATGCCCAATGGAAGACCAGACACGAAGTCCCCAAGACAAAGTCCAGACGCAAGAAGAAGAACG
>CM042155.1:79266024-79278524 GCA_023376005.1 Doryteuthis pealeii | reverse complement strand
ATTGTCGGCTAAAAAGGACATATCAAAAATAAACACATTGTTTGTTTACTTACTTTCATATATATATATATATATATATAATATTATATATATATATATATTATATATATATATATATATGCGTGTATGTATATATTCATATTTATGTAAAAGTAATTATAATAATGTACTTTCTTATGTATGTGATTTGTTTTTCCGTTTGTTTTTGTTTTTGTCTCTTTTTTGTATTGTCTTTTGTTTTATTATGTTTCTTTGTTTCTTTGGAGTTTTTTTTTGTAAATCAGCAAACGTAACTACTTAGTTAACAACGTGAGAATCTTGAATTTTTATTTCATTCTTGCTGTCCAAAAAAGAATGTCTGACGGTAATGTTTGGTAAATGGTAGCGATTGACTGACTGAAAGTGAAGGTTTCTCTACTATTTTTACCGACAAGCTGGGTATCTAATATTTTTCTCCCAATTGCTATTGGTTAGAGTATAACAAAGTACCAAAGTGTATTTGTGGCAAACTCTGGAACGATAGCATGAGCCAACTCCAATTCCAGCAGCAGTCGTCATTAGTAGCCGTTAGGTTTATGGAACAACATACACGCAAGTTGAATAGTCACAAGGGGCTTAGTATTTATTATCAGGCTCGCGTCGTGGGCTCTGTTTCGGATATGTATACCCTTCTTCTTTACTTCTTTACTTACTTCTTTCTTACTCTATTCTTCTGACCGTCTTTGGAATCTCATAACATCTTGTCTTGGTCTGGAATCTTCTAAGGTCTGGACTTCTTTTGGGGACTTCGGGTCTGGTCTTCTATTGGGGATTTCTCTTTATCAGAAGCCATTGTGTCATTGTTAGTTTTTAGAGGTAATAACACAAGACTCCGATTTGCTTTGATCTTACTTTATTTTTAAATCCCCAACCAGACATCTGCGCAGAGTGAGTCGGAGCGTGTATAACACGACTCACCACCGTCGTGGTTTCTCACCGACTGACTAAAATCTATTTCTAATCTAAACCGGAAGAGGTTCTCCTCCACCGATTCTCACGGTATCCACCGGAAGGTTAGGACTGAGGTCAAGCTTGTCACTCAATCTTCAAGGCCGTCAGCTGCACTTAAAACACCATCTTGTTTCTACACTATTGCACATAAATATTAGGTATCTAATAATTATGTAACACGGAGAGAAGGTAAGACAGAGAGAAAGAGAGAGAGGATACGGTTAAATTATTCTATCTTCTAAAATGGTATCAACTTCTATATCGCTGTCCCACACGAGGGACCAATGAAAAGAGAACGATTTTCTTCTTGCTCGTTACTCGTCACCACGTCACTTCCGCTTCCGGTCAACACCCGGAACTTCCAGATTTAGCTTTCAATTCCCCTTCCGGGGTCATTCCTCGATCAAGTTACTGGCAACCCGTTCTGTGTCTACTCCTCCAAAATTTCTCTAACAGTCCGAATACAGCTTTATTCCCACTCTCAAACTCTGGTAGACCCTAATAAATACGCTACATATTCAGCTGTTCTCGTCTCATAACTGCTCTCGACTACATCCTCGTGAGTGTTCATTCATGCCTGATTTGGCACCAGGAACCAATTATCTTTATATTAATACTCGCGTTCCTTAAAAGTACGACCGTTAATATCTTGCAGCACGCTCTGGTTAAAATTGAGACCGTCCAAATTGTCCAAGATGAAATGCAAAATGTAAATCCCGATAATCTGCTGTTGTTTATCCGACAAATGCATATTTCTTTTGTGTACCGTTACCCCAGCTAGATAATGGAACATTCCGTTTTTATTTTAAAGAAAGGGAAGAAAAACGACACGCTACACGGAAAAATATAATAATCAATAAAGAAATAAAAAAGGGATTAGAGAAAATATAGAGATAAGAGGTGAACACGCGAAAGCGATAACGCTAATCTGTTTCACTCAAACATAATGAAAAGATGAAAAGAATGAAAGAAAGAAAAAAAGAGAGAGAAGAAATTAAACGAAAATTATCATACTTTTTTACATATTTGAACTATTAGCAATAGCTCCTTAATTAAACATTTCAAAGGTTGTAATAAGTTAAAATTATCATACTGTGGTATATCCACAGGGTCCTGCCCTAATAAGTATATTTTGCCAAAATACAAGGTGTGTCCAAAAAGTATCGATGTTTTTTTTTAATATTTTGACACAACCCTTGTATTTCTGAAAAAACAAATAACGTTTATCAATTTTTTTCAGAAGTCCAAATCCGTGTTTTGCATTAGACCACATTTGAAAAGTAGTTTACCGGGCTGGCCTATTCGAGACACCTTGCTGTTGAAAACGGTTGAAAAAAAGTATCAACCTAAATATCAATATAGAACTTGTGGTCAGATATCTTAATATAATGGAGATTATGTGTTTTTCTGCCTGTAACCGAAACTATGTCCATACTCAAGTCACACGCCCCTTAGTTATTTAGGTCACATTCTCCATGATTTTACTTTTGTTTAAACATCAATTATTAATAAAATTGTTTTATATACTGGTGACTATAATCTACATATAATAACATGGCAATTGTGTTTATGTATACTACAAAAAGCAGTTACAGTTGTGAAATAGGAAGGCTAATTGCACATTTCATATTAAAAATTTGATTTTAATAAATATTTGCTTAGTATTATTGGATTTCTATTGTTGGTTTTATACTTAATGAAATGTGCCCCAAAAATATCCGGAAATAAAGAAATCAATATCCCTNTGTTGGTTTACTACAGTTGTTGATAAATTTTTCTCTTCACTAGTTATTGATATCAATATAATATTAGTATAAGTCTTCTGTTATTCTGTGACTGAAATTTGTTTATGCGAAATGGAGTCTCAGACTATTAAAGAGTTTTTGCAGAATCTCACCGCAGGCTTGGTTGATGCATTAAATTCTGTAACGAGTGCTCTAAAAGTGTTTGAAAAGGGGTTAGATAGGGCCTATCAAAGAACACTTTTAGAGGATATTAAGAACAATAACAATAGGAAAAAATAATAACAAAACGGAGTAGAAACGTACCTACAGTGAGGAATTGGCAATGTGCATCCTCAGATAGTAATAGAGACCAGACTGGACGTTGTGGGTGTAATAGCAAGTATCACCTCATTAGAAATTGTCCCGTTAAAATTAATAAAAAGTGGGATGGCACCCTACCCCTAAAAGCACATCCGACAAATTAAAAGAATAGAAAAAAAGGACAAGCAAGGGGATAGCCCTCTCAAAAATCAGCACCACGCTTTGTTCAATATGAATGGCAAAACTAGGAGGGCACACAAGTCCATTCTACGTCCTCGGAAACATATCTCAGAATAAATAAGATAAATTATACAGCTATAGACAGAAAAACTCCGATAAGGACACTAATACTTCACATCAGTGATTGGATACCGAGGGTACAAATCACACGGGTGAAGGTGATAGGAACAGATAACAACTAAGTCCCAATAGAAAAAGAAAAGAGAAAGAGAAATTTAACAGGACAGCGTGACGTTAAAATAATAAAATGATTTTGGGGTAATGGCTAAAATGGAAAGCCACAAAATAACTCCAACAGTGAATAGCATCACAAAAAGATTCCCCTAAAACAGTAAGGCTAGGTAAATACCACAACCGTCAGATAGTGACTACAGAGAAATAAAAGAATATGTTCCCCTAATGGAAAGGAAAATAGCTATGCTTAGAAGTTGCAATGAAAGAAAGTATTGAGAACGCTGGGAGTACAAAAGATTATGGTAGTAGCAGCGAGCTCACCCGGGGGTCAACCAGTGCTGGCCCACAAGGGAAACATGATACTCCACCAAACAGCGACTAATGAAGATAGCTTTTAAAGCCTGTGGTTCAGTGTTGTGTTCACACAGCAGATACCTTCCAGAAAAACCTAGTTTTGGCGCTCGGGAAATAATTAGAGATAGATGAAGTGAAAAAAAGAAAAAAAAAGGATGAGAAAAAGGTGAAAGTAATGAAAATACGAATTACACGGAATATGAGATGGAATAGATGAACGAAAAAAAAAAAAAAGATAAATAATATGAAAACTGAAAGGCGGATTAAAATGAATAGATACAAAAGAAAAGGAATAATAGAGAAAAGAATTATTTGCCAGCTGAAGAGGGCGACGATAACGCCGTTGCTTGAAAAAAAAAGCTATAAATCAGTATAGTCTGCAAATGTAAGAATGAAAAAATAAATGAGTAATTTTTTTTTTTTTAAATTCAAATTGAGAGAGTATTTCCTAAAAAAAATGAAAAAATAAAAAAGAAAAAAAAAAAATGAACAAGTAAGTAAGTAGTCAGAGCACAATTGTGGAAGAAGGAGGAGAATATCACCTGCTTTAATGATTTTGTAAATGTTCTTTTTTCTTTATATATGTATGTGTTTTTTGTGTATATTGTAAAATTGAATCTCGTGTGGCTCTATCGGAGAGAGGAAGGTCTATATCGGATAGAAGGAAAAAAAAAAAAATCTAATGAATATTACGCATATCTTGGAAAAAAAGACGAGATTACTTTTGAAAATTTTACGAGTAAAAATTTTAGAATGATGGTAAGAGGAGAATTGGAGCAATATGACCCTTGTGACTAGAACTGCTAATGGAAGGAGGAGGAATATAATAACAAAGGCTTAAAAAATAGTGATGACCCAAAAGAGGAGAGCGATGGTTTTGACCGTAGCGTGAACCCGAACGAAGAATTGAGGGGCAAGCGAAGTCGGGTGTTGACCGGAAGTCGGGTGTTGACCGAAGTCACGTGGTGACGTGGGGGAAGGAAGAAGGTTTCTCGTCCTCTTTTTGCCGGCGATCCGTGCGTGGGGCTGAACAGACCTGATTAGAGGCCCAGGAATCTAGTAGTGTTCTATCTCTCTCGTTCTCTCTGCCTCCCTTCCTCCCTGTAAGAAGCCACTAGACGAGCACGTTAATAAAGGCTGGGAGTTGTGACGACATGTTTCTCGTGTTATGATTTTTTTATCGGAGTTTTAGTACCGTGAGTATTGCAACGTAACATATCTATCTATCTATCTATCTCCTTGTCACCTGTCCCTTCTATCTATCTATCTATCTATCTATCTATCTCCTTGTCACCTGTCCGTTCTTTATCTATCTATCTACTATCTATAATATCTCCTTTTGTTCGCCTGTCCCTTCTATCTATTATCTATCTATCTATATTCTCCTTTGTCACCTGTCCCTTCTATCTAATCTATCTATCTATCATCGCTTTGTCACCTGTCCTTTCATATGCTATCTATCTATCTACTATCTCCTTTGTCACCTGTCCCTTCTATCTATCTATCTATCTATCTATCTATGTCCTTGTCTACCTGTCCCTTCTATCTATCTAATCTATCTATCTCTTATAATCTCTCTTTGTCACCTGTCCTTGTATCTATCTATCTATCTATCTATCTATTATATCTCCTTTTCACCTGTCCCTTATCTATTATCTATCTATCTATCTCCTTTGTCCCTGTCCTTTCTATCTATTACTATCTATATATCTCCTTGTCACTGCCCTTTGTAATATCCGCCTTGTCGGTGGGGCGTTAGAATACACCGACTGCACCTCTGCAGAGGGGTAAGACTCCCCAATGGGGCCACCTGTTGGCCGTGAGGTGGCTGACTCGAGTGCTTAGTAGAGCAGGTGGATGAGCAGTTCATGACTTGCAATCTTCACTTTGGCCCTATCTTAGGCTGGACGGGCGGTCGGAGAGGCCCCCTCCGATCATCGGCTAGTCACGTGAAGCCCTAGCACCTATATGCATTTTCCCCACCCTATTGCCTTGCAAGCCCCAACCTTTTGTATATAATGAGTGCCAGAAGGCGGTGGAGTAGGGTCTACATGTCCTGGAATGACGTTAAAAACTCTATCTGATGGTGACGTTCCTGTTTTGGATGTTCTGTGGAATGTTGAGCACCTTTATCACCATGGTCTCCTGGTCCACTCTGACCCGGAAGTGGTATACTGTTTCAGGTCCATCTATGGGTTAAATAGAAAAACATGAATCCATAATTAAATTGAGTATCCATTTAAAGCATTACTTTATTTAAAAACTGTATCAGTATTAAATGACCCACTGAGGTTGATATGCCGTAAAACAAACCAAACCAAATACCTTAGCACTTCCGTTGTCCCGTCATTTTTCCGTCACACGAGTGAATATGATCGATCTAAAATCCAGATCATAAGAATCTATCTATCTATCTATCTATCTATCTCCTTTTTCACCTGTCCCTTTGTAATAATGATATTATCATACTCTGTGTGCAGGTCCGTTGGTGTAGGAACACACCCTGGCGTCCGCCAATCACTGTTTCACCTATATATTTTTTGTGTCGTGAGTAAGACGTCCAATTACTCAAACACAAAGAGAAGGTAAGAGATATGTAAAGTGAATAAGACACAAGTCAAGGGCTTCGAAGTAGTATATTTATTCGCTCATATATAGACATACTAAGTAACTAACCAACTCCTCGTCTCGGCTGTCTAACAGCTATTTATCAGACAGATGGAACCATTATTTTATGGGATAGAGAGGAGGTAGCTAATCCTATACAGCAGTTTAATAATCTAAATAATTCCCCGCTGCCTTTTGGATATCTTCTGGGGAAGAAAAGGCTAAAGGAGAAAACCCTGACTGAAATTAGGCAGTTCATAGTGTAAAACACTATCTGGCAACAAATTGGCGCCGAATGGTTCACAATTCCTTCGGGTCACGCCAGTGAGGAAGAGATGGGGACCCTGTCGCTTGGGCAACACAATATCTCCATACATCTTGATCAGGCTTTTTTATGCACTGGAGTGGACACTCCAGCTACACTGTGCAGTGAGGTCACAGCACGGGAGGTCAGTAATTACCGGAATCCCGATCCTTCCCTATGAGTCATAGTCCATGGCCAGTCTTTTGCACATCATTCAGAATCTGCACTAAGCTTATTAGTGTAGGTATTTGCTGGTCGTCTTAAATTGGTGTGTCCATGTGTTGCTATCAAAAGCAGAACGTCACTTACGAGTTCGTCCTTGCTTCTCGTAAAGTTTGCTTTTATCAAAATCACTTCATTCAAAACTGTATTTTTACCCATAACTCCGAGAGTCAATATATTACAGTGATGTATTCGAATTTGTTTTATGTATTGATATACATACTCAAGAGAAGCAATGACGAACTCATAAGTGATGTTCTCCTTTTGATAGCAACACAAAAACACACCAGTGTAAGTGAAACAACAAATACCTACACTAATAAGCTTAGTGTAGATTCTGAATGACGTGCCAGGCCAGGAACGATGGCACATAGGAACAGGTGGCGAAGGATATATATATATATATATATATATATATATATATATTATATAGAGAGAGAGAGAGAGAGAGAGAGAGGGGGCGACAGACAGACAAAATCATAAATAGATAAATCAATGCGGATTCTGAATGGCGTGCAGAAGATCAGCCAGGATAACTTATAGGGACAAGTTGTGAATATAAGATGGATAGATATTACTATATATATATATATATATATATATATATATATATATATATATATTATATATAGAGAGAGAGAGAGAGAGAGAGAGAGAGAATATATATATATATATATAGAGAGAGAGAGAGAGAGGTCACCAAACTTTTTTCACTGTGGGTCGCATGATTGAAAAAAAATAACGTGCACAATGATTATTGTGTTCAAAGCAGATCGCTTCAAATTATACATTCTGATCAAATGTAATTCTATTAAAATCTTAGGGTTTGCTCCTTCCAAAAATGTTTGTCTCATAACTTTTGACCAATTCGTTGCTTCACTGTAGCTCTTTAAAAATTGCCTTTGTTTTTTTTCAAGTAGTCTTAATAAGTGAAAATTCGGAATCGCGTAAGTAACAAGTGAAATGCTCACACACACACACGAAATTTTGTAACCTACCTACAGTAGTCAAGTCCATGAAGATTTAGTAAGCTTAACATTAATATTTGAATTTAAATTGGTATCAGAATATTTCGCGTTCCTTTCGTTTTAACAAATTCAAGTAAGATCGGCGGGCCTGATAAAATGCCTTCGCGGGCCGGATTCTGCCCACGGGCCGTAGTTTAGTAACCCCTGATACAGATGTTACATAATCTATGCGGTTGCATAAGATTATTGTCAATCCCCTGTATTTCTGAGGGGATGACCCTTTTCATATTATGGCCGGGTCCTTCTATGGAAAATTACAGAAGCTCGCCAAAATACGTGAAGTCACGTGGGACCTTTTTGAGTCCCCAGTTTGCAGTTAGACGTCAGGCAGAGCAGTCGGCCATTTTAGGTCCTGCCTAAAACTGGAACTCACGCACGCTATGTTAGTTAGAGGATTATGTATAGTTAAGGAAATAAAAGTTTGGATAATTAATATGTTCTTGTGGTTAATGAATGTCTTGGTAACAAGACTAATAAAATGACGACCAGCCAGCAGGAACATAGCAATAGAAGATGCCAGACCAAGTCAAGATAGATGATAGAAATACCAAAGACGGTCAGAATACTAAAGACGACCAAGAAATAGAATTAAAGAAAGAGGTATGCAACATTATAATTACTAGCAAATATATGCACCCTCCAGGTGCAAGTATTTAAGTTTTAATATAATAATATATCATATTAAATTAGAAAGGCAAACGAAACTGAATAAGAATGCAGATAAAAAGATTAGTAACAGAGGGGGTATGATTGAAAAATAGAACAACTTTGAAACTAACTCTTCCATCATTTTCCAATACTCCCTTCTTTCATTGGTAAATTTTCCTAATTTAACTATTTAGTTAAAATAGGAAATAAAGAATAAAATTGTAGTTATTTCTTCTTGCTAATGGATTTCTTTTAAGATTTATCCCCGAGATTTTTGCTCATATTCAATAAGGTAAAACCAAACAATTAGAAATCAATAATACTAAACATGTATTTATTAAAATCAAATATTTAATATCAATATGCAAATTAGCCATCCCATTCACACTGTAAACCGCTATTTTGTTGTATATATAAATACAATTGCATGTTGTTAGTATGTAGATTTATTCAACAGTCTTAATGATGTAAAACAATTTTATTAATAATTAAGGTTTAAAAAGAATTAAATCATGGAGAATGTGATGTAAATAACAAAGGGAATTGTAACTTGTATAGTAATATAGTTTCGGTTATAGACAGACAAACACACAATCTCCATTATAATAAGATTTAGTGCCAGTGAAGAAGGCGCTATGCAACACAGATTAATAGTATTATAATATGGATTATAATTCTTATATTTGTTGCTGCTGTTAAAAAATCTCCATAGCTAACTTCCGTTTCCGTTCCAAAATTCGTCTAAGTGTTCTAACACATAACGTAAGTTATGTAATATTTTAATGAAGGACTTTCTGACATTTTTTCTTCTGTAAAACAAGAAGACAATTGTCACCTTCGTTTTCTGGAGGTGTCTGTAGATTTCCTGATTATTTTTTTATTATCAATATTCGGCCTTGTGTTTTGGTGCGGTTAGTTAGAAAGACAAAAAAGAATTAATCCAATTTGTAAGAAAATAATCATCGCAAGAATTGTCTGTTCAATCATTAATGAGTTGTCTGCGTAACTTTTTTCTTTTTTTCTCTCTCTCTCTCTCTCTCTCTCTCTCTCTCTCTCTCTCTCTCTCTCTCTCTCTCTCTCTCTCAAACACACACTCTCTTTCCTCTCTCTCACACACTCTCTCTTACACACACACACACATACACACTCTCTCTCTCTCTCTCTCACACACTACACTTTCTTCTCAAACACCATCTCTCTCTCTCACTCACCCTCTCTCTCCATCTCTCTCTCTCTCTCTCTCTTCTCAAACATACACACACACACACTCTCTTTCTCTCTCTCAAACACACACACACACACTCTTTTTCTCTCTCCACTCACACACTTCTCTCTCTCTCTCTCTCTCTCAGTCTCTTTCTCTCTAAAACACACACACCCTCTCTCTCTCTCCCTCTCTCTCAACACACACACACTCTCTTTCTCTCTCACTCACACACACACTCTCTCAGACACATAAACACTCTCTCTTTCTCTGTCTCAAACACACACACTCTCTCTATCTCTCACACACACACTCTCTCACACATACACAAACACACACTCTCTCTCTCTCTTACACACACTCTCTCACTCTCTCTCTCACATACACACATTCTCTCTCACACACATACACACACTCACACACACATTCTCTTCTCACACACACTCAGTCACCACCACCTCTCTGTCCCCTCTCTCTCTCTCTCTTTCTCTCTCACACACACACACTTTCACACACACACACACACACTCACAACCACACCTCTCTCTCTTTCTCTCTCTATCCCTCTCTCTGTCTCACACACACACACTCTTTCTCCCCCCCACACACACTCTCCATTTCTCACACACACACACTCACAACCACCTCTTCTCCCTCTCTCTCTCTCTCTCACGTACACATTCTCTCTCTCTCTCTCCACACACACTCACATACACACATCTCTCTCTCTCTCTCTCTCTCTCTCACACACACTGTCTCACACACTCACAAACACCACCACTCTCTCTCTCACGCACGCTTTCTCTCACACACACACACACACACTTTCACACACACACACACACATACACTCACAACCCCCCCCCTCTCTCTCTCTCTCTCTCTCTCTCACACACACACACACTCTTTCTCTCTCCACACACACACAGCCACACACTCTCTCACACACTCACTCATAACCTCCTCCTCTCCCTCTCCCTCTATCTGTCTCTCTCACACACACACAGCCACACACTCTCTCACACACTCACTCATAACCTCCTCCTCTCCCTCTCTCTATCTCTCTCTCTCTACACACACACACTTTCTCTCTCTCTCACACACACACTCACATATACACACATTCTCTCTCTCTTTCTCTCTCTCTCACACAGACACACTCACCCCTCTCTCTCTCTCTCTCTTCTCTCTCTCTCTCTCTCTCTCTCTCTCTCTCTGGTGTGTGTGTGTATTACAAGTTAGAAAAAAAGTATTTCCCATTCGAAGACATAAATCAGTTGTTTGGCAAGGAACACTATTGATCTGTCCATCTGAAAATGGCGACTATAAAATTTCCTGGAATAACAACAGACCAGCCGAGGAAGGCGAGACCTTAAAGGGTTGTACATTTTTCATGAAGGAGAAGCCTAAAATTTGTATAGGTTTCCAAATACCATTACCAGTGTTATTCAATCGATCGGCTTTGCTTGTGACAGGATTTTGAAAAAGAAGACACATATAAAATCACTTTTTAAATCTATGATGATCACGTGATATCAACGGGATGAAAATATGTTATTCATTAACAAAACAATGACCAGGAAAATAGATACACTAAAGATCCGTTAGAATGTACACACAAAATAAACCCAATCCAATTTAGATTTTTCGGACCGTTGTTCTCATCTTTATTGCTATAAAAATAGATACATTAAACAACTATTGATATGTACCCACAAAATAAACCCAATCGTATTTTGATGTTTCGGACTGTGTTACATAATTATTAGTTTCCTAATACTTATGTACAGTAGTATTGAAACCAAAATAGCTGTTATAAATTCAGCCGGCGGTCTTGAAGGATTGAATGATTAGGCTTGACCTCAGTCCTGATTCTCCTTCCGGTGGATACCGTGAGAATCGGTGGGGAAGACCCTCTTCCGGTTTAGATTAGAGAGAGTTTTAGTTTAGATCGGCCAAAACCACGACGGAGGTAAGTCGTGTTATGCACGCTGCCGACTCAATCTGCGCAGGTAGTCTGGATGGGATTTCAGAATAACATATTATCTAAGTTAAATCGAAGTCTTGTGTTATTATCTAAAATCTACCAATGACACAGGGCTTCTGATAAAGAGAAATCCCCAATGGAAGACCAGACACGAAGTCCCCAAGACAAAGTCCAGACGCAAGAAGAAGAACGTAAGATAGAATAGATGAACAGAAGAAAAATAGAAGTGAGAATGTAAGTAAAGAAGAGTATACAACAACTGTTATAGGAAAGTAGATAGACTGAACATCCATTGATATGTGCCCAAATAATAAACCCAGTCCTATATAGATGTTTCGGACTGTTGTCCTCATTTTTATTGTTATACGGAAGTAGATATATTGAACATCCATTGATATGTGCCCAAATAATAAACCCAGTCTATATAGATGTTTCGGACTGTTGTCCTCATTTTTATTGTTATAGGAAAGTAGATACACTGAACATCCATTGATATGCCCAAATAATAAACCCAGTCCTATATAGATGTTTCGGACTGTTGTCCTCATTGTTATTGTTATACGGAAGTAGATACATTGAACTTCCATTGACATGTGCCCAAATAATAAGCCCAGTCCTATATAGATGTTTCGGACTGTTGTCCTCATTTTTATTGTTATAGGAAAGTAGATACACTGAACATCCATTGATATGTGCC
>CM042155.1:79236024-79261024 GCA_023376005.1 Doryteuthis pealeii | reverse complement strand
ACGGTGAATATATCGCCATCACCGCCGCCGCGTTACTTATATGTCAGCTTTGGGTACTGTGACCAGATATACGACAACGTTACAGATATCGTTTTAGTGCCCGAAAGAAAAACACCACTTAACATCTATTCCCTTTTCACTAGCGCAAGAAGATTGTTTTTCGTCTGAGGTGGAGCGCCACACCTACAGTCAGCTCCTTACTTTACCGCACAGATCCCTGTGCTACTCATACGCTGAGTTGGCGAGGGTCGGTATCGAACACGGAACCTTGTGGTTTCTAGCCGTACACTCTACCGACTGAGCTAAGCCGGCACCGTATTTAGTGCCGGATAATTGAAAGTAAGTAACATCTATAGTTCAGAGGCACCTCCTGTAGACTAATGGGAGCAATCTAGCATCGCAGGTCCTTGTTTGTGTATTTGATTCTCACTGGGTGCCCCATATTTTGGCCTTGTGCCATATCTAAGTAAGCTTAGTAAATAACTATATCTGTAGTCCAACACTGCGATTCCTTATTTACCGCCCCCTCAAGAGATCCATTGCTTTATACTTCTAGTTAATTGCTGAACATTATCAGGACAATATTTTTTTTAT
The DNA here is from genome assembly GCA_023376005.1 of Doryteuthis pealeii. Lineage (NCBI taxonomy): Eukaryota > Metazoa > Mollusca > Cephalopoda > Myopsida > Loliginidae > Doryteuthis > Doryteuthis pealeii. The sequence continues at coordinate 79,260,430 of CM042155.1, read as the reverse complement.
TACAACCGAAAACAAATGTAAATTCAACAAGGAGTGCATACTATACATGAGAACTACGTTGGTTCGTTGATTGATTTTAACGGCATATCAACCCATCTGGGGTTATTTCATGCCGAACGATTAGGAAATAATTAATGTTATGTATTTAAATTTATACTTTTTTAGTAATTGGTTTTAACAATGTATTAGCATCATGGGGGATCATGTTGTATGGTATTGATTAATTTCATGTCTATATTCTATGATATAATTTTATTTCCCTCAAAAGGTACAGAATGTCCTCCATGTTGACATTTTTGAATAGATCTTTTGTTACATAATCTATGCGGTTGCATAAGATTATTGTCAATCCCCTGTAATTCTGAGGGGATGACCATTTTCATATCGTGGCCGGGTCCTTCCATGGAAAATTAGAGAAGCCCGCCAAATATGTGAAGTCACGTGGGACCTTTTTCAGAGTTCCCAGTTTGCAGTTGGACGTCAGGCAGAGCAGTGGCCATTTTATGCTCTGTCTAAACTGGAACTTACGCGCGCTATGTTAGTCAGATATTTAGTTACATGAAATGTATAGTTAAGGAAATAAAAGTTGTATAATTAATATGTGGTTGATGAATGTCTTGATAACAAGACTAAGAAATGAACCCAGGACGACCAGCCAGCAGGAACATAGCAAAAGAAATCCAGACCTTAGAAGATTCCAGACCAAGACAAGATGTTAGAAATACCAAAGACGGCCAGAAGAATAGATGTCCAAGAAATAGAAGTAAGTAAAGAAATAATGAAGAGGGTATGCAAGACTTTCATATTGTTTGCATTAAAATGATGATTTCTGATGTGAACTTTTTTTCCAGCTAAATGCCCCACCAAACTTATTACCGGATAATTGAAAATAAGTAATATGTATAGTCCAGAGGCACTGCCTTTAGACTAATGGGTAGCAAGCTAGCTTCGCTGTTCATTGTTTGTGAGTTCGATTTTCAGTGGGTGCCGCATTCTTCTGACCTTGTGCCACATCTAAGTAAGCTTAGTAAATTCTATGGGTACGTAGTAGGGCAGACTGGGATCATTTAACGTTGGATAGATGTCCAGTGTAGAAGATGGAATACTCTGAATTCAAATCTTATGAGGTTGTGTTGAGAATTTTGGATATAAGGCGTATGCTTGACGTCCACTTCTACTTATAGACTCGCCGATAACCATGTGACCAACCTATTGACCAACCACTGGCAGTATTCTGCTGCTGATATTATTATTTATACTGGCTGTTCTGGTCATACCTGCTCACAATGCTTTGAACCTTCGTGGACGACGGAACATAGGATTATATCACTGGACCTTTGACACTACGTAAGATTCCATAACCCAGGACTTATTCACTTACCAAAGGATTCTATAGCTCAGGACTTACTTACTTACTTTAAGTTCTTTACAACTGGTCAAGGATGGCGGCCAGAAACATAACAGTTTGTCCTTGCTGCTCCAGCATGTCTTGTTCGTCTTACTAGGATGGTCTGTGTAATAGGGGGCAAGTGGCTGTGCTGATGGTTCCTTGTGCGGTGTTGTTTCCATGATTTATTTAAGGTCGCACGCAGTATTCTTGTGCAACTCCCATCTAACTTATCCTCTAGGTGCTTCGTTAGGGTCAAAGAGTTGCAGCCATACAGTAGCACTGATACAACTACGGCTTGGAAGAATTTTTGCTTTACCTTGTCAGGGAGATCTGATTTCCATACAACTCATAATCCGTTTATAGCAGATCATGCATTCCCTACGGGTGCATTAACATCGCGTTCCGTGGATGAAATATTACTACCTAGGTACATGAATTGTTCTACTGGCTTTAGAGGCTTATCGTCGAGTGTGGATATGTCTCCTTTCTTTTTGAAACACATGAACTCAATTTTAACTATATTTTCAAAATTCTCTTTTTAAAATGTGCATTATATTTTTTTATTTATCTATATGCCCCCGGAAGGTGAATTGAAAGCTAAAACCGGAAGTTCCGGGTGTTGACTGGAAGCGGAAGTGACGTTGTGACGAGTAACGAGCAAGAAGATAATGATATATTATGTATTCTTATCCAATATAAACAATTTGCACACAGTTTTTGTGACACTGACAACCAAATATATACACACTCCAGGTGCAAGTATTTAAGTTTTATCGTAATTGTTGAAATTTTTCTGTATATAAGGTGTGTACCGGATGGCCACTTGTACTTATAGACTCGCCGACTACCATGTGACCAACTTCTTGTCCAATCACTAGCAATGCTCTGCTGCTGATATTATTATTTATACTTAGCTGATATTATTATTTATACTTAGCTCATTACTACTTGGATCTTCTTGGACGATGGACCAAAAGGATTCTATACCACAGGACTTATTGACTTACCAAAGGATTCTATACAACAGGACTTATTCAATTACCAAAGGATTCTATATCACAGGACTTATTGACTTACCAAAGGATTCTATATCACAGGACTTATTCACTTACTATAGGATTCTATATCACAGGACTTATTCACTTACCAAATGAGTCTATATCACAGGACTTATTGACTTACCAAAGGATTTTATCCCACAGGACTCATTGACTTACCAAAGGATTCTATATCACAGGACTTATTGACTTACCAAAGGATTCTATACCACAGGACTTACTTACCTATTTACTTTAAGTTCTTTAAAACTGGCCAAGGATGACGGCCAGATACTTAACAGTAATAATATACATATATTGTTGTTATATACAAATGTGTGTATGTGTCTATGTTTATGTATTCGTATACATATATATATATGGAAGATATGTGTTTAATTGAAGTCATACCTAATTTTGAAAATTAATTAGTTAATAATTAATGAATTTAGGCGGGCATATACATGTTCAAATGTAAGGCTAAACAAATCGAGAATATGTCAGTCCCTGAATGTACATTTCGAACTATTAGGTCCCATCAGCAAGGGTATAGACATGGGAGACTGCTCCATGTGTGGCTCGAAACCTCAACTGCCAAGCTGAGTCACACACGGACCAGTCTCCCATGTCTATAACCTTGCTGATGAGACCTAATAGGTCGAAATGTACATACATGGATTTTCTCGATTTGTTTAGCCTTACATTTGAACATATATATGCCCACCTAAATTCATTAATTATTAACTAATTAATTTTCAAAATTAGGTATGACTTCAATTAAGCACATATCTTCCTAAAATTGTCGGCTAAAAGGGCCATATCAAAAATAAACACATTGTTTGTTTACTTACTTTCATATATATATATATATATATATATATTATATATATATATGCGTGTATGTATATATTCATATTTATGTAAAAGTAATTATAATAATGTACTTTCTTATGTATGTGATTTGTTTTTCCGTTTGATTTTGTTTTTGTCTCTTTTTTTGTATTGTCATTTGTTTTATTTTGTTTCTTTGTTTGTTTGGGTTTTTTGTTGTAAATAAGCAAACGTAACTACTTAGTTAACATCGTGAGAATCTTGAATTTTTATTTCATTCTTGCTGTCCAAAAAAGAATATGTCTGACGGTAATGTTTGGTAAATGGTAGCGATTGACTGACTGAAAGTGAAGGTTTCTCTACTATTTTTACCGACAAGCTGGGTATCTAATATTTTCTCTCAATTGCTATTGGTTAGAGTATAACAAAGTACCAAAGATACCAACGATATATGTAACATGTGCCAACTCAAGTTCCAGCAGAAGTCGTCGTTATTAGCCGGTAGGTTTAAGGAACAACATACACGCAAGTTGAATAGTCACAAGGGGCTTAGTATTTATTATCAGGCTCGCGTCGTGGGCTCTGTTTCAGATATGTATACCCTTCTTCTTTACTTCTTTACTTACTTCTTTCTTACTCTATTCTTCTGACCGTCTTTGGAATCTCATAACATCTTGTCTTGGTCTGGAATCTTCTAAGGTCTGGACTTCTCTTGGGGACTTCGGGTCTGGTCTTCTATTGGGGATTTCTCTTTATCAGAAGCCCTGTGTCATTGTTAGTTTTTAGAGGTAATAACACAAGACTCCGATTTGCTTTGATCTTACTTCATTTTTAAATCCCCAACCAGACATCTGCGCAGAGTGAGTCGGAGCGTGTATAACACGGCTCACGACCGTCGTTGTTTCTTGCCGACTGACTAAAATCTATTTCTAATCTAAACCGGAAAAGGGTCTCCTCCACCGATTCTCACGGTATCCACCGGAAGGTTAGGACTGAGGTCAAGCTTGTCCCTCAATCTTCAAGGCCGTCAGCTGCACTTAAAACGCCATCTTGTTTCTACACTATTGCACATAAATATTAGGTATCTAATAATTATGTAACACGGAGAGAAGGTAAGACAGAGAGAAAGAGAGAGTGGGTACGGTTAAATTATTCTACCTTCTAAAATGGTATCAACTTCTATATCGCTGTCCCACACGAGGGACCAATGAAAAGAGAACGATTTTCTTCTTGCTCGTTACTCGTCACCACGTCACTTCCGCTTCCGGTCAACACCCGGAACTTCCAGTTTTAGCTTTAAATTCCCCTTCCGGGGTCATTCCTCGATCAAGTTACTGGCAACCCGTACTGTGTCTACTCCTCCAAACTTTCTCTAGCAATCCGAATACTGCTTTATTCCCACTCTCAAACTCTGGTAGACCCTAATAATTACGCAACATATTCAGTTGTTCTCGTCACATATCTGCTCTCGACTACATCCTCGTGAGTGTTCATTCATGCCTGATTTGGCACCAGGAACCAATTATCTTTATATTAATACTCGCGTTCCTTAAAAGTACGACCGTTAATATCTTGCAGCACGCTCTGGTTAAAAGTGAGACCGTCCAAATTGTCCAAGATGAAATGCAAAATGTAAATCCCGATAATCTGCTATTGTTTATCCGATAAATGCATATTTCTTTTGTGTACCGTTACCCCAGCTAGATAATGGAACATTCCGTTTTTATTTTAAAGAAAGGGAAGAAAAAGGACACGCTACACGGAAAAATATAATAATCAATAAAGAAATAAAAAAGGGATTAGGGAAAATATAGAGATAAGAGGTGAGCACGCGAAAGCGATAACGCTAATCTCTTTCACTCAAACATAATGAAAAGATGAAAAGAATGAAAGAAAGAAAAAAAGAGTGAGAAAGAATTAAACCAAAATTATCATACTTTTTTACATATTGAACTATTTAGCAATAGCTCTAAATTAAACATTTCAAATATTGTAATAAGTAAATTATCATACTGTGGTATATCCACAGGTCCTGCTAATAATGTATATTTGCCAATATACAAGGTGTGTCAAAAAAGTATCGAGGTTTTTTTAATATTTTTGACACACCCTGTATTCTGAAAAAAATAACGTTATATTTTTTTTTTTTCAGAATACAAATCCGTGATTTGCATTATACCACATTTGAAAAGTAGTTTACTGGCTTCCTATTCGAGACCCCTGCTGTTGAAAACAGGGGTGGGGGGAGTTATCAACCTAAATATCAATATAGAACTTGTGGTTAGATATCTTGATATAATGGAGATTATGTTTTTTTTTTTCTGCCTGTAACCAAAACTATATCCCTTATTATTTAGGTCACATTCTCCTTGATTTTATTTTGTTTAAACCTCAATTATTAATAAAAATTGTTTTATATACCGGTGACTATATCTACATATTAATAATATGCAATTGTGTTTATATATACAACAAAATAGCGGTTTACAGTGTGAATAGGAAGGCTAATTTGCATATTCATATTAAAAATTTGATTTTAATAAATATATGCTTAGTATTATTGATTTCTAATTGTTTGGTTTTATCTTAATGAATATGTGTAAAAATATCGGCGATTAATCTTAAAGAAAATCCATTAACAAGAACAAATAACTGTGATTTTATTCCTAATTTAACTCAATAATTAAATTAGGAAAATTCTAGCTATGAAAGATTGGGGTGATGGAAAAGTAAGTTTCAGTCGTTGTATTTTTCGATTATACCTGTCTTTGTTTCAAATCTTTTTATCTGCATTCTTATTTAGTTTCATTAGCCTTTCTAATTTAATATAATATTTATTTCATTAAAACTTAAATACATGCACCCTGTTCATGCATATATTTGCTAGTTATTTTAATACAAAAGGTAACCAAGTCTGCAGACCAAATATCTTATTAGCTGTAAATGTAAAGAAAAAGTGTTCTAAACTAGTGGCTAATTATAAACCATCTATTTTCTTGCAAAGAAAACAATGAAACAGTCGGAAATTATAAGAAAATGTAACAATTATTATAGGACGGAAGCAGTAGTTTATGACTAACCTTTGTCCCATAATAATTGATACATTTAATGTATGAAATTTATAGGAAAATGTACCAAACATTATGGGACAGAAGTAGTAGTTCATGATTACCTTTGTCCCATAATAGTTGATACATTTAATGAATGAAATTTATAGGAAAATGTACCAAACATTATGGGACAGAAGTAGTAGTTCATGATTACCTTTGTCCCATAATAGTTGATACATTTAATGAATGAAATTTATAGGAAAATGTACCAAACATTATGGGACAGAAGTAGTAGTTCATGATTACCTTTGTCCCATAATAGTTGATACATTTAATGAATGAAATTTATAGGAAAATGTACCAAACATTATGGGACAGAAGTAGTAGTTCATGATTACCTTTGTCCCATAATAGTTGATACATTTAATGAATGAAATTTATAGGAAAATGTACCAACATTATGGGACAGAAGTAGTAGTTCATGATTACCTTTGTCCCATAATAATTCATACATTTAATGTATGAAATTTATAGGAAAATGTACCAAACATTATGGGACAGAAGTAGTAGTTCATGATTACCTTTGTCCCATAATAGTTGATAATTTAATGAATGAAATTTATAGGAAAATGTACCAAACATTATGGGACAGAGGGATAAAATCAATCCAATGGGGCCACCTGTTGCCTGTGATTAGCGATCTGTGATGCTTATGGGTTGAATCATGATGGCTGAGCTGTCTATGAAATGCAACACTACACTTTGGCTCTTACTTGAACTAGACGGGCGGTCGGAGAGACCCCTTCAGTTCAATCGGCTGGTCGTGTCAACCTCTAGCACATATATACCTGTCCCGACGTTTTTGCCCTTAGGCAAGCCCCTGACCCTTTTATTAAATATATTTACCAACCCCTCCGAACGAGCAGGATGTGACACAAGATCAATTTATCAAGCGGAGTTTAACAGGTTAGAATTCAGAGTTTTCCTTCTTCTAGACTGATTACCTAACCATGGTTAAAGAGCCCAGTCTGCTCTGCTATTTGCCCATAACTGGTGGGAGAAATAGAATCATGCCTTTCCCAAAGGTATTAGCGTCATAGGAAATGTAAACAGCTTCATCTAGGAATTGAACTCGGATCGACGAGTCCATTTCCTACGACTCTAACCATTAGTCCATGCGCCTGCTTTTATTACGTGACCCTTTTATTATATGTGCTGGAAGGCGGTGGATGAATGTCTCAGCTCACTAGGTTAAACGTTAAAATGCATCTAATGATACAGTTCTCATTTTGGAGGTCTGGTTATTGTGTAATACTCTTTCATCCCCATTACCTCAAGATCCACTCGGGCCCGGTGTGGTAGTACCATTTAGGGTCATATCTATGGGTTAAATTTATAAAAAACATAAAGTTTAAAAATCTGTTTAAAAAATTTGAATACCCATCAAGAATGAATAAAACAAAACGTCGTCGGCATGAAATAACCCAACAAGGATTGACATGCCGTAAAATCTTTTTATATCCTTTTATCTATCCCTCTATCTCTCTCTATCGCTCACTCTATCTCTCTATATCTCTCTATCTCTCTATATCTCTCTCTATCTCTATATATCTATGTATATCTCTATATCTCTCTTTATCTCTAACAAAAATAGGATATTTTAATCAATTTCACTTACACGTGTTTCGGCCAGGAGTTTATCCATGTGTACATTATTCAAACTATTATTATTTTTAAACAACCAAATGAAATGAAATAATAATAGAAAAAAATGTAGAAATGTTCCGCACGCGGAGAAAATTCGACCTTCATCAGAGTAAATCCTTATTTGAAATGAAATTCGTTGGAAAAAGCGGAGAATTTTTTGAAATGTTCGAAAAACCAACCAACCAACCAACCAACCAAACAGAGTCTAGTTGTAAAAACAACCTGTCCCAATCCCTAAAAGTTAAAGAAGATGAAAGTGACAATAGCGTTACACCAAATGACCAACCGGCTTTATTCATTTGATTAGCGATATAACTAAGTTGAGCGAACAGGTTTCGGCTTGTTCATGTGAGGCAGACAGACAATTAAATCCTATTGACCTCACCCTCCGACACAACACACAGTATTAAAGGTAAATGGTTATTTAACAAATTGTCAAGGCCGTCACTCAATTGTGCCAATCATCCGTCGTTTTTGCAATAAAACTGCTCTACATAACCGATGCTTAATTATAACTGTTCAATCGTAAGAAGAGAATGAATGACCCTTGTCCCTCGTGTAATATAAACGTCATTCTGTAATAACAGTATTGTAAATGAAACCGAATTTCTGCTGGGGAAAATTTGGAACTTTTCCCGCTCAGAATAGATTTGCATACTAAAAAAAATGTTATTTTCATAGAGAACTCCAGGAATAAGACCACAAAAAAAGCTAAAAAAAAAATATTAAAAAAAAGAAAAGGAAAAGAAAACCTTTGTCTGTTGGTCTATCTCTTTCAGTTTTATTTACTCCTGTGTTTTTTAAAGGTACATAAATTAGGTTCTTTCAATCGTGTAAGTATTTGCGTTTTTCTCTCATTTAATATTATCGTTTGTTATCATAGTTTCTTTATTTGTCCTTCTAGTCTAAATTCCCAATCAGCTTTTGTGTTATATACCTCTCTTATTCTTCTGGCCGTCTTCTGATCGTCTAGTCTTCTGTCTTCTATCTTCTAATGGTCTGGTATATCTTCTACAGGTCTCGTCTGGTCTTCTTGTATGGGGATTCCGTGTCTGGTTCTGCTGGGGACCATTTCTTATCAGAAGCCTTGTGTCATTGTTAGCTTTTAGTAATAACAACAAGACTTCGATTTACTTTGGATGTTAGTTTATTCTGGAACCCCCAGAACCAGACAAATGCGCGCTGAGAGTCACATCTTGCTAGCAACTCTGCAACTGACTAACTGCAACTAACTACTGCAACTCTAAGTTGCTTACCTTAAACCGGAAGGGGGGCTTTCTATCGGGGTTCCGTTCCCACGATTCTATCCCCAGAAAGCAAGGTGAGAGTGAGGTCAAGCATTGTCACTCACTCTCAAGGCCATCAGCTGTACTGATCGCCATAAGGATTTCTATACTACATTAAAAAGTAATAGGAATCCAATTAATATGTAACATTTGTGTTTCTTTTTGGATTCCATATGGGTACTCCAACTCTATCGCAAACTAGTTTTGCTCTTGCGTAAATTAGTTTGTTTGATTCAGTTACGTGGTCTGTTGCGAAGTACTATAATATCTTAATGGAAGCGCATGGGGTAATGGTTAAAGTCATGGGAAATGGACTCGTCGTCCCGAGTTCAAATCCTGGATGTGGTAATTGCATTTCACTTAGCGCTAATACCCTTGGGAAAGCTATGAATCCTACTCTCCCTCCAACTATGGATAAATAGTAGGTCAGACTGGACTCTTTAACCTTGGTTAGGCAACCGGTCTAGGAGAAGGAAAACTCTGAATTCAAACCTGTTGAACTCCGCTTAAGAAATCGACCTTGTGTCACATCCTGCTCGTGCGGAGGGGTTGGTAAATACATATATAATATTTTATTCATCATCTCGGTTTCTATGATGGCTTTTCTACATTCTATGTTTCTTAGATATGGTAATGTACTTTTCTTACTGGTCATGATTTGTTTTGTTTTGTTTTGTTTTTTCATGTTTGATATCATATGAAGTTCTATCAGCAAAGGCATTTTCTGCAAGATTGATGAGAAGCTCTGTAGAATATGCTGTCTGTTTGCCCGGCAGAGGGGTAAGATCTGCCTTCAAAAATGATGGATTCGGTATAACGCTAGATTACATCTGACAGTGAGGCTCGACTACAGGAGCACTAGAGAGTCTAGAGTGCGTCTTCATTGTCATTATTGTAACGAGATAATGAAGGTCCTGAGTTTTGCGAGCCCTACTATAGAAAAAGGAGGAAGAAGAAATGAGACAAGGTGGAGGCTTTGAAAAAGCGTGGAGTGATCAACGATGATTTTGAACGGGGCGTGACCCCACCCTCCTCGAATGGAGAATTAAATGTCAACCGGAAGTTTCAGGTGTTGACCAGAACCGGAAGTCACGTGATGACGTTGAACGAGGAAGAAGAATATCGGCCTCTTTTACTTTGAGAGTCGTAGGGTACGGACCGGACCTTGGGTCCCTTGTGTGGGACACAGTAATTTAACAGTGTCCTCTCTCTCTCTCTTTCTCTCTACCTTTCCTCCTCTCCGAACAGAGTCCACGAGACTAGCCCTGGAAATAAAAGCTAAGCAGCTTGTGACGATATATTTCTCGCGTTGTACGTTTTTTTATCGACAAGATGACCGCCACGTGCCGAACACCATTTAGTGTCGAGAATTTGGAGGAACGTTGACAAGACCCGCTATACAAGTTATATCGCTTTTGGTACTGTGAATATATCGCTACCGCCACGTTACATTATCCCAGGTCAACGTTGACATGGATTACTAGTAACTGTTAGTGTTCCATCTGTGGGTCAAATAGATCTGTTTAAATCTTATTTGTACTAGCAAATATATGCACCCTCCGGGTGCAAGTATTAACATCATAAAATATCATATTAAATTAGAAAGTCTAAATAAACTAAATAAGAATGCAGATAAAATGGTTTGAAACAGAGAGCGGTATAATCGGAAAATAAAACAGCTGTAGCTTCCTCTTCCACCCCACCCCCGTCTTTCCTTGCTAAACTTTCCTAATTTAACTATTTGGTTAAATTAGGAAGTAAAGAATAAAATTACAGTTATTTCTTCTTGTTAATGGATTTCTTTTAAGATTTATCTCCGAGATTTTTGCTCATATTTATTAAGATAAAATCAAATAATTAGAAATCAACAATACCAAGCACATATTTATTAAAATCAAATTTTAAATATCAATATGCAAATTAGCCTTCCCGTTCACAGAGTAAACCACTTTTTGTTGTACATATAAATACAATTGCATGTTATTAGTACGTAGATATGACCAGCAGTATTAATAATGAAAAACAATTTTATTAATAATTGAGGCTTAACTAAAAATGATTCATGGAGAATGCGATGTATAATAACTAAATGGATAGTGACTTGAGTAGTGATATAGTTTCGGTTACAGACAAACAAACACACAATCTCCATTATAAGAAGATTCAACAGGAATAATTAGTGCCGCATAACTGTAAATTATTTTTATCAATAACAGTTACTTAAACTTTTAATTGTTTACTAGTGAGTATTATTAGTCACTTAGAAGAATATAAGGGTAATTCCATGCCAAATCAGAAAAAAGTAAAATTGTCACCTACTGACTTCAATTTTTCTGAATTTTTTTTTCCAGATGCAGACTATGTTAACATTAGATAATCCCCAAAATGTCTATTTTAGCTCTTCAAATTTTGTGGGGTTGGCGAAAAATATAATCTATATTTGCCTGTAAAATGAGTTCTAGAGCTTCCCTACTACTAAACATTGGTTCATAAAAGCATTTTTGCCGAGGAAAGAAATGCTATCAAAAACGTTTTGAATTCAACCTATTTTAAGTTTTATAAACCATGTTTTAGGAGTAGGGAAGCTCTAGAACTCATTTTACAGACCAAAATAGATTACAAAATGTCGCCATTTTTTACGACTCGACTCAAAAACATGTCCTTTCATAATCGAGATCAAAAAGGGGTGCCTAAAGGTAATATGGTCCAAAACTTCTTACAGTACAAGGCTGACAGTTCAGCACTTGTCGTCTTTAATCAAAATCGGAACTACACAGACGTTAAAACTAGACATACCAAAATTGTCAAGAAAAAGAGGTCTCAATCTTCAAGACAACAAATAAAAATAAAAATAAAATTCGAAGGCAATACAATGCGTAAAAAATAAAGACAAAAAGATGTTTATATGTCTAATCGATTTCAAATCAAAGCTTTATCATCAGAGTGTAATTTCAGAAATGACGTGCTTATGTTTTGTTTTTTTTTATTTGTGTGGTTATAATTTCTCTTCTTATTTCCTTTTCCTCTCCTTTTTTTCCTCTCTTTCTTCTTCTCCTCCTTTATGAATGGGCAAATAACTGTAATTTCTTATTTCTCTCTTTTTTTCTTTCTTCTTTTAAAAGTTTGTTGAGAACAAGGCTGACCGGATGTCAGCCTTGTAAGATGTTGCAATATGTTGCGACCGTGTGATGTCAACATTTTTTTTTAAAACAAAAATGAACAAATAAATAAAAACCGTTAATAGAAAATTTTTTACATACTTAGCTTTTGTTTCCTTTCTTATTCTTTCTCCCTCTCTTTCTTTCTTTTTTGTGTTATTTCTCTTCTTTTTCTTTTTTTTCTTTTTTATCCCCTTTGTTCTCTAATTTAAATTATTTTTTTTTTATAGTAAATAAGTAAATAAAAGATTATCTTAAATTATGTATTAGTATTGATAGAAAAAATAAATAATTCTTTTTTATTATTTTTTTTTAAGAAAATATCTTTTATGAGTACTTTTTTTCTTTTTCTTTTAAACTTAAATAGATTAAATATTATATTAATTATATATTAAAATATCATATAATAATTACATATTAGGATTGATGCAAAATTCAAAACAATAAAACAAACCATTCTCCTTTTAAATTTCAAACAGATTAAATACCATAAATCAAATATTTGAATTACAAAAGGCATAATGTTTTGCTTCAATTATATATTTTATTTAACTATTTTTTTTTCATTCTTTTGCTGTTATTATTTATTCTTTTTTTTTTCCTTAAATATTTATTAATAGTTCTAGACTGACCGTAGTCCTAAGAGGGTATTATGGTTTAAAGAAATGGTGTCATGGTTTAAAGAAATAATATCATGTAAAGGAGTTAATAAGTATGTCAATATTGTTAAATTAATCGTAATTAATTTTTTTTATATATTCTCTATTATTTTTTTATATTCTCAATCATTCCATCACTATATATATATATATATAAATAATTTCAATTAAAAAAAAAAACAAAAAAAAACTTCTTTTCCTTTCATATTGTGATTGCATGAAATGTTGAGAATCAATGGTATGTCTTATAGATATCTATTATAGATGTATTACATAATTCAAATATGCAAACAGTTGATAGTTCGTAGGCTTAAAATTTGCGATAGGGAAAATACATATTTATGTGGAAAAATGATTTTTGTACATAATGCATTCTTAAATATACACGTATGTTGCATACAATTTCATTCTATGTCATACTACTTCATTAATTTACATTCATAAATACTTGTAACAAATTTATTTGCACATTTTTAGCAATAGAAATATTGTGCAATATTTTTCATCAAAATACTTCATTATGTTGTATTTGGCTTACCTAGTTGTCATGTGCAGCCCTCGTGAAATGCACATGTAATCCGTGCGGTCCACATGACATACATATGTAATTCCTGTGGCCCTAGGGAGCTACTCAGTTTGACATGCCTTCGCTAGGCAATGCGTTTTACTTATTATATAAAGTTTTTTCTGGTCGAAATAATCTTGTCTCTTTTGTTGCCAGACTATAGGGCTTCTTTAGGAAGCGCGTGGTGTAATGGTTAAAGTCATGGGAAATGGACTCGTCGACCAGAGTTCAAATCCTGGACGGGGTAATTGCATTTCACTTACCGCTAATACCCTTGGGAAAGGTATGAATCCTACTCTCCCTCCAGCTATGGGCAAATAGTAGAGCAGACTGGGCTCTTTAACCTTGGTTAGGCAACTGGTCTAGGAGAAGGAAAACTCTGAATTCAAACCTGCTGAACTCCGCTTAAGAAATTGACCTTGTGTCGCATCCTGCTCGTGCGGAGGGGCTGGTAAATATATATAGGGCTTCTTTAGCTCAGTCTGTAGTGCGTCCAACAATGAATCACAAGGTTTCTGGTTCGATACCAAGCCTCGCCAACTCAGTGTATGAACAGCACAGGGATCTGTGTGGTAAAGTTATGAACTGATAGAACATATTTACCAACCCCTCTGAATGAGCAGGATTTGACACAAGATCAATTTTTAGGCGGAGGTTAACAGGTTTGAATTCAGAGTTTTTATTCTCCTAAACTGGTTTCCTAACCAAGGTTAAAGAGTCCAGTCTTCCCTGTTACCTATAACTGGAGGGAGAACAGGTGGATGCATACCTTTCCCAAGAGGATTAGCTCTATGTGAAATGTAGACAGCCTCGTCTAGGATTTGAACTCTGGTCAACGAATCCATTTCCTACTAACCAAGCCATTACACCACGCGCCTCCGAAACTCCTGAACTGATATCATATGGGTGCTAGAAGGCGGTGGCTGCGGGTCTACATGCCTGGGAATGACGTTAAACTCTATCTGATGGTGAGGTTCCAGTTTTGGAGGTTTGGGGAATGTGGAGCACCCCTTCATCACATTGCTCCCTGGTCCACTCTGACCCGGAGTGGTAGTACCTGTTAGGGTCCCATCTATGGGTTAAATAGAAAAATGTATTCATAAAAAAATTGTATTATTCATTAAGAATTGATTTATTTCAAAACTTTATCGGCATTAAATGACCCACTGAGGTTGATATGCCGTAAAACAAACCAAACCAACCTGAACGGATAATAGGTATGGTACTCCACATCAGACGCAAAAAACAATCTCGTAGCTCTAGCGCTAGTGAAATGGGGATAGACTCCCTTTGTGTCTGGTTGATACCGACTTTAGGCCACCCCAACGGCGTTACTTTTACTTTTATAAGTGGAGATGTACTAGATTAACTTGTATACCTTCTGGTTAGACGGTCAACCTGAGATCGATTCTTTCCTCTTGTTTATTACAGTGTCAAGACTCTCCCGACGTTGGCACTAGTTATATGCAATGTAAGGCTTTTAATTTTGGCCTCTATCAAATCACTTTGAACTTTCGAGCCGGACAACATCACAACTTGGTACTTTACGGTCTTCTTTTATTAACTACTTACCTGAATGTTGTTAACGACCAAGGAAACAAGATGGAAGACATTAATCGCCTTAAGTACGTTATTCCAACCCTATTATTGTTCTTGTAAATTGGCGCGAATATTATTTTCTTATCTTTCGTCTTTATTGCGATTTTTCGTCATCCAAAAGAGATATATATGGTGAAAGTGTTAATGGTTCAAGCAAAGGTGGCTCTGTGTTTTGGTTTTCAGAACATAATTTCCCGTCTTAAACGACATTGTTTTTATACAAGAAACTAGAAGAGCACATTATCGTAAACTAGTAAAAATAAAAAAACACCCCGGGCGATGTAAAATAGATTTTTGAAACATGTTGCCTGAGGGGTGGGAGTATAAAATTCCATGTCAGTGAGTTTGTACCCTAAGTAAGTAAAATCATCAAATTCATTAAAGGATTAAAAAATAAAGCAATTTGAAATGTAAACTTTAAATATGTATTAAAATAAAACAAACTATATATAGATATATAATACCAGTCATGTATTTATTAAAACTTGTTTTAAAAAACAATGAGGACTGTCTAATGTTGCATTTCAATTTTGAGTGTATTTATTCTGTTATGACGATTTGGGTAATGTGACGTAAGCAGTGACGTAATTTTTGTTACAGACAAAAACCGGAAGCGAATCTCCGTTATTAATAGATAAGACAATAACGGAAAGAAAATCATACATTTTCTCTTCTGTGAACTTTCATTAACTTTTGTTTGTGTTTGTGCTGAGTTGGCTTTTCACTAATTAGAAGATGTTAAAAGATTTTAACTTTGAAACTGTACAATAAGTAACCGAATGATAAGTAAAAGCAAATATATGCATAATAAAAGGATGCAAATATTTAAGTAATAAAATACTATATCAAATTTGAAAGGCTATTGAAACTAAACAAGAATGCAGATGAAATTATTTAAAACAGAGTATAATCGAAAAATAGAACAACTTTGAAACTAACTCTTCCATCAGTTTTCTTAACTTCCGTATTTCATTGCTAAATTTTCCTAATTTAACTATTTAGTGAAATTAGGAAGTAAGGATTAAAATTACAGGTATTTCTTCTTGTTAAATAATTTTTTAAGGTTTATTCTTGAGACAATTGCTCATATTCATTAAGATAAAAACCAAACAATTAGAAATCAATAATGCTAAGCACATTTTTATTAAAATCATTTGTTAATATTAATATGTAAATAAGCCTTCCCGATAACACTGTAAACCGCTATTTGTTGTATATATAAATACATGTGCACGTTATTAGTATGTAGATATGTCCCACATATCAAACACCCGGTTTCGACCAGGGGTCCGGTGAGCTTCGGCCGCTGGGCCGATGTGTTGAATTAATAGCGTCGATCCTAGGGAGCCATCCCCCCAGGCAACAGCTGCCCCCTCGATTTAAAGGGACAGGGCTGGGTTTATTACCCATTGCCTGAGGCACCCCTTGAGGGGGAATGCCGACGGGATAGACGGAATTTTTGTTTACCCACATAAAAATGAGACCTTCTGCCCAGCCCATACAAGTAGGGCATGAGGCAAATACTTCTAACACCGGATTCGACCCGGGGTCCAGTGAGTCTTCGGCCACTGGACCGTACTAGTTAATTGCGTTGAACCCAGGGGGCTATCCCCCAGGCAATACCTGCCCCTCGATTTAAAGGGCAAGGCTGGGTTTATTGCTCGAGGGCCCTCTTGAGGGGAATGCCGACGGGATCAAAATATTTTTTGTGCCTACCACCCATTAGCTTCGGCTTGTGGGTGGACCTACATAAAAATGTCCTTGTGTCACTCCCTCATAAGTGGGATGAGAGGCAAATATCTCCAACTCCGGTTTCGACCGGGGAGTCCAGTGGCTTCGACCCTGGACCTTACAAGCTAACATCGTTGATTCCAGGGGGATATCCCCTCAAGCAATACTGCCCCCTCGATTTAAGGGGCAGGGCTGGGTTTAGTGCCTGAGGCACCCCTTTGAGGAGAATGCCGATGGGATCAACGCAATTTTCCACCCGCCACCATAGGTCTCGGCTAGTGGGTGGTCCACATTAATAGGGCCTAACCCGTACACGTGGGGTACGTGGTAAATATCTTGCAGTAGATATGACCAATAGTATTGATAACGTAAAGTATTTTTTTAAATAATTGATAGAAATTCATAGAAAATGCGACGTAAATAACAAAGTTAATTGTGATTTGAGTAGTTATATAGTTTCGTTTACATACTGATGGGATTATCTTCCCTTTGTCTGGAAGAGTTATCTTCCCGCTGGGTTTCCGTGGCCACCAGGGAGGTCTGGTATTTAAGCGCTAGGTCAAACTCTTCTGCCTCTTTTGTTACATCTTCTCGTACGAGCACATGGGTTAGAGACATTGTTACACCCTTCTCGGTGGGGGCTTCTGCCCCCAACGCTATGTAACTCTGCTGGGGTCTTCGGCCCCCATCACTAGTAAGTGATTTTGTATGTACAGACTCTCCAGTCCTTTTATCTTTACTGTTTTATGTTTATGTACTTGTATTTTATTGTAATTGGATCTTGTCTTATAAATGTGCTGTTTATTATATAAAATGTTATGGAAATATGGCGAGGAAATGAATCCGACAATATGAGAAGAAAATATTTTAAAAATATAACAAACACAGGATGTTATGATCAGGAAACAATTTTTAGTGTCAATACTTAAGCATTTCGGTATATTGTACCATCTTCAGGACACTGTTAAGTAATGTTTATGTGAGGGACTGTGAAATCATGTAAAAAAAAAGTAAATAAAGTTAACAGCCAGTGTAGACATTGAAATTCTACTGTAATTAACCGTTAATTTTTATATGCGCGTTTGTTTACAAAAGCCAATGATGTGATCAATGCATGTGCAAAAATGGAAGTTGAAGATCATATGATGACGCATGCATGAATGTTATAAAATGTTATGTCCAACATAACCTGTCGGAGTTGTATGTTCGTGTATCAACCATGAATCTTACAATACAAACAAACACACAATCTCCATTATAATAAGATAAAGCAACATCGGAAAAAAAACACATTTTCTTTACTATAAACTTTCATTATCTTTTCTTTGTGTTTTTGCTGAGTAAGATTTTCACTAATTACAAGATAAGAGATTTTAACTTTGAAACTCGACAAGATGTAAACGAATTATAAGCAGCACCTGATGATATACCACAGTATGATAATTTAATTATTACAACGTTTGATATGTTTAAGAGCTATTGCCAAAATTGATAGACTGTGAGTATTCATTATGTAACGCTAGCACTTTTGGCCAACTTATACATATTGGCAATATTTTGGTAGGAAGCGCGTGGTGTAATGGTTAAAGTCATGGGAAATGGACTCGTCGCCCCGAGTTCAAATCCTGGATGGGGTAATTGCATTTCATTTAGCGCTAATATCCTTGGGAAAGGTATGAATCCTACTTTCCCTCAGCTATGGGTAAATAGTAGGGCTGACTGGGCTCTTTAACCTTGGTTAGGCAACCGGTCTAGGAGAAGGAAAACTCTGAATTCAAACCTGCTGAACTCCGCTTGAGAAATTGACCTTGTGTCGCATCCTGCTCGTGCGGAAGAGTTGGTATAATATATATATATATATATATATATTGGCAAATATACATTACTAGCAGGACCTGCGGATATAACACAGTATAATAATTTATTTATTACAAGGTTTGATATGTTTAAGAGCTGTTGCCAAAATTGATAGACTGTGACTATTCATTATGCAACGCTAGCACTTTTAGCCCTTTTAGCCAACTTATATATGACTAGCAGGACCTGCGGATATACCTGAGTATGATAATTTAATTATTACAATGTTTGATATGGTTGATATGTAAAAAGTATAATAATCTTGATTTAACACGCTCTCACTCAATTTTTTCTTTCCTTCTTTTAATTTTTTCATTGTTTTTTTTTAAATTCAAACAGATTAGCGTTATCGATTCCGTGTGCTCAATCCCACTCTCTATCTTTCCCCTATTCTCTTACTTTCTTTCTTATTATATTTCTTCTGTGTAGCATATCGATTTTCTCCCCTGTCTTTCTTTATAATAAACACATTATTTAACCGAGATGACGACACTCATAAGAAATAAGAATTCGAAGGATAAGCAACACAGTTAATCAGGATTTGTACTTTTTGCATTTCATCTTCGACAATTTGGATGGTCTCATTCTTTAACCAGAGGATGTTGCAAGATGATAACGGTCGCACAATTAATGAACACGAGTATTAATATATAGATGTAAAATATTCCTGAAATCTGATAGAAATTAACAGAAATATTACATCGATAACATCATCATTATCAAGGCGTGCCGACAACAAGAATACTCTCTCTCTCTTTCTTTTCTCTCTCTTTCTCTCTCTCTCTCCTTTCTCTCTCTCTCTCTCTCTCTCTCTCTCTCTCTCTCTCTCTCTCTCTCTCTCTCTCTCTATCTTGTCTGCTTCTATCTCTTCCTACTCTCATTTGCCTCTCTCTGTCCTCTCTCTTGCTCTCTCTTTGTCTCTGTTTCTCTCTGTCTCTCGTCATTCTCCAATCAGCTTCTCTACTTATCTCTCTCTCTCTCTCTCTCTCTCTCTCTCTCTCTCTCACACACACACACACACACACACACACACATTGCATCTTCTTTTTGTGCCTTGTAAATGTCCCACTCTTTCTTCTCTCTTGATCCTCTTTTTCTTTCTCTTCTCTCCCCTGTCTATTCTCTCTCTTCCTCTAAACTATCTCTCTCTCTCTCTTTCTCTCGAAATTGATCTCTATAAGTATAGTTCTTGTTAAGTCCTCTAGACAGCATCCCGTGTCCGCACAGAACTTATGAATCTAAATGTATGCTAGTCGGCAAACACAAGTGTGTCCAATAGTAAGAACCTATAGGTTCCCACACATGGACACACTTGTGACTTCCTTCTTACTTCTTAAGCAGTGTCCAGCACATTTCTTTAATTAGTGAAATAGATAACTAATTAGGACTGAGCCTATTCTAGTAGTCCTCATCCCAAGCAGAGTTTTATTGGTTTGAATTCAGAGTTTTCCTTCTCCTAGACTGGTTGCCTAACCAAGGTTAAAGAGCCCAATCTGCCCTACTATTTGACCATAGCTGGAGGGAAAGTAGTTGCATTCATACCTTTTCGCAAGGGTGTTAGCGCTATGTGAACTTTAGCTTCGTCCAGGATTTGAACCCGGGTCGACGATTCCATTTCCTACGACTAACTATTACACCAATGCCTCAAACTAAGGTGTTTACATTTTTTCAATTACCTTAGATCAGAGGATCCTTTATCTACTAAATTGAATTAAATTGTTTTTTAAAACACTTATAATTCTTATCTATACGTTCTTTTTGTCTTGGTTAATTTTTTCTAATCCAATTATCGAGATTAGTCGTTACGCTTCGAAATGATAAAAGATAACATTTGAAATTATCTTTAAATTAGAAAATAGGACAACGTTATCGTAATTGTTCACCAAAAGAATATCATTTTGAACGGCATTGTCGCAAAAGTCTTCATATATAATAAGCAGAGCTTCGTATCACAAAGATAGAGTGTAACCCAAGACATCAACAGTCTAGACTAGCGTTTCTTAAAGTTCGTACTCTTGCGTAACCCTTAAAATAAATTACATGTCTCAAGGAACCCCTGCGAATAAATGAAAATTATACAAGGTGTGTCAAAAAAGTATGAGATTTTTTTGTACTTTTTGACACACCTTGTATTCTGAAAAAAAATAACGTTCCATTTATTCTTCATTTTTATCTTGGTAATTACAGCTTTAAACTTGGTACTTTTTTGACACCACTTGTATTCTAAAAATATGAATGAATGGAACGTTATTTTTACAAAAATGTAGAAAATCCCGATACTTTTTTGACAAACCTTGTATCTATCTATCTATTATCTACCTATCTTCTCTCTCTCTCTCTCTCTAATATATATATATATATATATATAATATATATATATAATGGTGTGTCAAAAAAGTATCGAGATTTTGGTACTTTTTGACACACATTGTATTCTGAAAAAAAAAAAATAACGTTCCATTTATTCTTCATTTTTTTCTTGGTAAATACAGCTTTAAACTTGGTACTTTTTTGACACCACTTGTATTCTAAAAATATGAATGAATGGAACGTTATTTTTACAAAAATTTTGTACAAAAATCCAAATACTTTTTTGACACACCTTGTATACCATGTCTTTCTCATTTTATTTCCATTGTAGTTCTCGAGGTAAATATCATAGTATATATTTTTGAATACCTGATTTAAGAAAAAATCATATTTCTTTGTTAGATTTATCGGTGTTGGGATTATCTTCCCTTTGACTGTAAGAGTTATCTTCCCGCGAGGTTTTCAAACCGGCCACCAGGGGACCTCTGGTATTTAAGCGCGGGTTCTGAAACTCCCTGCCTCTTTTCTACCTCTTCTCGTACGTACCCACATGGGTTAGACACATTGTCACACCCTTCTCGGTGGGGGTTTCTGCCCCCTCATCACTAGTAAGTGATTTTGAATGTATGGGCTCTCCAGTCCTTTTATTTAACTATTGTGTACATTCTTATTGTACCTGTACGTCTTATTCATGTACCTTACACGTATGTCATTGTTACTGTATTTTATGTCTTATTTCTGTGCTATTAAATATATGTCATGTCCACACAGCGTGTCGGAGTTGTATGTTTCAATAATAACCTTGAATCTTACATCGGTAATACTAAATAAAATTCATACTGTTCGTTTATAATACTTCATCAGGGAGTTTAATAGGTTAAATAGGATGATGTCTATATTACAATATTACAATAATCAAGAATATATTTTGCATTTTTCGTAATATTACGTATATATATTTTTTAAGTGAAAAATACATTAGCTTATCTCACTTATTCTTGCGGAACCCTTAGAGACGTCTTGTGGAACATTAGAATTCCGGAGAACCACGACTGAGAAACACTGTACTTGACCAATTTAAACACACCACTCAATAAGTTCCGGTCCTGACATATAGATTGCGCCACAAATTTAAAAAAATCCCATACGATTTTTAAAAAGTACTAACCTTCAAATGGTATGTGTCTAAATTTGAGCCCAATCGGATTATTAGTTTACAAATTACAGTTATTTAGATGAAGCTACTGTTGCAAATTTTTAAATCAATGGAAAATTCTGAATTTCGTGTGGTGTTAAAGCATTGCTTTCTGATGGGAAAAATACTGTTCAAGCAAAGCAATGGCGTCATAAGTGTTATTTAGACTCTACTCCGTCGTAAACAACGCTTAAGTGGTGGTATGCTGACTTCAAACGGGGTCGTACAGACACAAATGATACGGAACGCCCAGGTCATCCAAATTCGGCAGTTGACCTGGAAAACACCAAAAAACAAACTCGTTTTGGCCGATCGTAAATTGAAGTTGCATGAGATAGCAGAGGAGCTGAATATATCAGAAGGCAGTGTGTTCACCATGCATGAATATTTGTCAATGAGAAAGCTGTGTTCAAAGCGGTTGCTGCGTTTTCTCAGAGTCGGTCAAAAACAACAACGCATCGACGATTCAGAGCGTTGTTTGCAACAGTTTTAACGCAATAAAAATGGGTTTTTGCGTACATACATGACAACGGATGAAACATGGACCCACCACTCCACTCCGGAGTCAAATCAGCAGTCAGATGAGTGAATATCAGCAGGTGAAAGCTGTCCAAAGCGACCAAATACGCAAACGTTAGCTGGTAAGGTTTTGGCCTCCGTATTTTGGAATGCGTAAGGTATTTTGTTTATAGCTTACTCTGAGAAAGGAAGAACCATCAATAGTAAATGTTATATAGCCTTACTGGTGTGTTTGAAGGAGGAAATCTTAAAAAAAACGGCCACAAATGAAGAAGAAAAAAGTGCTCTTTCACCAAGACAATGCATCGTCTCACAACGATGAAAAAATTACATGAATTGCACTTCGAATTGCTTCCGCACACACCCTATTCTCCAGATCTGGCCCCCAGTGACTAGTGGCTGTTTGCAGACCCAAAAACAATGCTCCAGGGAAAGATGTTTGGCACCAATGAAGAAGTGATATCAAAAACTGACACGTATTTTGAGGCCAAAGACAAATCGTTCTACAAAAAATGGCATCGAATTGTTAGAGGACGTTGGAATCAGTGTATCAGCCTAGAAGGAAACTATGTTGATGAATAAAATCGAATTTTGCTTAAAATTTGTTGTTTTATTAGTTAGGCCCGTTTAGGATGTGTTTAGTCTATTATAGATTATTTTGGAAGTAATTCACCCGGGAACAATGACAGATAGGGATGGTTGGCGAGAGATTCTCATGGATATCAGTGCTGTCAGCACGAGATGATGATGATGATGATGATGATAATGATGATGATGATGATGTTTCTTGGCCAGACACCTATGACAGAAATATTTTTTATTACTTCCCTCCGAGGTTACTAAACGTATATAAGGGCTTCGGCTCCTATCAGGCGTGTGAACTAAAAACAATTGTATGGTCCCAGGGGGATGTCCCCCACCAGACGACACCTGTACGATCGCCTAAAATAGGTTCAGGTTTATTGCCCGTTCCTCAAGTGGAGTGCCGACGGCAATAATGCATACATTGCATTGCCTTTCCCATGAGCCTCTGTTTGTTCGAGGTTTCCTACATTAAAAAAGACCTCATGTCTATCCTGCCTAGTGGGATATTTGGATAATAAGTGCTTCCTCCCAAGGTTGATTTTGGTTGGTTGGTTGGGTGATTGATTCTAACGGCATATCAACCCGTATGGGGTTATGTCATTAAGGGGGAGGAGGGTCTTACCCGTTTGTAGGGGTGCAGTCACTGTATTCTAAAGTCCCAACCGAAAGGACAAGTTATGAAATGAAAGAATTAGTAAGCATGTGTTACATAATTATTATATACCTAATATTTATGGCAATAGTGTAGAAATTAAAATGGCCGTTATAAGCTACAGCCTACGTCCTTGAAGGATGAGTGACGACGCTTGACCTCACTCTCACCTTGCCTTCCGGGGATAAATCGTGAGAACCGGAAGGCATAGAGGACCCTGTCTTCCGGTCTAAGGATAGTAAGTAACTCAGTGAGTTATAAGGTAGGAGCTGTGC
>CM042155.1:79218524-79231024 GCA_023376005.1 Doryteuthis pealeii | reverse complement strand
ATGCAAGAGTGTTTGAGAGGCAAACATTATTCCAGTGACGAGGAAGTGAAATATGTAGTGAAGAAGTGGCTCAAAGTACAGTCAACAGAATTTTACGGAATTGAAAAAAAATGAATTTCAATTTTTTTTATTCAGTTAAAAGAAACTTTAATACGCATCAAGAATGAATAAAGCAAAAGATCTTTGGCATAAAATGACCCAACAATTGTTGACATGCCGTAAAACCCAACCACCCAACAAAATCAAATTTGAACTCGACACGACAATTCTATTTTCTCCGATGATCGTCAATGCACCACGACTTTTGCTATACTCAGGCAAAGTTTGAATGTTTCTCTAACTTACCAGACCCCGCTTTATTATCACCTAGGGTCCACGGGGACGCCGAGCCGATAACTTCCACTTGACACGTATTCCCTTCCCACTTGACCTTTCTTTCAGATTCAGTGACCTCCTTGAATCTCAACGTTCCATATTATCTTGACACAATTTCTGGTTTATTTTCATTGCATTTTCACCCATATATTAACTTAAGAATTATTAATAAACTAGCAGGATATACCACAGTTTGATTATTACAACTATTGATATGTTTACTTGATTATTACAACTTAATAATTAATCTAATATGTTCATTAATAATAATAATAATAATAATAATAATAATAATAATAATAATTATAATTATAATTATAATTATAATAATGATAATAATAATAATAATAGAAGCTGAAGGAAAATAAAAAGATGGATAAATACCTGGACCATACCTGGAGAATTGAATAAGCTGAGGAACATGAAAGGGAAAGTGATACCAATTGTCGTTGGTGCACTTGGAACAGCCCCAATAAACTTGGAAAAAAGACTGGAGGATCTGGAAATCTGAGGAAGAATTGAGACCATCCAGACTACTGTACTGCTGCAATCGGCCAGAATACCCAGAAGAGTCCTGGAGACCTGAGGAGCCTTGTTGTCAATCATACTCCAGTGAAATACTATCAGCTAACGTTGATGTGAAAAACTCAAAAGGAGTGAAACTAATAATAATAATAATAATAATAATAATAATAATAATAATAATAAAATTAATACGGACCACCCCACCCCAGCCAAGAGACCAGACCTAGTGTTGATTAACAAAAAAAATAACATAAAAGATAACATACCAACTGGTGGACTTTGCGGTTCAAGCAGATCACAAGGTGAAGTTGAAAGAAAACGAAAAAATGAACAAATACCTGGACCTTGCCAGAGAATTGAAATCTAATATAAAACCAACCAGATCACTTGTTTCTCATATCACGTTAGATTCGCGCCTCTAGGTCAAAGGTTATTAACACTCAGTGGTTAATTTCCAACTGGCTTCCCTGATCTCAAACGTAACGGCCCTTATTCTCAGCTACAGGGTCTGGTAAACAAGATCCCGTCGCGTCACATATAAAATGTGATAACAAGTGACTAATACAACCTACTAATCCTTAAATGATCTCGCTATGTAAGGATTAAAAGTGCGATCATTTCTCTGAATTCTTTTTAGATGACGCTTGATAAATGGACACATAGCGAAGTGGATATAGGCGTTGAATTCATTTTTGCAATTTAAAGAATTAAAAAAAAAATTTCTTAGTTCTTTTTCAAATTCATGAGAGAAGCCCAAACGTCGTCCAAATCCTGTGTTGAAAAAAAGAAGATCAAAAAGAATTAGAAAGATCTGAAAGTGGAAGTGATGGACGCTTTGAAGGTCGACTAAGAATTTCTCTCTGATTATTTTTTGTGAACTATGTTATTTAAAAAATTCTCAATCCATTCGCCACGGTTTGGGTTTGATACCAGTTCACCAGTATAGGGAATCCAACAGGATTGAACTGAGGTGATATGCCGTAAAACAAAATAAAACCAAACCAAACAAACAAATAACAATAAAGATGAGGACAATTAGTCCGAATAATCCAAATAATACAAGGAGAGTCATTATCTTTTCTTAGATGTTACGATTTTATTGGCCATCATTTAGGCTTCAAGCAAGAGCGCTTGTCTCAGCTAAGATCCTTTGTGTTAAGCAGAGCGTAGTTTCGATCTTACGGGTAAGAAATCCTTTTGTGCTCCTCAGTATTGCAAACTCCTTAGTCAATGATTACAAAGGAACGTCTCTCAGTATCAGGAATTAAGTAGTCAACCAGCCATGGATTAATGCGTTAACTCGGGTGAATCTAGCGGGACCCAGTGCTTTTTATTAAATAGTAATGTGGCCACCCTTAGGGGCTCAATCAAGAGCGCTGTCCGCGGAGAACCCTTTTTTAAGCAGGGCGCGATCCTTCTTGAATGATTATTTTGGTTGCTCCTTAGGGTCCCTAATATTGATATGATACTTTGGCTGTTGCCTTGTGCTCCTCAGTTGGAGGTCGTTCGTCAATGGTACAAATGGTCGTCTGTCAATATCAGCCGATTAAATAGTTAACCAACCACGTATTCAGCTGTTAGATTGGCTGAGGTTTAACCAGGTGACCGACTAGTCTCATGAATTTAAGTGGTGTATTGTAGCACAACCTTATAATACAAATATTCCAACATAAATAATTCCAATTGGGCCACCTGTTGGCCATGGTGGCGGTCCCGTGATGCTTTAGGATAGAGCCAGCGGATAAGCAGTTCATGATATGCAATACTCCACTTTGCCCTATCTTGGGCTAGACGGGCGGTCGGAGAGGCCCCCTCCGATCAAATCGGCTGGTCACGTCAAGCCTAGCACCTATATGATTTTCCCAACCCTATTGCCCTTATAGCAAGCCCACCCCTTTTTATCATATGGGTGCTAGAAGGCCGTGACGGAGGGTCTACATGTCCTGGTAATGACGTAAAACTCTATCTGATGGTGAGGTTCCAGTTTTGGAGGTTTGGGGAATGTGGAGCCCCTTCATCACCATTGCTCCCTGGTCCACTCTGACCCGTAGTGGTAGTACCTGTTAGGGTCTTACATCTATGGGTAAAGAGAAAAATGCACTTAATAAAAATAATGTATCATCCATTAAGAATTTGGATTTATTTAAAACTTTATCGGCATTAAATGACCCCATGAGCATTGATATGCCCGTTCAAAACAAAACAAACCAAAAAAAAAAATATCCAACATAAAAAAATATCTTATATATTCTTTGCCTTAGCTCTATATAATAATGTGTTCCCAATTACCGGCATTTCTATGTTATACGCATTGGGCAATATTTGAGAACATTGTAATAAGGATTTCGAAATCAAATCCATTTCGATTCAGATTTGTCACTAGAGCATGCAGCGAGCAGCAGCAGCAGCCAAGGCAGCAGGCGGCAGTTAGCGAAAGAGAGTATTCAATTTTATTATTTGCTATCAACGATTCCAACTCTAAAGATCATGTATTCTTAATTATGGCCGAATTTATTGATTTTGCCCAAGGGAAAATTACAGGCTTATTGAACTCAACCAAAGACTTTATTGTTTCTCACATCTATATTAGTTAACCATAAACATTGCTTTCATTGTATTCTGTACAGCAATAGTTGTCACAATTGTAAGTTATCTACCTCTTAGCTGTAGCGAGGCAGTGGTATTATATTAGTATTATTATTATTATTATTTTATTATTATTATCTTTAGTTTTTCCATCAGCGTTTAGCTGTGCGTATTTTCACTGGAGTCTTGAAGTGACAACAAGTCTCCCTCAGGTCTCCAGAGACTCTTCTACGTATTCTGGCAGATTGCAGCAGTGCAGTGTCTCTGATGGTTTCCAATCCTTCCTCTATATCCAAACTTTCCAAAACCTTCTCTAGATCCGCTTTTACGCGACTGTTCCAAGTGCACCAACTTCAATTTGTATCATTTTCACTTTCATCCATAACTTTTCAGTTCTCTGCAGATCCAGATATTTTGCGATTTTTTTCATTTTCTATTAACTTCACACTGTGATTCTGCCGATCGGGGGCCCCTCTTGCCCCCCACCGCCCCGCCCCCCCGCCTCCACCCCTCCCGCCCCCCCACTGCTAAATCCACCATTGACAAGTCCTTCTTTCCTTTTGTATTTTTTATTTATTATATTATTATTATTATTATTATATTATTATTATCACTCCTTTTGAGTTTTTCCACATCAGCGTTAGCTGAGTATTTCACTGGAGTCTGAGTGACAACAAGTCACCTCATGTCTCCTGGACTCTTCTAAGTATTCTAGCCGATTGCAGCAATGCCAGTAGTCTGGATGGTCTCAATTCTTTCTCTGATTTCCATGCCCTTCCAGTCTTTTCCCCATGTTTTATTACTTACTCCTTTTGAGTTTTCACATCAGTGTTAGCTGATGGTCTTTCACTGGAGTCTGAGTGACAACAAAGTCTCCTCGGGTATCCAGGACTCTTCTAAGTATTCTAGCGATTGCAGCAATGCAGTGTTCTGAATGGTTTCAATCCTTCCTCTGATATCCAAACTTTCCAAACCCTTTTCTAATCCTTTTTGGGACTGCTCCAAGTGCACCACTACAATTGGTATCACTTTCACTTCATTGTTCCCATAACTTTTTTCTTATTTTCCTTTAGCTTCACACTGTGATCTGGCCGGCACTGCAAAATCCACCAGTTGAACAAGTCCTTTCCTTTTTGTTATTATTATTATTATTATTATTATTAGTTTATTATTATTATTATTATTATTATTATTATTATCCCTCATTTTTGAGTTTTTCACATCAGTGTTAGCTGATGGTCTTTCACTGAGTCTGAGTGACAGCAAGTGTCCTAGGTCTCCAGAGACTCTTCTAATATTCTAGCTGATCTTGCAGCAATGCAGTGTTCTGAATGGTTTCAATTCCTTCCTCTGATTTCCAAACTTTCCAAACCCTTTTCCAATCCTTTTGGGACTGTTCCAAGTGCCCAATTACAATTGGTATCACTTTCACTTTCATATTCCATAATTTTTCAGTTCTCTGGCAAGGTCGTAGATATTTGTCCATTTTTTCATTTTCCTATAGCTTTCACCCTGTGATCTGCTGGCACTGCAAAATCCACCGTTGACAAGTTTTTCTTTTTTGTTTATCAACACTAGATTTGGTCTTTCTTGCTGGGATAAGGTGATCCGTTTTTATTTCAAAGTCCCAGAGAATTTTATGCGTTTCGTTCTCAAGAACAGATTCTGGTTTATGCATATACCATTTTGTTGTATGGTCAAAATTAATTTTTTGCATAATTCCCAGTGGATCACCTTCCCAACCCAGTCGTGTCTAGTTTTGTATTCTCGTTGTACTAGTTTGCTATATTCGCAGATTATATGGTTTACAGTCTCATCTCTATTACCGCAATTATTATTATTATTATTATCATTATTATTATTATTATTATTACTCCTTTTGAGTTTTTTACATCAGCGTTAGCCGATGGTATTTCTCCAGAGTCTGAGTGACAAGTCTCCTCAGGTCTCCAGGAATCTTCTGAGTATTCTAGCCGATTGCAGCAATGCAGTAGTCTGGGTGGCCTCAATTCTTCCTCTGATGTCCATGCCCTCCAGTCTTTTCCCCATGTTTTGTTATTATTATTATTATTATTATTATTAGTAGTAGTAGTAGTAGTAGTAGTAGTAGTAGTAGACTTTATTGGGAATTTCAGTTGGCTGATTTTCATTGGTCATAAATCATCACGTGGTCGTTTGATGTCACTGACACCTCCACAATTATTTGAGTATTGTCAACCACGATTTATTATAACAGAGATCGAATGGAGGCGGTATATTTAATGTATGGAAATTGTGGTCCATCAAAGACTTGTCCCTTAATTTGGTTTGGTCGGGGTGGGGTCTGCTTATATAGCGTGTCTTAGGCAGTGATAGTCTAGGGGAGCCCACGCCATATACGTACAACAATAAATGCAGGATGTTTTGGCGTGACTAGAGAATAAAGAAGCTTTCATGTACGAGGGTTATTCAAAAAAGTAATGGTATTTTGTTTAGGACAGGTATAATTACGATGAACTTTATCAGAGCATGTCGTCGTTTACCTGGCCTCATCTTTACTGACGTCCATGTTTTGAAACGATCTTGTCCTCTCTTTGTAATGTAAAATATTTGTAAGTAAAATATAATCCGAATTCATTTTATTTGTGATGTGTTACGAGGTTTGTATTATTATATTTCTTTTTCATTGCTCAAAACTTCTTACTAAAACGATAATCTGTTGATTTGTATTGATTTGTGTTGATTTGTGTTAAAAAAAGAAGAATAACCCGTATCTTGCATTATCCCATAATAATAATAATAATAATAATAATAATAATAATAAAACATGGGGAAAAGACTGGAGGGCATGGAAATCAGAGGAAGAATTGAGACCATCCAGACTACTGCATTGCTGCAATCGGCTAGAATACTCAAAAGAGTCCTGGAGACCTGAGGAGACTTGTTGTCACTCAGACTCCAGTGAAATACCATCAACTAACGCTGATGTGAAAAACTCAAAATGAGTGATAATAATAATAATAATAATAATAATAATAATAATAATAATAATAATAATAATAAGAAACGGCAGATGGACAAACAGAAGAACGACAAAGACTAGAAAACAAAAATGGGAAGAAAAACAATTATATGGACGCTTCAAACGACAAATAGATGAGGTTGCACATGGAAAGACTTGGACATGGTTAAGAAAGGGAAACCTCAAAAGAGAAACAGAATCACTTATAATTGCTGCACAAAATAATGCCATAAGGAAAAACTACATCAAAGCAAAAATTGATAAGACCCAACAAAATAGTAAATGTAGACTTTGCGGTAATAGAGATGAGACTGTTAACCATATACTCTGCGAATGTAGCAAACTAGCACAACGAGAATACAAAACTAGACACGACTGGGTTGGGAAGGTGATCCACTGGGAATTATGCAAAAAATTAAATTTTGACCACACAAAATGGTATATGCATAAACCAGAATCTGTTCTTGAGAACGAAACGCACAAAATTCTCTGGGACTTTGAAATTAAAACGGATCACCTTATCCCAGCAAGAAGGCCAGACCTAGTGTTGATTAACAAAAAAGAAAGAACTTGTCAACTGGTGGATTTTGCAGTGCCAGCGGATCACAGGGTGAAGCTAAAGGAAAATGAAAAAATTGACAAATATCTGGACCTTGCCAGAGAACTGAAAAAGTTATGGAATATGAAAGTGAAAGTGATGCCAATTGTAGTTGGTGCACTTGGAACAGTCCCAAAAGGATTAGAAAAGGGTTTGGAAAGTTTGGATATCAGAGGAAGGATTGAAACCATTCAGAACACTGCACTGCTGCAATCTGCCAGAATACTCAGAAGAGTCCTGGAGACCTGAGGAGACTTGTTATCACTCAGACTCCAGTGAAAGACAATCAGCTAACACTGATGTGAAAACTCAAATAATAATAATAATAAAACATGGGGAAAAGACTGGAGGGCATGGAAATCAGAGGAAGAATTGAGACTATCCAGACTACTGCATTGCTGCAATCGGCTAGAATACTCAAAAGAGTCCTGGAGACCTGAGGAGACTTGTTGTCACTCAGACTCCAGTGAAATACCATCAGCTAACGCTGATGTGAAAAACTCAAAATAAGTGATAATAATAATAATAATAATAATAATAATAATAATAATAATAATAATAATAATAATAAAGCGAAAATTGATAGGACCCAACAAAATAGTAAATGTAGACTTTGCGGGAATAGAGATGAGATTTGTTTAAAAAAAAAGAATAACTCGTATCTTGCATTATCCATCGGAAAAAGAAGAAAGTGTTCAAACTATTGAACTCAAAGTTAAATGATGAATATGTTACTGGATGTAAATATCTTCTAGCAAGATAAACTATCAATGCATTTAACTTTAGNACTTTAGTATTAAAATAAAATTTAAAAAAATAAAAAATAAAAATGAAACCATATATAAATAAAAATTAAATTGAACTTAATACAATAAATAAATAACATAATAAATAACATAAAAAAACAAAAAATTATGGTCTCATCTTTACTGACGTCCATGTTTCGGGACGATCTTGTCCTCTCTTTCGGAGAAGAATAGTGTAAAATGATGAGATTTGGAAAAATGAAAACCCTAGAATTTTAGTTATACGAGGGTGAGTAAAAAAGTAATGCCATTCTATTTAGAACAGGTATAATTACCAACGCAGGAACATATATTATACATCAAAATGAAGCTAGTACTCTGTGGATCATATCCCTACTTCTCCACATAGTCACCGTTTCTCTCAATAGCCATGTTCCACCTTCGAATGAGAGCATGTATCCCTGCTCTGTAAAATTATGTTGACTGTTCTTTGAGCCACTTCTTCATTACAGATTTCAATTCCTCGTCACTAGAATAATTTTTTGCCTCTCAAACCCTCTTTCCTGGGACCGAAGAGTGATAGCCTGAAGGCGCTAAATCTGGTGAGTATGGAGGATGCCGGTAAAGTTGTCCACCGAATGAGGGCGATTATCTTCTTTGTCCTGCATGAGTGTGTATGGTTGAACATTTCATGCAGAAGGAGGACATTGTCCAATTGGGTTCTTACTCGTTGGATTCTTGCTCTGAGCCTCGGTAGGGTCACAATGTAGGCATTAGTTTTAATAAAAAAAATTGATCATGAAATAAAGAATAAATAAATGAAATAACCACTGATCATTAGACCCACAGATATTTCTGAACTACGTAAATATGTATTTACAACTCCTGCGTACGAGCAGGTGTAACACAAGCGTCAATCTTCAAGCGAAGTTACACCAGGTTGATTTTTTCCTTCTCCTATACCAGTTGACGTACCAAGTTTGAAGAGCCTATTCCGCCTTACTATGTTACCCATAGTTGGAGGAGAATAGTTGGATTCATGCCTTTCTCAAGGATATTTGGTGTTACGATTTTGTGGTATGATCCTTTGGTTGCAGGTCCGTTCGTCAAGTCATTGCAATACGTGCAATGGTCGGCCTGTCAATATCGGCGATTAAATAGTTAACTGGGGGTTTAATCCACGTGACCACGCTGACCAGCCGACCACGCCGAGTCTATAAGTTTAAGTGGTGGATTCCAGCAGGCCATATACAACCAAATAAGAGCACCTCATGTGGTATAATGGTTAGCAAGCTAGATTAGCAGACCATTGTTAGTGAGTTCGATTCCTCACTGGGTGCCCATAATCTGGCCTTGTGCCGCATCTAAGACAAGCTTAGTAAATTAACTATATACACAAATAAGGGCACCTCATGTGGTGTAATGTGTTAGCAAGCTATATTAGCACACCATTGTTAGTGAGTTCGATTCTCACTGAGTGCCCCCTTACTTCTGGCCTTGTGCCACATCTAGATCAGCTTAGTAAATAGCTATAATAATTAAAGGACACCTCATGTGGTGTAATTGTAGCAAGCTAGTATAGCACCACCTTTGTTAGTGAGTTCGATTCCTTCTGGGTGCCCCATACTTCTGGCCTTGTGCCATATCTAGCTAAGCTTAGTAAAATCTTATATACACACAAATAAGGGCAAACCCTCATGTGGTGCATTTTCAGCAAGCTAGATTAGCAGAAACCATGGTTAGTAGTGTCTATATTACAATATTACAATAATCAATAATATATTGTGCATGTTAAGTAATATTACGTATATAATTTCTTTATTAAGTGGAAAGTCTTGTGGAACTCTTAGGGACGTTTTGCAGAACATTAGGATTCCGGAGAACCACGACTGAGAAGCACTGTACTTGACCAATTTAAACACACCACTTAATAAGTCCCGGTCCTGTCATATAGATTGCGCCACAAATAAAAAAAAATCCCATACGATTTTTAAAAAGTACTAACCTTCAAATGGCATGTGTCAAAATTTGAGCCCAATCGGATTATTAGTTTACAAATTACAGTTATTTAAATAAAGCTACTGTTGCAAATTTTTAAATCAATGGAAAAATCTGAATTTCGTGTGGTGATAAAGCATTGATTTCTGTTGGTAAAAATACTGTTCAAGCAAAGCAATGGCTTCATAAGTGTTATTTAGACTCTACTTCGTCGTAAACAACGGTTTAGAGGTGGTATGCTGACTTCAAACGGGGTCATACAGACACAAATGATACGGAACGCCCAGGTCATCCAAATTCGGCAGTTGACCTGGAAAACACCAAAAAACAAACTCGTTTTGGCCGATCGTAAATTGAAGTTGCAGGAGATAGCAGAGGAGCTGAATATATCAGAAGGCAGTGTGTTCACCATGCATGAATATTTGTCAATGAGAAAGCTGTGTTCAAAGCGGTTGCTGCGTTTGCTCAGAGTCGGTCAAAAACAACAACGCATCGACGATTCAGAGCGTTGTTTGCAACAGTTTTAACGCAATAAAAATGGGTTTTTGCGTACATACATTACAATGGATGAAACATGGACCCACCACTCCA
This sequence comes from Doryteuthis pealeii, assembly GCA_023376005.1. Classification (NCBI taxonomy): domain Eukaryota; kingdom Metazoa; phylum Mollusca; class Cephalopoda; order Myopsida; family Loliginidae; genus Doryteuthis; species Doryteuthis pealeii. The sequence goes on along the minus strand of CM042155.1, from coordinate 79,220,604 downwards.
CTCCAGAGTCAAATCAACAGTCAGATGAGTGAATAGCAGCAAGTGAAAGCTGTCCAAAGCGACCAAATACGCAAACATCAGCAGGTAAGGTTTTGGCCTCCGTATTTTGGAATGCGCAAGGTATTTTGTTTATCGCTTACTCTGAGAAAGGAAGAACCATCAATAGTAAATATTATATAGCCTTGCTGGTGTGTTTGAAGGAGGAAATCTATAAAAAAAACGGCCACAAAGAAGAAAAAAGTGCTCTTTCACCAAGACAATGCATCGTGTCACAAGTCGATCGTAACGATGGCAAAACTACATAAATTCCAATTCGAATTGCTTCCGCGCACATCCTATTCTCCAGATCTGGCCACCGGCGACTAGTGGCTGTTTGTAGTCTCAAAAAGAATGCTCCAGGGAAAGAGATTTGGATCCAATGAAGAAGTGATATCAGAAACTGACACGTATTTTGAGGCCAAAGACAAATCGTTCTACAAAAAAAGGCATTGAATTGTTAGAGGACATTGGAATACGTGTATCAGCCTAGAAGGAAACTATGTTGATGAATAAAATCGAATTTTGCTTAAAATTTGTTGTTTTATTAGTTAGGCCCGTTTAGGATGTGTTTAGTCTATTATAGCTTATTTTGGAAGTAATTCACCCGGGAACAATGACAGATAGGGATGGTTGGCGAGAGATTCTCGTGGATATCAGTGCTGCCAGTACGACATCATGATGATGATGATGATGATGATGATGATGTTTCTCGGTGACACACCTATGACAGAAATATTTTTTTATTACTTCCGTCCGAGGTTACTAAACGTGTATAAGGGCTTCGGTTCCTATCAGGCGTGTGAATTAAAAACAATTGTATGGTCCCAGGGGCATGTCCCCCGCCAGACAGCACCTGTACAATCGCCTAAAATAGGTACGGTCCAGGTTTATTGCCCGTTCCTCAAGTGGAGTGCCGACGGGAATAATGCATACATTGCATTGCCTTTCCCATGAGCCTCTGTTTGTTCGAGGTTTCCTACATTAAAAAAAAGACCTCATGTCTATCCTGCCCAGTGGGATATTTGGATAATAAGTGCGTCCTCCCAAGGTTTATGTTGGTTGGTTGGTTGTTTGGTTGGTTCTAACGGCATATCAACCCGTCTGGGGTTATGTCATTAGGGGGGGGAGGAAGGTTTTAACCTTCTGTAGGGGTGCAGTCACAGTATTCTAAAGTCCCAACCGAAAGGACAAGCTATGAAATGAAAGAATTAGTAAGCATGTGTTACATAATTATTAGATACCTAATATTTATGGCAATAGTGTAGAAATTAAAATGGCCGTTATAAGCTACAGCCCACGGCCTTGAAGGATGAGTGACGGCACTTGACCTCACTCTCACCTTGCCTTCCGGGGATAAATCGTGAGAACCGGAAGGCATAGAGACCCTGTCTTCCGGTTTAAGGATAGTAAGTAACTCAGTGAATTATAAGGTAGGAGCCGAGCTCGTAGGATGTAAGGATCTGCGCAGACGTCTGGTTTGGGGATTAACAAGTCTTGTGTTTATTATCTAAAAACTAGCAATGACACAGGGCTTCTGATAACGAGAAATCCCCATAGAAGACCAGACCCGAAGTCCCCAAGAAAGTCCAGAACTTAGAAGAGACCAGACCAAGATAGACGATCAGAATAGCCGGCCAGAAGAAAATACGACCAGAAGTAAGAAGTAAGAAAGGGTATACAACACATTTTTTTTTTTGAGAACTAAAAAAAAAATCTACTTTTCAAACCAAGTGTATCTTTTTAAATGTAAAAAAGAAAAATGAAAGCCTTTTTATCAATATTTTTTACAGAAACTATTCATAAAATAAATAAAATTTGAATTAATATCCGAAATATTCTACCTACAAATAAGTTAATGTTTAGTTATTAGCAATTACAAAAACTGAATTTAAAATTGACTTACGCACGAAAAAGTTTTAGAAAAAAATCATTCAAGCGATTAAAAAAAAAAAAAAAGAAAAAAGGGATACCCACACATACTATTATTTTCATATTTCTTAGAATGAAATATGATTAAATATATCCACTTTTTTAATCAGTG
>CM042155.1:79173524-79213524 GCA_023376005.1 Doryteuthis pealeii | reverse complement strand
AAGGAAACTATGTTGATGAATAAAATCAAATTTTGCCCAAAAGTTGTTGTTTTATTAGTTAGGCCCGGGGTTTATGTGATGTGTTTAGTCTATTATAGATTATTTGGGATGTAATTCACCCGGGAACAATGACAGATAGGGATGGTTGGCGAGAGATTCTCATGGATATCAGTGCTGTCAGCACGACGTGATGATGATGATGATGATGATGTTTCTCGGCCAGACACCTAGGAGAGAAATTTTATTTCTTCCCTCCGCGTTTACTAAACGTGTTTGAGGGCTTCGGCTCCTATCAGGCGAGTGAACTAAAACAATTGTATTGTCCCAGGGTGGGGGGGGGCGCCAGACAGCACCTGTACAATCGCCTAAAATAGGTACGGTCCAGGTTTATTGCCCATTCCTCAAGTGGAGTGCCGACGGGAATAATGCATACATTGCATTGCCTTTCCCATGAGCCTCTGTTTGTTCGAGGCTTCCTACATTAAAAGACCTCATGTCTATACTACCTAGTGGGATGTTTGGATAATAATTGCTCCCTCCCAAGGTTTATCTTGCTTGGAGTGTAATATTGAGATTTAGGGGAGCATACAAAGAAAATTGATAAAGTAACACGAGAATGAGTCAAAAAGTAATGCCATTCTGTTTAGGACATGTATAATTACCAACACAGAAACATATATCATGCATCAAAACTAAGTTAGTCCTCTGTGGATCGCATCCCTATTTCTCCACATAGACACCGTTTCTCTCAATTGCAACGTTCCATCTTTGAATGAGAGCATGTATCACTGCCCTGTAAAATTTTCTTGGCTGTTCTTTGAGCCATTTCTTCACTACACATCTGCACCCTCCACACTCACCTTATTTAGCTCCTTCAGACTATCATTGCTTCGGACCAATGAAAGAGTGTTTGAGAGGCAAACATTATTCCAGTGACGAGGAAGTGAAATATGTAGTGAAGAAGTGGCTCAAATTACGGTCAACAGAATTTTACGGAATTGAAAAAAAATGAATTTCAATTTTTTTTATTCAGTTAAAAGAAACTTCAATACGCATCAAGAATGAATAAAGCAAAAGATCTTTGGCATAAAATGACCCAACAATTGTTGACATGCCGTAAAACCCAACCACCCAACAAAACCAAATTTGAACTCGACACGACAATTCTATTTTCTCCGATGATCGTCAATGCACCACGACTTTTGCTATACTCAGGCAAAGTTTGAATGTTTCTCTAACTTACCAGACCCCGCTTTATTATCACCTAGGGTCCACGGGGACGCCGAGCCGATAACTTCCACTTGACACGTATTCCCTTCCCACTTGGCCTTTCTTTCAGATTCAGTGACCTCCTTGAATCTCAACGTTCCATATTATATTGACACAATTTCTGGTTTATTTTCATTGCATCTTCACCCATATATAAGAATTATTAATAAACTAGCAGGATATACCACAGTTTGATTATTACAACTATTGATATGTTTACTTGATTATTACAACTTAATAATTAATCTAATATGTTCATTAATAATAATAATAATAATAATAATCTTATTATAATGGAGATTGTGGGTTTGTATGTATGTAACCGAAACTATATTACCATTCAAGTCACAATTCCCTTTTTTATTTACATCACATGCTCCATGATTTTATTTATATTTAAACCTCAATTATTAATAAAATTGTTTTACATCATTAAGACTGTTAAACATATCTACATACTAATAACATGCAATTGTATTTATATATACAAAAAATAGCGGTTTGCAGTGTGAACGGGAAGGCTAATTTGCATATTGATATTAAAAATGTGATTTTATTAAATATGTGTTTAGTATTATTGATTTCTAACTGTTTGGTTTTATTTTAATGAATATAAGCTAAAATCTCTCCAATGAATCTTAAATGAAATCCATTAATAAGAAAAAATAAGTGTAATTTTATTCTTTATATCCTAATTTAACTAAATAGTTAAATAAGTAAAAATCAGAAATGAAAGACGGGAGTGATGGAAGAGTAAGTTTCATTTCTATTTTTCTATTATAACCCCACTCTGTTTCAAATCTTTTTATCTGCATTCTTATTAGACTTTCTAATTTAATACGATATTTCATTACCTTAAAACTTGAATACTTGCACCCGGAGGGTGCATATATTTGCTAGTAATAATAATGATAATAATAATAATAATAATAGAAGCTGAAGGAAAACGAAAAGATGGATAAATACCTGGACCATGCCAGAGAATTGAATAAGCTGTGGAACATGAAAGGGAAAGTGATACCAATTGTCGTTGGTGCATTTGGAACGGTCCCAATAAACTTAGAAAAAAGATTGGAGGATCTGGAAATCTGAGGAAGAATTGAGACCATCCAGACTACTGTACTGCTGCAATCGGCTAGAATACCCAGAAGAGTCCTGGAGACCTGAGGAGCCTTGTTGTCAATCATACTCCAGTGAAATACTATCAGCTAACGTTGATGTGAAAAACTCAAAAGGAGTGAAAATAATAATAATAATAATAATAATAATAATAATAATAATAATAATACGGACCACCCCATCCCAGCCAAGAGACCAGACCTAGAGTTGATTAACAAAAAAATTAACATAAAAGATAACGTACCAACTGGTGGACTTTGCGGTTCAAGCAGATCACAAGGTGAAGTTGAAAGAAAACGAAAAAATGAACAAATACCTGGACCTTGCCAGAGAATTGAAATCTAATATAAAACCAACCAGATCACATGTTTCTCATATCGCGTTAGATTCGCGCCTTTAGGTCAAAGGTTATTAACACTCAGTGGTCAATTTCCACTGGCTTCCCTGATCTCAAACGTAACGGCCCTTATTCTCAGCTACAGGGTCTGGTAACAAGATCCCGTCGCGTCACATATAAAATGTGATAACAAGTGACTAATACAACCTACTAATCCTTAAATGATCTCGCTATGTAAGGATAAAAGTGCGATCATTTCTCTGAATTCTTTTAGATGACGCTTGATAAATGGACACATAGCGAAGTGGATATAGGCGTTGATTTCATTTTGCAATTTAAAGAATTAAAAAAAATTTTTTCTAGTTCTTTTCAAATTCATGGAGAAGCCCAAACGTCGTCCAAATTCTGTGTTGAAAAAAGAAGATCAAAAAGAATTAGAAGATCTGAAAGTGGAAGCGATGGACGCTTTGCAGGTCGACTAAGAATTTCTCTCTGATTATTTTGTGAACTATGTTATTAAAAAAATGCTCAATCCATTCGCCACGGTGATACCAGTTCACAAGTATAGCGAATCCAACAGGGATTGAACTGAGGTTGATATGCCGTAAAACAAAACAAACCAAACCAAACAAACAAATAACAATAAAGATGAGGACAATAGTCCGAATAATCCAAATAATACAAGGAGAGTCATTATCTTTTCTTAAAATGTTACGATTTTATTGGCCATCGTTTAGGCTTCAAGCAAGAGCGCTTGTCCAGCTAAGATCCTTTGTGTTAAGCAGAGCGTAGTTTCGATCTACGGGTAAAGAATCCTTTGGTACTCCTCAGTATTGCAACTCCTTAGTCAATGATTACAAAGGAACGTCTCTCAGTATCAGGAATTAAGTAGTCAACCAGCCATGGATTAAGCGTTTAACTCGGGTGATCTAGCGGGGACCAGTGCTTTTATTAAATAGTAATGTGGCCATCCTTAGGGGCTCAATCAAGAGCGCTGTCCAGTGGAGACCCTTTTTGTTAAGCAGGGCGCGATCCTTCTTGAATGATTATTTGGTTGCTCCTTAGTGTCCCTTAATATTGGGTATGATCCTTTGGTTGTTCCTTAGTGCTCCTCAGTCTGGCAGGTCGTTCGTCAATGAGTACAAATGGTCGTCTGTCAATATCAGCCGATTAAATAGTTAACCAACCACGTATTCAGGCTGTAGATTGGCTGAGGTTTAAACCAGGTGACCTCGACTAGTCTATGAATTTAAGTGGTGTATTGTAGCACACCTTATATATCAAAATATTCCAACATAAAATCCCCAATGGGGCCATCTGTTGGCCATGGGTGGCGACCCGTGATGCTTAAGGATAGAGCCCAGGTGAATAAGCAGTTCATGACATGCAATACTCCACTTTGGCCCTATCTTGGACTAGACGGGCGGTCGGAGAGGCCCCCTCCTATCAATCGGCTGGTCACGTCAAGCCCTAGCACCTATATGATTTCCCAACCCTATTGCCCTTATAGCAAGCCCCAACCCCTTTTTATCATATGGGTGCTAGAAGGCCGTGCCGGAGGGTCTACATGTCCTGGGAATGACGTTAAACTCTATCTGATGGTGAGGTTCCAGTTTTGAAGGTTTGGGGAATGTGGAGCACCCCATTCATCACCATTGCTCCCTGGTCCACTCTGACCCGGAGTGGTAGTACCTGTTAGGGTCCCATCTATGGGTTAAATAGAAAAATGTATTTATAAAAAAATTGTATCATCCATTAAGAATTGATTTATTTAAAAACTTTATCGGCATTAAAAGACCCACTGAGGTTGATATGCCGTAAAACAAAACAAAACAAAAAAAATCCAACATAAAATATCTATATATCTTTGCTTAGCTCTATATAATAATTTGTTCCCAATTACCTGGCATTTCTATGTATACGCCATTGGGAATATTGAGAACAGTGTAATAAGGATGAAATCAAATCATTTCGATTCAGATTTGTCACTAGCAGCAGCAGCAGAAGCAGCAGCAGTAGCGAAAGAGAGTATTCAATTTTTATTATTGCTATCAACGATTCCAACTCTTAAAGAATCATGGTTCTTAATATGGCCGAGATTTATGATTGCCCAAGGGAAAATTACAGCTATGAACTCAACCAAAATGACTTTTATTGTTTCTCACATCTTCTAGTAACATAAACATTGCTTTCATTGTATTCTACACAGCAATAGTTGTCACATGTAAGTTATCTACCTCTATAGCTGTAGCAGCAGTGGTATCATTATTATTATTATTATTATTATTATTATTATTATTATTAGTTTTTCACATCAGCGTTAGCTGTTGGTATTTCACTGGAGTCTGAGTGACAACAAGTCTCCTCAAGTCTCCAGGACTCTTCTAAGTATTCTAGCCGATTGCAGCAATGCAGTGTTCTGAATGGTTTCAATCCTTCCTCTGATTTCCAAACTTTCCAAACCCTTTTCTAATCCTTTTGGGACTGTTCCAAGTGCACCAACTACAATTGGTATCACTTTCACTTTCATGTTCCATAACTTTTTTCATTTTCCTTTAGCTTCACACTGTGATCTGCCGGCACTGCAAAATCCACCAGTTGACAAGACCTTTCCTTTTTGTTTATTATTATTATTATTATTATTATTATTATTATTATTATTATTATTATTATTATCACTCCTTTTGAGTTTTTCACATCAGCGTTAGCTGATGGTATTTCACTGGAGTCTGAGTGACAACAAGTCACCTCATGTCTCCTGGACTCTTCTAAGTATTCTAGCCGATTGCAGCAATGCAGTAGTCTGGATGGTCTCAATTCTTCTCTGATTTCCATGCCCTGCAGTCTTTTCCCCATGTTTTATTACTTACTCCTTTTGAGTTTTCACATCAGTGTTAGCTGATGGTCTTTCACTGGAGTCTGAGTGACAGCAAGTGTCCTCAGGTCTCCAGGACTCTTCTAAGTATTCTAGCCGATTGCAGCAATGCAGTGTTCTGAATGGTTGCAATCCTTCCTCTTATTTCCAAACTTTCCAAACCCTTTTCCAATACTTTTGGGACTGTTCCAAGTGCACCAACTACAATTGGTATCATTTTCACTTTCATATTCCATAATTTTTTCAGTTCTCTGGCAAGGTCTAGATATTTGTCCATTTTTTTTTCATTTTCCTTTAGCTTCACCCTGTGATCTGCTGGCACTGCAAAATCCACCAGTTGACAAGTTCTTTCTTTTTTGTTTATCAACACTAGGTTTGGTCTTCTTGCTGGGATAAGGTGATCCGTTTTCATTTCAATGTCCCAGAGAATTTTATGCGTTTCGTTCTCAAGAACAGATTCTGGTTTATGCATATACCATTTTGTTGTATGGTCAAAATTTAATTTTTGGCATAATTCCCAGTGGATCACCTTCCCAACCCAGCCGTGTCTAGTTTTGTATTCTCGTTGTGCTAGTTTGCTACATTCGCAGAGTATATGGTTTACAGTCTCATCTCTATTCCCGCAAAGTCTACATTTACTATTTTGTTGGGTCCTATCAATTTTCGCTTTATTATTATTATTATTATTATTATTATTATTATTATTATTTTCACTCCTTTTGAGTTTTTCACATCAGCATTAGCTGATGGTATTTCTGTGGAGTCTGAGTGATAACAAGTCTCCTCAGGTCTCCAGGACTCTTTTGAGTATTCTAGCCAATTGCAGCAATGCAGTAGTCTGGATGGTCTCAATTCTTCCTCTGATTTCCATGCCCTCCAGTCTTTTCCCCATGTTTTATTATTATTATTATTATTAGTAGTAGTAGTAGTAGTAGTAGTAGTAGTGGTAGTGGTAGTGGTAGTAGACTTTATTCGGAATTTCAGTTGGCTGATTTTCATTGGTCATAAATCATCACGTGGTCGTTTGATGTCACTGACACCTCCACAATTATTTGAGTATTGTCAGCCACGATTTATTATAACAGAGACCGAACGGAGGCGGTATATTTAATGTATGGAAATTGTGGTCCATCAAAGACTTGTCCCTTAATTTGGCTTGGTCGTGGTGGCGTCTGCTCATAATAGCGTGTCTTGGGCAGTGATAGTCTAGGAGAGCCCACGCCATATACGTACAACAATAAGTGCAGGATGTTTTGGCGTGACTAGAGAATAAAGAAGCTTTCATGTACGAGGGTTATTAAAAAAAGTAATGCTATTTTGTTTAGGACAGGTATACTTACGATGAACTTTATCAGAGCATGTCGTCGTTTACCTGGCCTCATCTTTACTGACGTCCTTGTTTTGGGACGATCTTGTCCTCTCTTTTGGAGTAGAATAGTGTAAAATAATGAGATTTAGAAATGTGAAACCCCCCAGAATTTTGATATTTAATTTATTTCACACAGAAAATAAAAATATTTAAGCACACAAAAGATTGAAAATCTCTTAAAAATCAATTTCTTAAAAAAAAAAGTTTTTTTTTTTTTTTTTTACAATTTAATAGAATATAGTACATACCAATTACAAAAGCAAAAAAATGTTTTCAAATATTAATATTATGACATACGATAGACCACGTAAAAAATAGTTCCCCTAATATAGTTTAGAAAAATACTATTTCAGATGTATTTATATCCAATGGTAAACATTTATGGAAATTTTTGTAAAAATCAGATAATTAATTGTTTTTCATAGAATTAAAAAAAAAAAAACTCTTATCGTAACTTGTTTTTTAGTTACGTTAAATTTCAGTTGATTTAACAGTGCAAAAATGAAAACATTGTTTTTCAATCATAATTTTCATTATTTCCGTAAGCTGAAAAAAAATTTAAATAATCCTCAGGAGTTTATTTAATGTTTTTCCTTTTAAATGGAAAAAAATTTTTCAAGAAAATATTAATTTTTCTGCAAGTTTCATAGTAAAAATGGTGAGTAAAAAAGTAATGCCATTCTGTTTAGAACAGGTATAATTACCAACACAGGAACATATATTATACATCAAAATGAAGCTGGTATTCAGTGGATCATATCCCTACTTCTCCACATAGTCACCGTTTCTCTCAATAGCCATGTTCCACCTTCGAATGAGAGCATGTATCCCTGCCCCGTAAAATTATGTTGACTGTTCTTTGAGCCACTTCTTCACTACAGATTTCACTTCCTCGTCACTAGAATAATTTTTGTCTCTCAAACCCTCTTTCCTGGGGCCGAAGCGATGATAGCCTGAGCGCACTAAATCTGGTGAGTATGGAGGATGCGGTAAAGTTGTCCACCCGAATGAGGCGATTATCTTCTTTGTCCTGATGATTGTGTATGGTTGAGCATTTTCATGCAGAAGGAGGACATTGTCAATTGGCAAGTTGGGTCTTACTCGTTGGATTCTTGCTCTGAGCCTCGGTAGGGTCACAATGTAGGCATTCATTTTATTTTAAAAAATTGATATGAAATAAAAAATAAATAAATGAAATAACCACTGATCATTAGACCCACAGATAATTTCTAAACTACGTAAATATGCATTTACCAACTCCTGCGCACGAGCAGGATGTAACACAAGGTCAATCTTCAAGCGAAGTTCACCAGGTTTGATTTTTCCTTCTCCTACACCAGCTGACGTACCAAGTTTGAATAGCCTATTCCGCCTTACTATTTACCCATAGTTGGAGGGAGAATAGTTGGATTCATGTCTTTCTCAAGGATATTAGTGTTACGATTTTTGTGGTAGGATCCTTTGGTTGCAAGTCCGTTCGTCAATGTGCAATACGTGCAAATGGTCGGCTGTCAATATCGGCGATTAAATAGTTAACTAATCACGTATGCGAGCTGTTGATTGGCTGGGGTTTAATCCACGTGACCACGCCGAGTCTATAAGTTCAAGTGGTGGATTCCAGCAGGTCTTATATGCACAAATAAGGGCGCCTCATGTGGTGTAATGGTTAGCAAACTAGATTAGCTGATCATTGGTAGTGAGTTCGATTCTCACTGGGCGCCCCACACTTCTGGCCTTGTGCCATATCTAAGCAAAGCTTAGTAAATAACTATATGCACAAATAAGGGCGCCTCATGTGGTGTAATGGTTAGTAAGCTATATTAGCACACCATTGTTAGTAAGTTCGATTCTCACTGGGTGCCCCATACTTCTGGCCTTGTGCCATATTTAAGCTTTGCTTAGTAAATAACTAAGGCACCTCGTGTGGTGTAATAGTTAGCAAGCTAGACTCGCAGACCATTGTTAGTGAGTTCGATTCTCATTGGGTGCCCATACTTCTGGCCTCGTGTCACATCTAAGCTAAGCTTAGTAAAAAAAAGGGCACGTCACGTGGTGTAATGGTTAGCAAGGTAGATTTGCAGACTATTGTTAGTGAGTTCGATTCTCACTGGGTGCCCATACTTCTGGCCTCGTGTCACATCTAAGCTAAGCTTAGTAAAAAAAAGGGCACGTCACGTGGTGTAATGGTTAGCAAGGTAGATTTGCAGACCATTGTTAGTGAGTTCGATTCTCACTGGGTGCCAATACTTTTGGCCTCGTGTCACATCTAAACTAAGCTTAGTAAAAAAAGGGCACCTCACGTGGTGTAATGGTTAGCAAGGTAGATTTGCAGACCATTGTTAGTGAGTTCGATTCTCACTGGGTGCCCCATACTTCTGGCCTTGTGCCATGTCTAAGCTAAGCTTAGTAAATAACTATATACACAAATAAGGGCGCCTCATGTGGTGTAATGGTTAGCAAGCTTTATTAGCACACCATTGTTAGTGAGTTCGATTCTCACTGGGTGCCCCATACTTCTGGCCTTGTACCATATCTAAGCTTTGCTTAGTAAATAACTAAGGCACCTCATGTGGTGTAATGGTTAGCAAGCTAGATTAGCAGACTATTGTTAGTGAGTTCGATTCTCACTGGGTGTCCCACACTTCTGGCCTTGTACCATATCTAAGCTTTGCTTAGTAAATAACTAAGGCACCTCATGTGGTGTAATGGTTAGCAAGCTAGATTAGCAGACTATTGTTAGTGAGTTCGATTCTCACTGGGTGCCCCACACTTCTGGACTTGTACCGCATCTGAGCCACGCTTAGTAAATAACTATATACACAAAATAATCCTACAATTAGTGCCATGTGAAATGCAACAAGCCTCGTCCCGGATTTGAACTCGTATAGCCGTGTCCATTTCCTTTGACGACAACCATTACACAACTGGCATCTAAACTACTAAGTAGCAACACATACCATTTTTTGAATCGTTATATAACAATCATGACTACATTATCATACATACATGAATACTTACATACATGCGCAAGCACATTAACATTAATAACGCAACACACAAATAGTCATACACAATTATGTCGTGTATAGAAATAAAAGAAAAAAGCTTCATTGTCAGATCTTCAAATGCAAAATATAAAGTAACTGCAGCTGTATAGCAAGTAAATATCAAAGTGCACTAGCACAAACTAATTAGTAAATTGTACAAAGTGTAATTAATTAATACTTTCCATTTCAAAGTGAATCAAAGGCCAATTACGTGAGGTAATTTATCTGACGTTTATGCCGACAGTGAAAGCAGCAAAGGTGGTACAATCAGAACGTGCCGTTTTATTGTTTTACGCTGTGCAACATTTGTCGTAGAAAAGTTTTGAAGATAAAAAAAGACATTCTCGTAAAAATATAAGTTTGGCAAGTAAATATATTATAGAATTGTATTTCTTTGTTTCTTATTACTTACAAAATGTACAATAGAAATTTTGTTGTTTTTTTGTATCCCCTTTCAAATCCTAATCACGCAATATTTGTTTTAAAGTTATTATTTCTTATTTCAAAAATAAATAATGTAATACAAAAGAAACTGACTCCTGGTGAAATATCTCCGCATCAAAGGAGATGGATATTTCTGTAGGAATCGAATGAGATGCACTTCCTAATTGCAAAAAAGAAAAACGACTGTCATGGCGAAGTTCGTTATAAAAGCAAGAAAGAAATCGGCTGTTTTAACAGATCAATTTATTGGCGGTTTGGCTTTGAAGAAAACTGAAAACGAGGCGAACAAAAAACCAAGAAAAAGACCAACCTTAATTGATGACTTACGCACTTATAAACTAAAAAGAAGAAAAAAAAACACAAAAATTATACACACGTTTTATTTAGCATTCATTTGCTTTCCTGACCTCAAAACAAATAAAATATTAATTTCACTTGCGAATATACCATTATTAATGAGGAACTTTTGGTCCCTATTTTCCTTGAAAATAAATTGCATTTTTGTTTAAGATTTAACCGTGCTAAAAAGAAGTTTCAGAAATAAATATACAGGATATACATATTCTTAACATGAAATTCAGGGCTAGTCCCCAAGGCGTAGTTGCTAAAGTGCTGGTTAGGGAAATCGTCGTAACCAAGTTCGAAACCCAGTTGTGCTATTAAGTTCATTTTCGAAGTAATACCTTTGAGAAAGTATTGGAGAGTAGCTAGCACCCCTTCAACACTCTGCCAGATGGACTGGCTTATAGCCATAAAATAACCTACTGTTAAAGTTGATATATCCGGGTTAAGGGATATATTCTGAAGTTCGTATTTGGTATATTATCGCAGTAGTAATTGGTACATAGGAATAGTAATCCGTCTCCGATGTGTCATGGTGTCGTCTAGCGAGTAAAGTAGCTTGTTGGCATTAGGTACGTCGGCTATCGAGTAAGAGTAGGTCGTCGGCTATCGAGTAAGAGTAGGTCGTCGGCTATCGAGTAAGTGTCGGTCGTCTGGTTAGGACCAACACAGTGTCGACTATTTATACATGACACTGTCCAATCAGATTACAGTAAGGGGGTACCAAGGTATTTACATATTCATTATATCAAAAGTGGATTAACAAACTGAATGATATTCATACTGACTTTAGTGTGTTTGGCTATACCACATGTGAAACCTCCTCTTTTAAGTGTAACTTTTGTCTTGTTAATTGTTTGTACTTATTTGTTCTGTTTTGCATGTATCCGTTGGCACCGGATGCTGGTGCTGAATAAATGTATAAAGTACATAATTTCTTCTGTGTTTTATTCCACCTTGACGATACAACAAAAAGTCATAACCCCATCCTCACCTGCTATGAGTAAATAGTATGTTTGGTTTGGTTTGTTTTGTTTTGTTTTACGGCATATCAATCTCAGTGGGTCATTTAATGCCGACAAAGTTTTGAAATAAATCAATTCTTAATGGATAATACAATTTTTTTTATAAATACATTTTTCTATTTAACCCATAGATGGAACCCTAACAGGTACTACCACTCCGGGTCAGAGTGGACCAGGGAGCAATGGTGATGAAGGGGTGCTCCACATTCCTCAAACCTCCAAAACTGGAACCTCACCATCAGATAGAGTTTAACGTCATTCCCAGGACATGTAGACCCGCAGCCACCGCCTTCTAGCACCCATGTGATAAAAAGGGGTTGGGGCTTGCCATAAGGGCAATAGGGTTGGGAAAATCATATAGGTGCTAGGGCTTGACGTGACCAGCCGATTGATCGGAGGGGGCCTCTCCGACCGCCCGTCTAGCCCAAGATAGGGCCAAAGTGGAGTATTGCATGTCATGAACTGCTCATCCACCTGGGCTCTATCCTTAAGCATCACGGGTCGCCACCTACGGCCAACAGGTGGCCTCATTGGGGGAGCCTTACCCCTCTGCAGAGGTGCAGTCGGTACATTCTAATGCCCCACCGACAGGGCGGTAATAGTATGTATTTACTAACCCTTTCACACGATTAGAATGGAACACAAGGTCAATTTTTAACTAAGTGATTTTTATGCCTCTATTAACCTATGTGTATATATAGAAAGACATATATCCAAAGAGACAAACATAGAAAGACATATATCGATGTATGGCTGGCATAGCTTTCTTCTGGGCAAATATTATTTAAAGCTCAGTTTAGTTTGGCACAGGGTCAGAATTATAGAGCGCCCAGTAAACAGGTTTTAATTAAAAACTTTTCTTTCACCTATATCGGTTTCTATCTCAGAAAGAGATATTTACCTCGTACCCCACTTGTACGGGTTAGGCACAAGGCCCTATTAACGTGGGGCAACCCACAAGCCGAGACTCATGGGTGGAGGGTGGAAAAATTGCGTTGATCCCGTCGGCATTTCCCCTCAATAAACCCAGTCCTGCCCCTTTAGATTTTTAAATAGGAGTGGAGTTTTGGCGTACATCGTATACCCAGATAATTCCAAAAGTTTGGCATTAAATAACCCATGAAAATTGATATGCCATTAAAGAAAGAAACCGAAGCTTAAATACTAATCCTTACGCAATTCGAAACTCTTAGACGAAGTTATTTATATACCATGGTATGATAATAATTACAACGTTTGATATGTTCACTTATGAGCTATTGCGAAATATTTCAATATGTAAAAAGTATTATAATATTGATTTAACTCTCGTTGACACTTTTTACTTTCTTTCCTTCATCTTTTCATTATGTTCGATTGAAACAGATTAGCCTTATCTAACAGATTAGCATGTCTCTTTTCTTCCCTCTCTTTATTCATAATAAAAACGGAATGGCCCATTTTTTAGCTGGGGTGACAAGATTTTTAATAAATAAGAATTCGGTGGACAAGTAGCACCAGATAATCAGGGTTTCGTTTTTGCTTTTCATTTTAGACGATTCTGACGGTCTCATTTTTAACCAGAGGTTGTTGCAAGATGATAACAGTTGTACAATGAACACGTGTGTTAATTATTGAAAATTATACTGTTTTATCTTTTCTCTTGTTGTTTTGTTTGTTTTGGGTTTTTTTTCTTTATTTCTTGATGCTACAACGTTTCAGGCGATGTATTGTTTCAGATTCCTTTCATCTCAATTTCTAGGTCGAATATTCATAGGCATTTATACAGAATCTTTATTTATTCAGCAGGACCTTATAACTGTCTGAGAGAATTCCGGCTAGAAACGTAATAAAAAGCAACAAAAATGAAGACAATACCAGTCCAAAATAGAGTAATAGATGTCAAAGCCTCTTTCAACCTCTCTGCATTTAGAGAAGGAAAGAAATACATCTAAAAGAGAGAAGCATTGAAATACATATATGGGCGTGTGGTCTAATGGTTAGAGTCGTAGGAAATGGACTCGTCAACGCGAGTTCAATTCCTGGACGAAGCTGTTGGCATTTCACATGGCGCTAATACCCTTGGGAAATATATGAATCCAATTTTCCCTCCAGCTATGGGTAAATAGCAGGGAAGACTAGTTTCTTTAACCATGGTTAGGTAACTTGTCTAGGAGAAGGAAAACTCTGAATTCAAACCTATTAAACTCTACTTAAAAAATTGACCTTGTGTCGCATCCTGCTCGTGCGGAGGGGTTGGTAAATATATATATGGGTGTGTGGCTGACGTAGTTCTCTTTTGAACAAAGATTATTTCAATCTCAGTTTAGTTTGGCACATGGTCAGAAGTATAGAGCGCCTATTAGACAATAAAACCCATTAAAAACGTTATCTTAGTTTAGCTTGGTACGTACTAAATCATGCGAAGAGCCCGTTCGGTAAATAAGTTGACCTGATTTTTTACTAGGTACTGGCAAACTGAGCCTAAATGCGTTTTTTGACAAAATGACTTTAGCCCCCCCCCCCCGAAAATAATTTACCAAAAATTAGGGAAATATAGGATTTTAATGAAATTTTCAGTGTTTATTTATCAATGAATGATCTTTGTAATGCATTATTTATTTCATTTCAAAACTTTCTCATTTTTTCAGGTCACTTATTTTTCCCCCCTTTATGTTGGGGGCGTAACTTTTTTTTTAAAGTCGGTCTTATAGTTTTCTAATTACAGTATAAATAATGAGATAAAAGACCGAACTGATGAATAGAAACAAAAAAAAATTACGTTGGCTTTTCTATGAGAAAATAAGTACAGAAAATTGAAAAATAAAATGTAAAAAAAAAATAAATAATTAATTTTTTGGAGATTTCTTTTTTACTCATTTCGATAATTATTTAATTGGCTATTATCTTATAAAAGAAAAAAATATACATTGATATTTATTCTGCTTAAAAAGGGGGGGGGTACATTTTCAATCGAGTTTTTCTTCAAAACTTATTACTTTATGTGTTTAAAGTAAGGTTTGCATTAAATAGATATTTATTTCTAGAATCTAAAGATATAACATTTTAAACTTAACATCAGGCTTTTCATATTTTAAATGAATTTTATATATTAATTTTTCATAGCAAAAATACTAAATTAAAGTTTTGAAATAAAATAACTGATGCATTATAAAATTCATTAATTGATAAATCAATACTGAAAATTTCATTAAAATCGGATAATTAACTGATTGTTGATATTTTTTTACATGTTACATAAAAATTGTAAACAAGCACGTAAAACCATTGAAAAATAGACAGAATGGCGGATCGCGTCGAAACTGACCAAAACAAATAGTTTTAAATCTATTAAAAATAAACTGCATATGTGATGATATTTTTCTTTTTCTTTAATGATGGTTATTATGTTACTACTTATAGATTTAGACAAAGTTTGACCTTAAATAATAGATTTAGTTATTTTTAATTCGCTTTAAAAATTCGTAGCAGACGACAAAAAGGCCAGACCCTAGTTTTAATACAAGTTCACGGACACTCCCAGATGATGTTCGCTTAGGTCTTTCATTTAGCAGTAGCGAGGGAGTCTATCCCCTTTTCATTAGCGCTAGATCAAGGAGATTATTTTAGTGTCTTAGCTCCTTACTTTACCGCACATATCCATGTGCTACTCATACGCTGAGTTGGCGAGGGCCGGTATCGTACCAGGAACCTTGTGATTCCTAGCCGAACGCACTATTGACTGAGCTAAAGAAATAACAAATAAGACGCAGAATATTTCTAGGTTATTTCCTATAAGTCCAACATAAACAAAGGGGAACCACTCTTGACTGATGAATTATTTTCCCATTAAAATAACCCTAATCCTAACCCTAAACGCTAACCCTAACCCCGTCTTCTTTTTTCCTAGTAGATCAATAAATAAATAAATAATTTATCAGTCAAGAGTGGTTCCCCTTTGTTTATGCTGGACTTATAGGAAATAACCCATTTTATGTGGTAACTGAACATACAGAAAGATATTTCCCTGAAAGAATTTGGTTAAATTAATAAAATTAATGGTAGAATCTTTTCCAATAGTTTTATAAATATCTTACGCGACGTGCCGCATTCGTCGTAATATTTTTTCTATTAATTATTTGATAGTGTATTTTAACCCGACAACATATACGTGGATGCAATTTACCTATCTTAGTGTGGTTTTATAAATATTTAACGCGTCGTGTCGCACCTATTGTAATTTTTTTTTTACTATATTAAAAAAAAATTGTCTACTAAACGTTAGGTTCAGCCATGCCAATCAATTATTAAAAAAAGTGTCTGTGCCTCGTGGACACCTACTCTGAACGCTGATTGTGTTGCATACTTGTACGGTGGCGTCAGTTTTTTTGACAATACCCTGTAGCGGGAATGCAAAGGACACACGTGGAAAAATACCAGACCGTTTGGGAACCTTGACCCCCAAAGTCGGGAATCTCGCACGTCACGTATTTTAGTTAGTTAGGAAGTCAGTTTTCAACAAGAGGTGAACCCGAACCGAGGTGTGCTACTGAGGTTGTAACTCAGACCGCGCGGTTTATCAGGATGGGCAGTATTCAAATCTTGTACAAGAAAATCAAAGTCTTGTTGATTATTTGCATGACTTTAAAAGAACTAACCCCGAAAGAAGACCTTAGAAAAGAAGAGACCAGACAACATGGCCGGCCAAAGAAGTGAAGATGAAACATGGCGACTAGACGATCATAGCCGAAAGGAAGAAGATAGAAAGAAGAAATGGAAGCAAGTAAATCACAATGCTGTCTTTCTCTGATGCCTCTCTCTCTCTCTCTCTCTCTCTCTCTCTCTCTCTCTATCTATCTATCTATCTATCTATCTATCTATCTCTCTATCACACGGAGCCATCTCTCTCGTTTATATACCCGAGGTACGATGATGTCAATGGGGTATATAACATACGTTTATTTTGTGCCGAGAAGACCAGATGCATATCAAGTACATATGGAACGAATCTGGCTATATAAAAATTGGCTTCCATATTAGCCAACCAGATGTACAGAATCCGAGGTCTGCATTGGCAGAACTCTATTTAAAGCGTGTTTATCTGCTAGATGGGTGATGCCCTAGGATTTGATAGACTCTTGTGGGGTCTAATTGGCGAGTGGGGTATTATGTTGAAAGAATTAACCAGTTATAACACAACTGTCGACGCCACCCTGCTCTGTTTAATAGTACAGGTATATCTCAAACAACAATATATACAAGGGAATGTAATCTAGAATAACCAATTATCGAAGAAAAGGTTATGGAATGATCTTGTAATATTCCGATAATAAATCCTAACAGAAGCCTCTATATGCAAATCTGTCGACAGTTAAAAGACAATTCTTGCAGACCTCAATAAGTATACCGTAACAAGAGAAATAACTTAGCTCGGGGCTCAAATCCCCTTGTCGGTGGGGTTTAGAATACTCTGACTGTATCCCTTGCAGTGATGTTAAGACTTCCCTAAAATGGGGATTTCTTGGGTATGACACTACGTTACGATTTTAGTGGCCACCCCTTAGGGGCTCAAGCAAAACGCTCTGAACCGGAGACCCTTTGCGTTAAGCAGAGCGCGATCCTTATTGAAGAATACTTTGGTTGCTGCTTAGTGTCCCTTGATATTGGATATGATCCTTTGGTTGTTCCTTGGTACTACTCAGTCTGCCAGGTCGTTTGTCAATGAGTGCAAATGGTCGTCTGTGAATATCAGCCGATTAAATAGTTAACCAACCATATATTCGGGCTGTTGATTGGCTGAGGTTTAGATAAACTGGCTTTAAATAGAGTTCTGCCAAAGCAGACCTCGGCTTCTGTACATCTGGTTGGCTAATATGGAAGCCAATTTTTATATAGCCAGATTCGTTCCATATGTACTTGATATGCATCTGGTCTTCTCGGTACCAAATTTGCATGTTGGGATTAATTATCGGAATATGCTATGGAGATCGATCTAATACCATCAATAATCAACAATCATGCCCTGACCATGTCATGTTGAAATTTTCTTATGGTGCGAAGTTTATTGGCACGTAGAATAGAATCTGCAATCTCTGTTCAAATTCCAGCCGAGACTGTTTGCAATCACTTTTCATTAATGCTTTTGAAATAGACAGGAACCAGTTTCCTATTCCCCTAGCTATCTATATATTAATACTCGTGTTCCTTAAAAGTATGACCGTTATCATCTTGCAACACAGTCTGGTTAAAAATGAGACCATCCAAATTGTCTAAGGTTGAATGCAAAAATATAAATCCTGATTTTCTGGCATTGCTCATCTGCCGAATTTTTATTTCTTGTGATTATCGTCATCTCAGCTAAATATTGCACTATTCCATTTTTATTACAAAGAAAGAAAGAGAAGGAAAAGGACATGATATACAGAAAAAATATAATAAAGAAAGAAAGAAAGAAAGAAAGAAGAGAAAAAAAAGACAGCGGGGGAATGATAGATTGGAGTGAGCGCGCGAAAGCGATAACGCTAATCTGTCAGAGAGTGTTAAATCAAGATTATTACAAGGAGGACCCTGAAGAAGGAGTACCTTGAACACTGAACCCATGGTAGAGAGAACAAATTTTCTACAACTAATATATATATATATATATATATTATATTATATATATATATAGTATTATGTATTTGTGGAAAAGGTAACATACCGGTGAACACAGGTCACAATGGTTAGTTATGCACCGATTCCCCATGATAAGACATCGATATAACAAATACAAAGTGCTCATACGTTGAGAAGGCAAATCTATTGCGGTCCTGTAACCAACCGTTTATGGCAAAAAAATACACACGTGCAATCAACTGTTCAATTAATCAATATTCTTGATTAATCCAGTGGATTTAACCTGAAGATTCTTATGGTGAAACCCGAGTAGGTATTACCTGGTATCAATATCATAACACACACACATAATATATATATATATATATATATATATTATATATATATATATATGAATAAATATTTTTAGAAAACAAACACATGATGTTATAATTCGCTGACAGAAATCTGTTTCGACCCTTTATTGAGTGGTCTTCATCAAAAGCGAGATGAGTATGATAGAGAGACGGTGTGAGTGAAACCGTTATGATAGACACTTCAATAAAGGGTCGAAACAATTTCTCAGCGAATTATAACATCATGTTTTGTTTTTTCTAAAATATTTATTTCATACTGTCGGATTCACTTCCATTCACTTTTTCATATATATATATATATATATATTATAATATATAATAGTAATATATATATTCGCAGTTACCATAAATTTCACCGAGCAGTCAAGTAAATCCTATTTATTCTGATAATTTCCTAA
Organism: Doryteuthis pealeii; assembly: GCA_023376005.1. NCBI lineage: Eukaryota > Metazoa > Mollusca > Cephalopoda > Myopsida > Loliginidae > Doryteuthis > Doryteuthis pealeii. The sequence continues at coordinate 79,194,349 of CM042155.1, read as the reverse complement.
AACCGACTAAAAAATGCTCAATACAAAGAGCTAAATAGACGATTAATATCAAATGGTTTAAAAACTATCGACAGTAGCGAGAATCTTTAGGGTGAATTTGGTATGAGCTCTCTAATTGGTAATTTAAAATTAACTTTCACTACTAAGCATATAAGCAATGATCGTTTCCCCGGAAATTTGATCTCTCTGTGACCGTAAAAATACATAAACAAACCTATGTATTTAATAGTTTAAAAGCACCAGTCCCGCTACAGCTGTCAGTGACCGAGGGGATAAGATATCAGGCTGGCAAACAGTCAGTCTGTGTTCGACCCTAGCCAAGGATAGTTGTTGTGTCTAGCTTCACTGAAGAGGCGTGAAACACCGAAACACGTGTCTGTGGATGGCTCATTAATATATATATATATATATATATATATATATATATATATATATATATATATATAAATCAATTGTAATATTATGGATTTGGACTCATAACTTAAAGTTTCATGGTTATGCAATCATCAATATGAGTCAAATGGTTGAGATTTTAAAAACCAGTAGTCAAATGTTTGAGATTTTCTCAACCATTTTTTTTAAATCTCAAACATTTGACTACTGGTTTTTAAGATCTCAACCATTTGACTCATCTGATGATTGCATAACCATGAAACTTTAAGTTATGAGTCCAAATCCATAATATTACAATTGATTATAAATCTGCTCTGCTTTATTAGCATTGAGCACCTTTTCATGCCAATACTTTCTCATTGTATAATTCATCTTTATTCATTATATATATATAATATATATATATATATATATATATATATACTAATCCCCCCATACAAGTAGTATGTGACACTATGTCAATTTTTTAAGCGAAGTTTAACAGGTTTTAATTCAGTTTTCTTTCTCCTAGACCGGTTGCCTAACCAAGGTTAAAGAACCCTGTTAACTCTACTATTCACCCATAGACAAAGGGAGAATATTTTGGATGCATATCTTTTTCCAATAGTTTTAACGCTTTATATGGAATGCAAACAGCCTCGTTCAGTATTGGATCTCGTGTCATCAGGTACATTTCCCGCCTCTGTAATAACGAATTGTATACGTTATACGGAAGGTTTCACGGAGGTCTTCTGAATATAGATAAATATGGAAAACACGAAACATGCCTGGGGTAAGCCTATGTTTTTAAGACACATTATTTCAACGGCAAATACGTATAAATCTGAATAAGAAAGATCTTCTGTTGGAGGTGGTTTATTTCGTCATACATGACCTAACTATGGTTACTATGGCGACAATTGTCTTGTCAATTCAAGGTATCCATGCGGCCGGTTTATGAGGGATGGAGAAGGGTCGGTTGTTAAACCAGAATAACGGGATGGAAACTCTATTGTGCCTAGATATTCACGTTGGAGCTTGCACGGCCACTTATTTAGTAGGAATATCCTCTGTGTTTTATGATCTTCTTAATTATTTCTCTTTGTAGGAGAGTTTGGATTTGCCCACATCAAAAAAAGGGATGCTCAATATCCTGAAACTAAAAATTGAAAAAACAAATGTTTTCTTTAAAAGGAAATGAAAAAAAAAACGTTACATGTTCTTTCATCTTTCAGATTTAAGCACGTCAATTGTCTAAGAAGAAGAAGAAGAAGAAGAAGAAGAAGAAGAAGAAGAAGAAGAAGAAGAGAAGAAAGAAAAAGAAATAAACAAGAAGAAGAAGAAGAAAGAAATTGAAGTAATAGAAGAAAGAAGAAAAGAAGAAGAAAAGAAGAAGAAGAAGAAGAAGAAGAAGAAGAAGAAGAAGAAGAAGAAGCGAGGAGGAGGGAATGGGAAACAAGAAGGAAATGGGTAACAAGAAAATGATGAAAATGTAAGAAGAAGAAGAAGAAGAAGAAGAAGAAGAAGAGAGAAGAGAAGAGGATGAGATGATGATGAAGGAAATAATAATAAGAAGAAGAACAACAAGAACAAGAACAAGAAGAAAAAGAAGAAAGAAGAAGAAATTGAAGGTAATAAAGAAGAAGAAGAAGAAGAAGAAGAAGAAGAAGAAGAAGAGAAAGAAGAAGAAGAAGAAATTGAAGGTAATAAAGAAGAAGAAGAAGAAGAAGAAGAAGAAGAAGAAGAAGAAGGAGGAGGAGGAGGAGGGAATGGGAAACAAGAAGGAAATGGGTAACAAGAAAATGAATGAAAAATGTAAGAAGAAGAAGAAGAAGAAGAAGAAGAGGATGAAGATGATGATGAAGGAATAAAGAAGAAGAAGAAGAAGAAGAAGAAGAAGAAGAAAGAAGAAGAAATTGAAGGTAATAAAGAGAAGAAGAAGAAGAAGAAGAAGAAGAAGAAGAAGAAGAAGAAGAAGAAGAAGAAGAAGAAGAAGAACGAAATAAAGAAGAAGAAGGAAATAAACAAGAAGAAAATGAAGGTAATAAAGAAGAAGAAGACGAACAACAACAACAACAACAACAACAACAACAAGAAACTAGCAATCAATGGACAGTATAAAGAGCTGACTTTGTTGTCTCTGTAAATATGGACTAATATATCGATCCAAGACACCAAACTAATTAAAAGAGAAGAAAGAAAAAGAAAGAAAACAATAAAGAAATAAAGAAATAGCTTTTGTAATTATGATTGAGAAATTAATACCGAATTAATTGATTCTGAGTTTAATTATTTCAAGACCTGAACGACACACTTGTTATCGATTTTTCGCTTATTGTCCTTTCTAAATCAGCCTCTCTAATTCGAGTGCTTTGGCTCACAGCGCAGCGGGAGTCCTGGTCGGGATTTCGTGAAAGAAACATTATGAAAGGTTCAGTGTCATTACAATGCCGGCTGGTTGTGGACAACTACAATCGTAGCATCAGTATAACGTGTACGTTCTAACAGGCCACTACTGAAATGTGGATGACCATTCGTGAGAAAGTTAATGCACGTGAAAAGAAAAAGTACCTGACTACAAAGGAGAATAATTTGGCTCATGCAGTAAAGCCGTTTATTTGAAGATTAATTGATAACCAATCGAAGGAAATGTTAACCAACTTTCTGAACGTCAAACTTTGCAAAGTTTAATAGTTTTGTCTACAGAGTCGGAATTATGCAATACTCGAACACAGATTTACAGTTATAAAATTCTACGCATTTTTTCCAAAGATATTGCAAGGTAATTACCATTACATAACATTTAATCCACACATTATTTCTGGAGGATGAATTTTTAAAAAAAAGAGGTAAAGAAAAAATGGTTGTTATTATCACTTGAAAAAAAATTTTGACGGAGTAGACCCTTATTGGTATCAGCCGGACAGCAAGGGAGTCTATCCCCTTTTCGGTAGCGCTAGCCCAGGAATATTTTCTTTTGTTCTTTGTTTGTTTATATATTTATTTATTTATTTTGCTAAGGTGGAGCGCCACATATAACATCATTCCCCTACTTTACAACACACATCAAATTACCCAATCTGTGCTACTCATACGCTGAGTTGGTGGGGGCCGGTATCAAACTCAAAACATTGCGATTCCAAATGCATCAGAACTAATCGATACTTTTGGGAGATGAGTATTCACCATAAAAAAGTAAAGTTCTCGGAGCGGCCTAATGTCGGTATCAACCAGACAGCGAGGGAGTCTATCCCCTTTTCAATAGCGCTAGACCAAGGAGATTATTTTAGCATCTGAGGTGGAGCGCCACACCTACCGCCAGCTCCTTACTTTACCGCACAGATCCCTGTGCTACTCATACGCTGAGTTGGCGGGGGGCCGATATCGAACTAGGAACCTTGTGGTTTCTAGCCGAACACTCTACCGACTGAGCTAAACCGATAAAGTTCATATAAATTTCCCCTCTTTTATTCCCCAAACTTTTGTAACTTGAAGACAACTCCAAACGGAAGTGCTAAATTCCAGGTTCACAAGATAGTTCCATTTGACAGATACAGAACATCTCACTTAAAAGATATTTGGAAGAAGGAAAAAAAATATTAAGTTCTCTTTGCGGATATTCTTACGAGAAAACAAACAAAATAACAAAAAAAAAAAAAAAAAAGAAACAATAATTCTATTCATGATTCTTTCTTTCGAAATTAGACAATAATTGATCTTTTATTTTTGTATGTTTTTTGCTTTTTGAAAAAAGTGTTGCTCCTGCTTCCTTTCTATGTTTTATTATCTTTGTGTTTAGATATGTATTTGTTTAGATTGTCAAACCTATGATAAACTTGCAAAAGTTGTTTAGGATTTTTTTTTCTATTCTTTATGTTCGAGCTTAAGTTCAACTTGTTCATTCTTTAGCACATTTACCATCTTGAGAAGCAAGAATTTTATACCGAACGTTCTGTTGCTTATTAACGATAAACATACTCTGTTTCTCTCTAACTCTATCTCTCTTCCACTCGTAAATGTTCGACACTACAAGCAAATATCATTTGGTTTCTGGCGGTGGCTTTCATTTCTTTTAAGCCAAACAAAATTTAAATCTAACACGCTTACCATTATTTGGCGCCTGTATACTTTCAAGTATTACTATTTAATACAAATAATTTGAATAGTTTCAAGTTTTATTATTTAATACTAATAATTTGTTCTAAATTGTATGGTTTCAAGTATTCTTATCTTATACAAATAATTTGCACACATTTGTATGATTTAAAGTATTCCTCTCTAATACAAATAATTTGAATAGTTTCACGTTTTGTTATTTAATATTAATATTTATTACTAAATTGTATGGTTTCAAGCATTCTTATCTTATAAAAATAATTTGCACACATTTGTATGATTTAAAGTATTCATATCTAATACAAATAATTTGTACACATTTGACTAGTTTCAAGTTTTCTTATCTAATACAAATAATTCGTAACAAATTTTACAGTTTCAGCTTTACCATCTAATAATAATAATTTGTACCAAATTGTATGGTTTCAAGTATTCTGATCTAATACAAATAATTTTTACCAAATTGTACGGTTTCAAACATTCACATCTGATATTAATTATTTGTACCAAATTGTATGGTTTCAAATATTCTTATCTAATACAAGTATTTACAATACAATTTTCTGCACATATTTGAATAGTTTCAAGTATTCCTATCTAATACTAATGATTTGCACACATTTGAATGGTTTAAGTATTCGTATTTAATACAAATAATCTGTACCAAATTGTATGGTTTCAAATATTCTTATCAATACAAATAAATTGCAATGAAAATGTATATCTCATCAGCAATTAGAATGACGCTTCTGATAAAAACATACCAACAAAGAACTGCAAATACGAAACAATTATATAGAAAGTGTTTTTTGTAAGTGGGTAGATATACTAGGGAATATAATTAGGTATTTTTCAGGTACTTTGGGGATATTTCGGAGGTCGCAAATTTGATTGTTATCACCGTTTATACCCCATAACATTGTCATCTCTCTAGCAAGATCCAGGTATTTATTCAGTGTATCGCTTTCCTTTGATATTATTCGGTGATCTGCTGGAACGGCGAATTCTATCAGTTCAAAATGTATCTTCTTTTTATGGACGAAAACTATCTCAGGTGTGTGGCTAGGATTTTAATAACTGTTTGTATATCAATTGAAGGTCATATATGTATGCATATACACCCTTATGTAGCTGTTTTATTTTCAATGTTTGTTAAAATGTATTCCAGTTGCTAGGTGTAAAAGACTATTGATAACCATTTTGGAATCCATATTCTTTCTGAAAAAAAACGCCGATTACATATCTATACATATATAAAGGGCAGTTGTGTGTACGTATGTCCTGAGTAAATTACGAAAATAAAACAATTAACGTCAAAGTAAATATATATACACATTCACTATCATCAGATCGTCATTTTTTGTGTTGATAATTATGAAGATTTGATCTATATTTTCGAAGACACTTAAAATTAAATTTACAATAAAATAACATAAATCTACATAAAAATGTCCAGCATTTGTAAATGTCAAATGTAAACAAAATAAATACACCAGGTTTTTACACTCTCCTTCTACCCAGATGACGCTGGGGAGTCGCTTCTAGTGTGACGTAAAGGCCAATATCCAAGATTACCATTTCCTGACAATGGAAAGATGTTAACATAAATATAATAGACCAGATTTAAGATAAAGGAATTTAATGATTTTAAAAATATATATATGCAAACATTTTTGAAATATCCAATTATTACTTTAATATTTTCTCATAATCTTTACAAACAGTGACTGATGAAGGTCAGCCTAAAACAAGTGACAACAAATCGGACAAACCTTTAGAATTTCTCTTGATCATATTATTATTATTATTGAGTTTTTCACACCTGCTGTAGCCGTTGGTTCACTGGAGGCTGAGTGACAGCAAGTCTCCTCAAGTGTCCAGGACTTTTTTGAGTATTCTAGCCGGTCTTAACAATGCTGTTGTCTGGATGGTCTCGATTCTTTCTCTGATTTCCGATTCACCCAAATTCTTTTCCAGGGCACCAATTACAATTGGTACGATCTTCACCTTCATGTTCCACAGTTTTCTCAGTTCTCTGGCAAGGTCCATGTGTTTGTCTATCTTTTCGATTTCTTTCATTTTCACTCGGTTACCGGCCGGGACGACAAAATCCACAGGTTTTCTTCTTCTTTTTGATCAATACTAGCTCCGATCTCCTAGCCAGGATTAGGTGATCCGTCTGTACCTCGAATTCCCATATTATTATTATTATTATTATTATTATTATTATTATTATTATTATTATTATTATGTTTTCCCACCTGTCGTAGCCGATTATTATTATTATTATTATTATTACTAGCAAATATATGCACCCTCCGGGTGCAAGTATTTAAGTTTTAATATAATTAAATATCATGTTAAATTAGAAAGGCTAATGAAACTGAATAAGAATTCAGATAAAAATATTTGGAACAGAGGGGGTATAATCGGAAAATAGAACAACTTTGAAACTAACTGTTCCACCATTTTCCCTTACTCCCGTCTTTCAGTGGTAAATTTCCCTAATTTAACTATTTAGTTAAAATAGGATGTAAAGAATAAAATTACAGTTATTTCTTTATGTTAATAGATTTCTGTTAAGATTTATTCCCGAGATTTTTGCTCATATTCAATAAGATAAAACCAAACAATTAGAAATCAATAATACTAAGCATATATTTATTAAAATCAATTTTTTTAAGATCAATATGCAAATTAGCCTTCCCATTCACACTGTGAACCGCTATTTTGTTGTATATATAAATACAATTGCATATAATTAGTATGTAGATATGGTTAACAGTTTAAATAATGTAAAACAATTTTATTAATAATTGAGGTTAAAATAAGGATAAATTCATGGTGAATGTGACATCAATTACTAAGGGAATTGTGACTTGAGTAGTGATTTAGTTTCGGTTACAGACAGAAAAACACACAATCTCCATTATAATAAGATTATTATTATTATTATTATTATTATTATTATTATTATTATTCCAAGCACACGGGTACTTACCTCAAATGACTGAAATTCATGGATGTCAAATGTGTCCCGATGAGTCTTACATCGACGAACCCTCTTCGCACGAGCGGTGCCCGGTGACTTTTTCTACTGGAAATCAAGTCACAAAAATTCATGACAATATGATGACGCTCTTTTCAGTATTTTAGTAAGTTTTGAAATTGTGTCTCGATGGTCTCAATTCTTTTTCCAGACTTCCAGATGTGCCAGTCTCTTTTCTAAGTTATTGGATATTTGAAGACCTCCGATCACGATTATTGCAAAAAGGCGGAGATAAAATGAGGGTCCAGTTTATCCCAATGTTTACACTGTAAATCGAACTCCCATTTTCTATATCCCGGCTTCCATTCTCGTATTATTGGCCTCACTGGTAATAATTTGTTCGTTACACCACAATTCCATCGTTTTTTTGGCATTTTTTTTATTTCATAAAGAAATATAAAAAGGTAAAATAAAATTGGAGGAGTTGGCTTTTGTTGGTATCTGCCGTACAGCGAGGAAGTCTATCCCTTTTTCATTAGCTCTAAACCAGGGACTGGGGTATAGCGCCACACCAATCATCACGTCTCTGCTTTACCACACAGATCATATTACCCAATCTGTGCTACTCATGCGCTGAGTTGACGCGGACCGGTATCGAACCTTCATATTTTACCAGTTTATTGTCCCGTTCTATAACATGGCTGTGATATTTATCTGACATGTAGATGTTTTTCAAGTCAATTGAAGCAGTTAAGTTCACGAAATAACAAGCCCTTTCCTTCTTGATCACAACTAGCAGATCTGGTTTTATTATTAATAATAATTAATTATTACTAATAATTAATATGCACCCTCCAGGCATAAACATTCAAGTTTTAATATAATAAACTATTTCAAATAAGAAAGACTAACGAAATTAAATAATGATTAGAGATATTAGAGATCAATAACACAAAGTAATTATTTATTAAATCATGCTTTGTTCAAACCAGTATGCAAATTAACCACACCATATATTAGGTAAACCTAGCAATAATTTGCACCCTTTAGACATACGCATTTAAGTTTTAATGTAATAAAATATTTTAAATAAAAAAACCAACGAAATTAAATCATTATTAGTGATATTGGAGATCAATAACACAAAGTAATTATTTATTAAACCCTGTTTTGTTAAAACCAGTATGCAAATAAACCACACCAGATATTAAGTAAACCTTTATATCTTATTGATATATAAGACACATTGGCAGGTTTTATACGCACTAATAACATGGGTTGTTGTGGGTCAAATTGAACACAAATTTTCATAGAGACATCGTTAATAAATAAGATTTATTCTATGTATTAATGCTTTTGACAATAAATGAAATACTCATTGAAAACCTACACAATTCCTAAGGCTGTCAGGACGTAGGCAGTGACGTAGTTTCGGTTACAGGTAGGAACCGAATCTCCATTATAACAGGATTGTTGTTATTGTTTTAATTCTATTTTATTAGAGTTTTATTTTCACGTCAATTTTCACTTATTTCTGAGTGACCACACATCTCAGTCGGTTTCTCACTTTTCTAAGTGTTTTCACCGATTTAACACTGCTGTGGTCTGGATAATCTTGATTCCTTCTCTGATCCCCAGTTCCAAAGTATTTTCCTCTACCATTGGGGACTATTTAAGGGACACCATATTATTATAATTTTACTCGTTCCTAGTTATTTAACCCTTATAATTACTGGCTGTCTTTACCGCAGTCCGGGTGATAACAAAGGTTCCTCAGACTCTTCTCACTATCGTAGCTGACCCCACGAGCGCTGCGGTTTTCACGTTTTTTTTTTTTTTGTACAGATTACTAATTTCTTTTGGTATTGCTCGGGTGCTCCGAATATGATTGGTATCATTGTCACCTTCATGTTTCACAATCTTTTCATCTCTCTAGCAAGGTCCTGATTTTTAACTCTGTAACCGGTTGGAACGTCGAAGTTTACTTGTTGACAAGTTCTATTCTTTTTCTGTGTTAATACTAGATGAGGTCTTCTGTCTAGAATCGTGTGATCTGTTTTTGTTTGTTTTTTAAATCTCAAAATGAATGTTGAAAACAGAGTTATCTGATTACACGTCCTACAGGTCATATGACATCAACACCTCACTGATTTTAGTAATTTTGTTGGCTTGATAATTTCACTTCTCTTTATGTTTATCTGGGAAAAACAACATTGTTTTAATTAAATTAAACTAGATTCATCTCATTGGCTTATTTTAATTTTTGTAATTTAAACTGTGCAATGATAATTTAGCAAATCTAAATGATTTCATAAGTAGACAGAAAAAAAAGAGATAGGCACATAGAAAAACAATGAGAAAAACAGATACGTAGAAAGAAAACATACATACATACAGGAAAACAGACAGACTTATTAAAAAAAACTTGGAAAACAAACATTCACATAGAAAATAGTCACAGAAATATATAAGAAGAAAAGTTATCGAGGAAACCAGAAAAAAAACCGACAGAACTATTGAAAAATATACAGAAAAAAACAGATATATAGAAAAATATACAGAAAGATATACACGGAAACTGACAAATAGAACTGACAGAAAAACAGACAGACATATAGGTAAACAGACAAGCCTATATAAAACTATACAAAAAGACATATACGAAAACAGGCATATATATATATATATATATATATATATATATATATATATTATATATATATATATATAATAGAAAGTAGACAGAAAAACAGACAGACATATGAATAAGTCATCGGGTGACCTAAAGTCGGTATCAGTCAGAAAGCAAGGGAGTCTATCCCCTTTTCACTAGCGCTAGACCAAGGAGATTATTTTTTGCATTTGAAGGGGAGCACCACACCTACCATCAGCTCCTGACGTATGAATGAATACACTGTAAAATAGATACATTGGTAAACAGACATATAGAAAAATATAGAAAAATATATATTGAAATCAGGCATACATAATGAAAACAGACGGAAAACAGACGGACATATAGAAAAACAGATATAGAAAAACAGATATAGAAATACAGTCAGAAAAAGATACATATAGATCAAACGAGTAGTACAGAAAAATGTCAGGCAAATAAAAAGAACAGACCGAAAAACAAACAGGTATATAGAAAACAGACAGAAAAACAGATATAGAAAAACAGATATACATATAGAAATACAGTCAGGAAAAGATGCGTATAGAAAAATAAGTAGAACAGAAAAATGACAGACAAATAAAAAAAAGAATAGACCGAAAAACGAACAGGTATATAGAAAACAGACAGAAAACAGACAAACCTATAGAAAAACAGATATAGGAAACAGTCATGAAATGATACGTATAGAAAAATAAGTAGTACAGAAAAATTGCAGACAAATAAAAAATAGACCGAAAAACAAACAGGTATATAGAAACAGACAGACATATAGAAAACAGATATGAAAAACAGATATAAAAACAGCAAGGAAAAGATACGTATAGAAAAATAAGTAGTAGAGAAAAATGGCAGACAAATAAAAAAAAACAGACCGAAAAACAAACAGGTATATGGAAAACAGACAGAAAACAGAAAAAACAGGTATAGAAAAACAGATATAGAAAAACAGATATACATATAGAAATACAGTCAGGAAAAGATACGTATAGAAAAATAAGTAGTAGAGAAAAATGGCAGACAAATATAAAAAAAACAGACCGAAATACAAACAGGTATATAGAAAACAGACAGACATAGTCAGGAAGACTAACAGACAATTATACAACAAATATAAAGTTAATACAAATAGATATACATGCATGCAACTATATGCCCACCAGTAAATCCATACATTCTCATATGGAATTAAAGTTTATTTAATTCACATATAAAATACCTTACATATATTTCAGTAGCTAAATGCGTGATCGGCAATAAACTGAAAACTATTCCCGAATCCTCCCTATTTAAAACTGATTATCCAAATCGTTTGACGCAGTTACAGAGACATTAATATTTGCAGTGCTGGGAAGAAATTTAAAAAAATAAAGGATTTATTTTTTTAAATGTTTGTTTATCAATTACGCAAGAATACCTTCTCGGCAATTTTAAAGGGACCAGAATATTTCGATAAAATATTTATTTGGATTATTGTCCTAATCTTTATTGTTATCCGTATAACGTTTCGGTCGATATGCATTCCGGCCTTTATTTCGGTATTTCTTATCGAACTCGAGAGCCTTCTTGTCGTAATCGGGAGCCATCACGTAACTTTGAACTCAACCCTTTATTCAATCCACGGGGTTATCCTGTTCTCATTCTGCTAACCGTATTTGGGTACAAGTGTTAAGTTGTGTTAATTATTATTCTATGTTACTGTTGCCCTTGACCAGGATTGAACCAGCAGCCTAAAGATAACTGTCTCTTAGAACTGTTTTAAACCATGCCTATATCCACTACGCTATGTGGCCTATTTAGACAAATAAAATACAGGTTGATTACCTATTCACAGCGGTTACTATTCCGAGCGATTAACTTCTAAATATTAAAATTCATACCTGACAGACACGTCTCTTGATGGCTGAAAGTATATATGGAATTTATTATTCTAAACGTTATGCATTGTTTCCCCAATAAACAAAACTATTTTCCATCTTATTGATACTGTGGAAATTCAAGGTATGAAATATACTCTAAGATAAACCTGCCACCAGTAGCAGGCTATCTCTTCTAAGCTTTAGAGCCTAGCCAAATATAAATTCGTTCTATTCATATTATTTAGTATTTGTGATGCTTCCATATTCAAAGGAATTGATTGTGACGATACGTTTGTAATGAAAAAGTTCATTATCTATTTACACCGGAACTGCAAATCTCCAGCTGCAAATCTTCTTGGGTTATTTTAAAGAACAAAGAAATTCGTATTATTTGGATTTTTAGTACTGTTTTAGTCGATGTGCCCTCCACCATTTTTCGGGTGTTTCTTGTCAAACTTAGGATATTTCGTAAATTCGGAAATCCCCTCTCCGAACTCGGGAACCTTATTGTCGAACCCGGGAGCCTTTATATAATCGAGAACTTTCACTGAACTTCGAATCGAACCTTTTATTCAATCCACTTGGATAGAACATAACAAAGAAATTGGGAACCTTATTATCGAACTCCAGAGCCTCCATGTAATCGAGTGTATTCGCTGAACCTCGAACTGAATCCTTTATTCAATCCACTGGGGTGGAAAATTTCTTTAATTCTGGAAAGATATTCTTAATTTAAAAGAATACCGCGCAAATCGATGATTTTTATTTATTGAAATTTTAATAACTACTATAGTATGTGTTTTATGCAAATTGTTCTCTTTTTTTAAAGATGTGATACTTTTTATTTGAATGATTTTTTTTTTTTTCAAGAGAACTATTCCCAAGTCAGGCTGAGATCATGGGTTTCTTGCTAGATCACCGAAGCTGGGCAGCGATGAGCCTGTTCAATACTTAATTGGGTGACCATTTAAGCAGCAGCAGTTACTGTAAGCAACGTGAGTCCTCTGTTTATCAAAAGGATTTAATTCTGTAATAAATGATCCGACAAAGGTTGATCTGCTGAAAAAGACAAAAACCAAGGGTTTTACCAAACTACCAACTTACACCTTATCATCTATCGATCTTCTAAGATCATAAAAACTAAGATCCAACAAATGAAACCCATTGGAGTGTTGATATACCAACAATGAACTGAGGACGCATAATATCCAAACTATAAAAGATATACAAAGATATACAAAGATATATATATATATACATATACAAAGATATACAAAATATAAAAGATATACAAAAAATAAAAATCTAGGAACCATTGGAGTGTCGATATACCAACAATGAACTGAGGACTAATGTCCGCACAATATCCAAAATATAAAAGATATACAAAGATATATATATATAATATATATATATATATATATATATATATATATATACAAAGATATACAAAAATATAAAAGATATACAAAAAATAAAAATCTAGGAACCCATTGGAGTGTCGATATACCAACAATGAACTGAGGACTAATGTCCGCGTAATATCCAAACTAATAAAAGATATACAAAGATATATATAGTATATATATTATATATATATATATATATATATATATACAATAAAAAGATATACAAAATATAAAAGATATACAAAAAATAAAAATCTAGGAACCCATTGGAGTGTCGATATGCCAACAATGAACTGAGGACTAATGTCCGGATAATATCCACCTCAATGCCAAATCTTCCATCAAATAAATTCTTATGATTTGTCACCTTACCGCGTCCATGAAAAAAAGACATCGCCTTTTCTAAAACATATTGAATGCAATAACCGTGGAACTATGAGCACCATTTAATTGACAACGATCTACTTGTTTCTATACGCTTTCTTGAATCGTCAACAATTTTTCAGACTTCGCCATGTGCTTTAATAACACTTTTCATAATTAAATCATTTGGATTATTTCACAATTTTTTAATATCGTTTTTTATTATCATCAATTTCCACCGAAATTACCAGTTCTTACTACGTCACCGAAGCTAAGCAGCAATGAGCCTGTTCAACACCTAATTATGTAATCACTTAAGCAACAACAGGTACTGTAAACAAACCGAGACCTTTGTTTATCAAACCTGCTTTGATTCGGTATTAAATGACCCGAAAGAGGCCTGATATTTCGTGAAACAAAACAATCAATCGATATCTTTGTTCTTCTACAGTTTTCAACATTGTGTATACAAGGAAACAATTTCGGATTAAGATTTTTCTATAAAAATCGAATTTTTCTAATACTCTTGATAATTGTTTGTATATATATATATATATATATATATATAATATATATAATATATATATATATCAACCGACGTAATTTGCGATCCATAAATATAACAACACAAAATCTCTTCAAAGAAACACAAGAAGCAACCTGAAGATGGTGAAATAACCTGAAACCTGGGTAGTTGCATATGATAAACTTTTATATTTAAAAAATTCAGCAGATAATAAAGCTCCTACAAATTTGTGGTTGAGCACTGTGATTTCTTTGTTTCATCCCAAAACAAATTTATATATATATATATATATATATATATATATTATATATATATATATATATATATATATATATACTAGCAAATATATGCACCCTCCTATTTAAGTTTTAATGCAATAAAATATAATGATAACTTAGAAAAGCTAATGAAACTAATAAGATGCCGATAAAAAGATTTGAAACAGAGGGGGAACAACTAAAACTTGCTTTTTCTTCACTCCCGTCTTTCATTGCTAAATTTTCATAATTTAACTATTTACTTAAATTAAAGAATAGAATTACTGTTAATATTGCTAATGGATTTCTTTTAAGATTTATCCTCGAGATTTTTGTTCATATTCATTAAAATAAAACCAAACAATTAGAAATCAATAATACTGAGCACATATTTATTAAAATCAAATTGTTCATATCAAAATGCAAATTAACCTTCCCATTCACCCTGCAAACCGCCATTTTGTGTATATATAAATACACTTGCATGTAATTAGTATGTAGATATGGTCAACAATATTAATAATGTAAAACCATTTTATTAATTAATGAGGTTTAAATATGAATAAAAATTCATGGAGAATATGATGTAAATAACTAAGGGAATTGTGACTCGATTAGTAATATAGTTTCGGTTACAGACAGAAAAACACACAATCTCCATTATAATAAGATATATATATTTATATACAATTTTTTTCGTTGACACGTTATTCATTTCAGTTGAACGTTCCCTTCCCAGAGAAAGAATAGTTCATTGATTAGCACACTGCAAATAAAAACTGTAAAATAAGTAATTCCATTCACGGATTACAATCTTATCGTCACAATTTATCTTTTTGCCTACCAAATTTCCCCCCACGACTATACTAAATTTTCTAGGTATTTTTTTTTTTTACCTGTATGATGGGCTATGTTAAATTTCATTATCTATTTACACCAGAACTCGTTTTATTCGAACTAGCAAATATATGCACCCTCCGGGTGCAAGTATTTAAGTTTTAATATAATAAAATATTATATCAAATTAGAAAGGCTAATGAAACTAAATAAGAATGCAGATAAAAAGATTTGAAACAGAGGGCAGGTATAGTCGATAAATAGAACAACTGAAACGTACTTTTCCATCACTCTCGTCTTTCATTGTTATTTTTTCTAATTTAAGTATTTAGTTAAAAGAGGAAGTATAGAATAAAATGACAGTTATTTTTTCTTGTTAATGAATTTCATTTAAGATCTATTGAAGAGATTTTTGCTTATATTCATTAAAATAAAGCCAAACAATTAGAAATCAATAATACTAAGCACATATTTATTAAAATCAAATGTTTAATATCAATATGCAAATTAACCTTTCTGTTCACATTGTAAAGCACTATTTTGTTGTATATAAATATAATTGCATGTTGTTAGTATGTAGATATGGTTACCAGTATTAATAATGTAAAACAATTTTATTAATAATTGAGGTTTAAATTAAAATAAAATCATTGAGAAAGGGACATTAATAACTAAGGGAAATGTGAATTGAGTAGTAATATAGTTTCGGTTACAGACAGAAAAACACACAATCTCCATTATAATAAGAGATATAGTCCTATCTTGTCTTCACGGGGTGATTTTTCAGTGTAAACAACTGACACTTGCAGGAGTGGCTGCATGCGGTTTGCGATAGGATTACAGTGGTGGGAGAACCGAAAGTGAGCGCTGTATAGTAGATAAACAGTTGAGAATATAAAATGAATAGTATCGTAAGATCATATGATACATTTCTTTGTCTCACGCCATATTTCTATTCAATTTCCATCCTCTTTGTTGCAGAGTTGGTAGATTCAGAAATGAAAAAGAAACAAAATCGCGGGGAAAATCAAAAATTGTTAAAAACTTTGACACTTTATTGAATTTTTCTATATTACATATAAAGAACATCAAAAGTTATTTAGTTATATATATATATATATATATATATATATATATATATATATATATATATATATATAGAGAGAGAGAGAGAGAGAGAGGGGGAGGGAGGGATTACGTAAGCATGAAACTCATAGTTATGAGTTTATAATAATATCATTATTATTGATTGTAAATCTGCTCTGCATTATTAGCATTGAGCACCTTTATATGCCAATACTTTTCTCATTTATTCTCTATTCATTCTATATATATATATATATATATATATATATATATATATATATATATATATGAGAAGTAAACAAACAAACGTGTTTGATAGGGCCTTAGCCGACAATCTTTGGGAGAATATGTGCTTAATTGAAGTCATACCTAATTTTGAAAATTAATTAATTTTATAATTAATGAATTAGTCGGGCATACCTGTTCAAATGTAAGGCTATATGTAGAAATACATACATAAATACATAAATGCCTACATACATACATACATACATATATAGGTTTGATTAATTTTGCAATTGGAATATTTTAAAAACTTGCAGCTATAAAAAAAAAGAAGCAATGAATACAGTTTGAATAATTTGCGTTAAACAACACAATAGAAGACAAAGAGGACATTATGCAACATAAATAAGTGAGAAATAATTAAGACAGAAGATCTACTTAAATATGCAAATCTTCATGAACTTCATGGAATAAAATCTAAAACGTAATAAATCAATATATTAGGAAGCGTTTTCAAAATTTAAAAAAAAAACACAAAAATTTCATCGAAACAGAATTGATCAAACAGAAAATATTTAGAAGATTAAATACTCACTGAATATTTTGTTCTTTCTTTACGTGAAACTGTGTTTTTGGGGAATGGAACGGTTTGTTTCAAATTTTTGAATTACTTTGATCATTATTTTTGTTTTGTTTTTTTTTTTGTTTCTGTTGTTGTTGTTGCTGTTGTTTTTGTTTTGATGCTAATGAACATTGAAATCTAAATTATCAAAGAATAATTCAACTTCAAGTATATGCACGCAATAAAAAAAGGTACTAATGCATCACTATTAATTTTTCAAATAAAAGCACGTTTCTATATCGGTATTTATTTACACGGCAATAATTCTAATATAAATAATTAAACTGATTGGACAGATATAAACGCTACAAAAAGGTATTTTTCTCATTCCTCAATTTGTAATTCTTAAAACAAAACCATCCAAACTTTTTTTTAAAAAAAGAATTGTCCATTCCGCTGTGGCCTAATATCGGTATCAACCAGACAGCGAGGGAGTCTGTCGCCTTTTCAATGGCGCTAAACCAAGGAGATTGTTGTTTTTAACGTGTGAGGCGGAGCGCCACACCTACCACCAGCTTCTCGCTCTACCGCATAGATCTCTATGCTATTCATTCACTAGGTTGGTGGGGTCTACCAACTGAGAACATTTCTAAACATTTCTAACTACTTAACAGAGACGTAAACCAAATAAACTTAATGCTTGTGGAAGAATGATTCTGGCAAGGATTTATTTGTTTTAACAAAAACAGAATCATATCAAAAGACCCCCCCCCAAAAAAAAAAGAAAGAAAGAAAGAAAGAAAGAAAGAAAGAAAGAAAGAAAGAAAGAAAAAAGGTAAGATACGAAATGATGCCTGAAAATGATGTTCAAAACAGCATACAAACTCTACGCGTCCAATCACCTAAGATTGGCGAGGTATTTACTTGGGAACGGCCTATGAATAATCCGGGTATTTTGGCACTGATAAAACCGGCACCACACCCCCTCTGGCAAACAGGGTTACTTGAAGAGGACGAATCAGTAGAGGAATATTACGTGAACGAAGCCAGTAAATTTGATAGCAACCGAACCCTAGAATTGTGTGACGTTAGTGACGACGAATATGAGGACGGCGATGACGTGGATAATGATGGAGTCGTTCGCCAAGTTGGCAAAAGCAAAAGGCACCGTTTTACCAAATTCACAGCAATACGAGAGAATGGCTTCTCTCCGACAGGATTGGTTGGTGACCATGGAACGGCATACGCATCTTACAAAAATGACTCATTTACTTATATTGGTAACGCTGGGTGTGACCTGAACATGGGTCACACAAAGAGGCGTCGGTTTGGCTTGTTTCAAAGCCAAAATCATCAATCCAGAGAATACGCTGGTCCCGAAGAACGTCTTTTACCGTTTCATGATATGTCTGTTAATACAGTGCGCTCAAGAAATAATGGCTGGTTATTGTTTAGGGCAATGGCCAACATCCCGAATCCGGCGGTGTTTAAGTGCAAACGGTTCCATATACGACGAAATGCGATATGTGACCCATTTAATCTTCTGATGCCGCAGAAAACAAGGGAGAGAACTGAACGGGAAGCTGTGCAACGAAAGAGTTCGGTCTTTCGACGATTACAGATATTTTTTCGGGTAAAATTCGGAATTGAGGGAGAAGAAGATTTATAAAGTACAATTTTTTGAAAAGATTGTCTTTTAAATTAAATGTCTCATCACTGAAGATGACGGCCGAAAATATTTTGATGACGGATTTTAAGAGTTTTTCTTAAAAGAATTTTAAAAATAGCTCGTATATTCACAGACTTTCATACATTCCCCTATAAATTCATTCCTTTTTTTTAAATTCGTCACGCTTATTGGTTTTATCAGAGAGAAAAAATAAAGTCAAATTTCCATTAAGCTTGACATTTGAATTTTATTTGTCTATCTTATGAAAAACGGGAATTATTCCAAAGAGCTGTATCCGTACTACCGTATGGCTACACCACTTTAGGTCTAACGAAACGTCTGGAAAAAAATCCAAATTGAAATTACTCAATAAAGCTGCGTGCTGTTAAAAAATAAATCGAGGATGTAGCCCATAGTAAAACCGTAGCTACACGGCCACTTGCCTCCCATCTCAAAAACCAACCAAGTAAGACGCGCAAGACCTGATGCACTCTACTTGAGAAGTAAGAACGAACTCATAATAGACGTTCTTCTATGGACTGCTACATATGGCCCACCAGTGTTCGCCGACCAACAAAAAGCTAACAGTCATCCGTGATGTGCGGACACTGGATATCGACTAGAGCGAGGACCGATAGATTCGGTTAACGAGAGAGACAGAGCCAAGAAGAGAGACAGAGAGAGAGAGAGAGAGAGAGAGAGAGAGAGAGAGACTCAAAGAGAGAGACAGAGAGTCAGAGAGACAAGGTAAACCATGCTGTTCACGCACCTTGATGATGATGATGATGATGATGATGATATAAATACCTTATAAATATACAAAATTGTTGTTTTGTTTTGTTTTTTAATACTGATTAGTGATTCTTTTCATTAAGATTTTTTTTTACTGGTATTTTCTTTCATCTTTTTTGTCCCCCTTTTTGCCGAAGAACTGAAAGGACAGAGTAAAGATGTGCTATAAATTTCTCCAGTACATTTCCCAAGGCCCAGGGCTCTCATAACTTACTTGCTAAAGCAGATGCCTTTTTTCAATTAAGAAGGCTTCCCCGATGAATTATCATTCATTAAACCTACAGTTCGAACGGTTCATCGTTCCGATAGAAAGGATCCCCTGAACGAGTAATGATTAAAAAGAAATGATGAAGCAACAAAAATTAAAGGATGAAAGATAATAATTAAGATTATTTTTGATAATCAATAAAAAATCATTTAACTAAATATTTAAAACATAAAAGATGACTATCTTTTGTTTTTTAATTATGTTTATGATTTTTAATATATGTTTTTAATATTGACGAAAATTAATTCTTATAATTCATAAACATTGAATTTTTAATTTTTTGTAATGTCGGTTGCTAGGTTGTCAGTGTGATTGTTACATTTCATTCGAGTTTTTCACACCTGCTGTAGATGGTGGTTCACTGGAGGCTGAGAGACATCAAGTCTCCTCAGGTCACCGGGACGCTTCTGAGGTTTCCAGCAGATCTCAAAAATAATATTGTCTGGATGGTCTCGATTCATCCTCTGATTTCCAATTCATCCAGACTCTTTTCCAGACACCTGGGGATCGTTCCAAGGGCCCCAATTACAATTAGTACGACCTTCACCCTCCACAGTTTTCTCAGTTCTCTGGCAAGGTCCAAGTATTTGTCGATCTTTTCGCTCTCTTTCATTTTCACTCTGTGATTACTATTATTATTTTATTATTATTATTATTATTATTATTATTATTATTAAAAATAATAAAAGTTATAATAATAATGATAACAACCTGTGTTAACTGATATTATATCAGTAGTAGCAGTAGTAGTAGTAGTAGTAGTAATATAATAATAAATAATAATAATAATATAATAATAATAATAATATATTCCCTCTCAT